>CM052543.1:139759968-139991499 GCA_028533065.1 Trachops cirrhosus
AAAATTACATGGCAGGAGGGGAGAAGTGAGGAACAGGTGAGCCTGGCAATAGCAGAGAACTCTTGTGAGCCTGCCTGAGAAGATAAGACAAGAAAAAACAATTAGAAAACAGATGGTAAAGAAGCTTTTGTTTGTTTGTTTTGATTTTGTGCCAGGAGAGAAAGTATAGACAGGCTTGGTCTCCTTCAGTGTTTATAAAAAGATGAAGGGACAACATTTTCTTACAGTTTAATTACAGAAGTTGGGAGATTTTAGTAATGTCCACTAAAGGGCTGGAGTCAAGAGGAAGCAGTTTCCCCAGCTGCTCTCACTTCCTACTGGCCTTCATGGATAGACTGAGGTGGGTTCGTTGTCACTGGGATATCGCAGGAAAGGAAGTGCACTTGTCAGCAAAATACAGTGACTTGTGGGGAACTCCTCCTGAAAGTGAGCAGAGCCTGACTGTGGGCTTGAGACAGACACTGAGTGCAGGGAAGCCTAGCAGAACTGAAGGAAGATTAATGGGCAGTCCAGGTGGTGGTCAGCAAGGATCAGATGCTCTCTGTGCCTTCACTGCCATGTGGGCAATGTAGGTCTCAAGAGTTTTATCATTTCTCATCTTCTCACACTATGATCTGAACACGTCGCTTCCTTTCAGAAGTGTGCTGAACATCAAGGAGCAAACTTCCGGTACATAGTAGACTAGACACCTGCAAATGCCCCTGATCCCTCCCCAGACTCAGCCTAAAGCCCTCGGACTCCACCCTCCCAACATCTCCAATTTCACCACATCAGTGACTACGCTCGTTTTATAATCATAAGAGTTATTAATGAATTAAATATTCTGCATATTTTGGAGAGGATGTAATTAATGCAGTATTAATGGCAAAAGGAAAAAAGAAACAGGTACCCTTTTTTTAATTAAAGACAACCAAAGAGCATCTGAGGGGGAGTGAGCTTGGTGAAGATGCATTTTGAATGTCTAATTTCCCAGGATGTACAGATACTCCTGGTTTTCCAAATCACTGCTTGTGATGGCAGACGTCAGTGCCCCTCATTAATTACTTCCTCCCATGCAAATTAGTTTTTGAAATATTAAAATGATGTCAGCTCTCTTCTTGCAGTCAAAAACATCTCTACACCACAGTTCATGTAGAAAGAGCTCAATTAAAAATGATGACAATCTGAACACATAATTAATTATACAACCATGGTTTCAGAATTGTGGTTTAAAAGAGTGGAAAAATTGTCCAGACAAGTGAAAAAAGTAAGCCATAATAAATAAGGCAATATTGGATTCTAATGCAAAGTATAAAATAAATATCCATAAGTGTATACTGATATACATTAATTGAATAAAACAAACAGGGAGAGAGTATACAAATCTCCCATGAAGAATTACAAATAGTTTATGGAGATACTCTGCCCTTTCAAAGAGTAGAGAATGGAAAGGGGGAAAGAGTAGCTTTATTGTGGAGGAACCTGACAAACTACCTCAGCCAGGATTCAACCAGAACAGCAAGAAGAAAAAAGAATTAAAAAAAGTGAGGATAGTATAAAGAGTCTCTGGTGTCATCTCCAAATGTACCAACACCTAAATTATAGGGGTGCCAGAAAGAGAAGAAGAAGAGCAAGGAATTGAAAACTTATTTGAAAAAATAATAAAAGAAATCTTCCCTAATTTGGCAAAGGAACTAGACATACAAGTCCATGAAACAGAGAGACCCAAACAAGTTGGATTCAGAGAGGACCACTCCAAGACACATAATAACTAAAATGCCAAAGGTTAAAGATAAAGAAAGAATCTTAAAAGCAGCAAAAGAAAAGCAGTGAGTCACCTACAAAGGCATTCCCATTAGACTGTCAACTGATTTCTCAAAAAATACTTTGTAGGCTACAAGGGACTGGCAGGAGGTATTCAAAATAATGAAAAGCAAAGACCTACAACCTAGATTATTCTATCCAGCAAAGCTATCATTTAGAATGGAAGAGTAGATAAAATGCTTCCCAGACAAGGTAAAACTAAAGGAGTTTATTATCACCAAGCCATTATTATATGAAATATTAAAGGGAGCTGTATAAGAAGAAGAAGATCAAAACTATGACCATTAAAATGGCAACAAATTCACAACTATTAATAACTAAATCTAAAAAACAAACTAAGAAATAAGCAGAACAGGAACAGAATCATAGATACGGAGATCATTTGGAGGATTATCAGTTGGGAAGGGAAAAGAGGAGAGTGGGGGGAAAAGGTGCAGGGATTAAGAAGCATTATTGGCAGGTACAAAGTAGACAGGGGATGTTAAGGAAAGTATAGGAAATGAAAAAGCCAAAGAACTTATATATCATCCATGGACATGAACTAAGGGTGGGGGATTGCTGGAGAGAATGGCCATATGGGCTGAGGGCGGCAAAGGGGGAAGAACTGGGACAACTGTAATAGCATAATCAATAAAGCATATTTTTAAAAAATAAGGGAAGTCTAAGGAACTGTCACAGTTAAGAGGAGTCTAAGGAGATATGACAACTAAGCACAGTGTGGCATCCTGGATGAGATCCTGGGACAAAAAAAGGGTATTAGGTGAAAACCAAGGAAATGTGAATAAAGTATGGACCCTAGTTATTAATACTTTATCAGTGTTGATTCATTAATTGTAACAAGTATGCCTTAGTAATGAAAGATGTTAATAATGGGGAAGACTGGGTATGGGGTATCTGGGAACGCTGTGTACCATCTTTCCAATTTTTCTGTATATCTAAAACTGTTTCTAAGTAAAAATATTATTTTTGAAAGGAAGTCACAGAAAAATTGTATTATGCATCCAATTACATAAAAAAGTCAATTTCTAACTCTGTATATACTACATCTAATGTATGTCAGTTTCAATATCTAGAAAGATCTGAAAAATGAACATTGAGTTATTATCATCTTTGTTAGTTCTAGAGGAGGGAAGTGAGATTTTGGAGAGGAAACAATTAAGGGGGCTTTTATTATTATTTACAGTTATATCTTTTGTAAATATTTACAAAATACATGTATTCATTTATTACACATATAATTAAAATTAAACATGAAAAAGAGAAAGAATGTAGTTAAATGAATTTTTCTTGGTTTGGGTCTTTCAGGTGAGGATGTTTTATCTTTAAAGACACGAAAGTTTCTTTAAAATGAACTGTATTAGTTCTCATCTCAGTAGCAGTTAGCTAAAGTATCCGGATGTTCCTACCCTGAATTTTTGCGGCACTGTTTGGCCTCCCTAAAGCCATTTCACATCAGCAGTTACTTTGTGGCAGGTGGCTGGGGCAGTCTGAAATGGGTTTGGCCATCTTCAGGGGCGTGTATGAAGCCCAGGGAACCCGGTGTAAATTTGTAGTTGTAATAGCTTTGGTCTTGGCCACAAGGTGGATCCCAGGTGCAGGAGGAAAAGGATACATCTACCTTCCTGGTGTGGGGCTTCCCAGAGATGGCCAGCACACAGATCTGAATAGCTGCAGTGAACTTGGACCTCATCCAGTCTGACATCCATATTGCAAGCGGTTCCCTCTGGGGAAGGAAGATAGTGGAGGGTAGGAATGGTGTCTCTGGAAGAGGGTTTTTTTGTGGTAACTGCCTCAGTTAGAGGTGACCTGTCCAGTGTGAAGCACGAACCCATCTGTCTTTTCAGTAGGACCAGGGGACAGGAGCCCACGGAAAATAGACAAAACTTCCCAACCGGGCAATTGAGATCTAGTTCTAATTTCTTCTTCTAATCTTACTGCGTTAGTTCCTATGACTGCTGCAACAAAATTACCACGAGCATGGTTGCTTAACACAACAGATGTTTATTCCTTTACGGTCTGGGAGATTGGGGTCTGGAATCAGTTTCGCTGCACTAACATCAAGGTGTCGTCAGTAGGGCTGGTTTTTTCTGTGGGCTCTGGAGAAGAATCTGTTTCCTTGTCTTTTCCAGCTTCTAGAGGCCCCCAGTAGTCCTTGGCTTGTGGCCCCTTCCTACAGGTTAGGGGCAGCATAGATGGCTCCTGCTCCATCTTAGCCTTTATCTCCTTGGGATCAGGACTCAGCAGATCCAAGCCAGCAGGTCAGAGGTCTCCTACCTGGTGAAGCTGGGGGAGGCAAGTGCTGATGCCGCCCAGGTGCTGGGTGCTTACTGATTTGCCAGTGAGCTGACGCCCTGTCTCATTTGATTCTCCATCCCCTGTATCCAGCACAAGGCCCTGCATGCTCTTTTAGTACTAGTAGCTTACATTTTTAGCACTGTCATTTTATTTCATTTAAACTCCCAAATTCCTGTAACACAAGCACTTTTATTTTTTTTCTACTTTTCAGATGAAGAAATGTAGACTTAGGGACAATGACCTACCCAAGGTCACTTTGCAAGCATCTCGTGGTGCTGAGGCAAGCCTGTGTGGTGCTCTCAGATCTCACCATGTTAGCGCTCCCTCCACCACCGTGAGAGATGTCCACAGTGGGAGTATTCAGTGCCTTTTGGAGGGCAGTGGAGATAGTGCTTATATTGATGGCAAAGGAAGAGTGAGTGAGCCTTCTTTCCTGAATAAAAAGAAAACCAAACACATACACCTGCATACAAATGCTCACATGTGGTTCATGCACCCCAGGTGTCCTCACTGGGAGGTGCCTGATCTGCAGAAACCTGTGTGAGGAGGATGCTTGCCCTGGCGTGCAGCCCTTACTCAGGATGGACTGCGGGGTGTAACTGTTCCCCCCAAGTCCAGCCTTTCAGTGCCTGTTTTATATAAGCAGCCACCGGGCTAATGCTCGGGGCGGGGGTCCTCTCAGCACATATAAACGGCTTTTATTTTTTTTTTAACAAGAATTAGTATTAACAGCAACAACAGAAAGTGACTATTTAACCCACGAAATTCTATTTTGTATCATAGGATTCTGAGATGTGAGTGTATGGTTCAACAATATTTATTAGTTAAAAATTGTTGCCCTGGGTATTGTTTAATTCCTCATAGTGTCTAGCACAAGGACTTGCAACAAAACAAATGAAATGATCAATGTATTCACTTAATTGGCTAAATATAGTTCATAACACTTTCATTAGTAAAAATAGTAGTTATCTTCCAAGTGATATATTTTTCTAAAGTATGTATTGTATTACTTTTAATTGGAAGTAAGATTCAAATTGTTACCAAGGCATTCAAAAATCCTTACAATCTTGCCTGGACGACCTTCCCTATGTATACAGCGACTATACAGTATTTACTGATTCTTCCAAACTTTTAGAACTCACCTGTCCCCACACATTCATTCACTTCTGTTTTCTCTTCCAAAATGTCTTTCCCCTTTGCCTGCTAAACATCCCCCAAAGCCGCACTTGAAGCAGGTTTCCTCTGTGGAGCTGTATCCATTTGTTTCCACGCAGAATAAACTTTACCCTGCCTTTGGCACAAGTAACCAATTGCGGCAGCTCCGATGTGGCGCTTCCAGTGCACTGTGGGTTCTGCTTAGGTGTGTATATTTCGTTCCACATTCCGTCCTGATTCTGTGCTTCTTGAAGGCACTCCCTTCTGCCCTCTGCCATTTTGAACCTTCCACTGCCTTGCCAAGAAGCTCACACATGGTAAGTACTCAAAAAACATTCATTTAATACCCTTGTTCTAGGTCGGGCTGCAAAAACACAGGATGCTTTCTAGAAATACCAAATGCATAGACTCCACCCAGAACAATTACATGAGAACCTCTAGGAGGGCGGCCGCAGCTAAAGAAGCTCCTCTGGGGGTTCTAGGTGATTGAATGGGCAGGGTGTGAGGAGGAAGTGAGGGGGCACGAAGGCAGCCCTCCCCTAATTCACGGTTTTCCTGGGGCCTTGGTCCCCGACATCTCTGAAGACTCATCATTGCACCTGGAAAAGGTTTGGCTTCACTCTGACTTTGAAGTGAACTTTAACTTCTAAAGAAATCTGTGATGACACAAGAGGCAGGTAAGATGTATCGTTGAGAGATCAGCCCCCACATGTGGAAGTGGTCCGTTACACTCTGGAATGTACCTGTGAAAAATGTAGCCTTTGAAAATGTTAGTAGCAGATGCTTCTGTTCGTCTCCTTGCAATTTACTGGTTATGCCGGGCAATCACTTCCTCTCTGGTTCCAAGTCCAGTTGTCTTCCCGAGGCGTGTCCCGCAGCTGGGTCTGTGGTGCACACTCGTGGATTGGCCTCTTATGCAATGATGCTTTCTGGAGCCCCGCCCCTGGTTCTCACGGGTTTCTCCTTGTCCTGTCTTTCCAGTGTAAGGGCAAAGGGAAGAGCTGTTTCTCTGAGTGGGATGCTTAGAATCACCCAGAGGGCCTGTGAAAACTTAGGTCGCTGGGCCCCACCCCCAGGGTTTCAGATTCAGTAGGTCTGGGATAAGACCTGGAGAATGAGCATTCCTGAATTGCTGGGTGATACCAGCACTGCTGGTCCGGAGACCACAGTTTGAAAACCACTGTTCAAGGTAGAAATGCAAAAAAGGTAATGATAAAAGGAGTAGAAAAAGTGGAATTGATTAGGGGTTTTAAGTGGTATGGACAAAGGTAGTAGATGCTTATAAAGGCTAAGAAGAGAGGAATGGCTATGATTCTTAATGTTTTTAGAATTATTCTGTGGCTAACCTACATTCCCCTATACCAACAAAGAATGAGGAGTAAATAAGCAGACTCTGAGCTATGACTATGTGGATGAAGCTATGTCAGAAGATGAGAATTTAGAGGGTATGTCTCTGCCATGGAATTTTTTAAAAATCAGAAGTGTGAAGTTTTATCACAGTGTAAACCAGACTTTTTCTCATAAGAAAGCCAACTGTGCTGACCACAGTCCTTAGCAAACACACAAACACACAAACACACAAACACACACAGCCTTGGCCTGAACCTCTGGTAGGGCAAGCTCCTCTTAGCTGCATCCAGAAGGTTTAGTACAGTAAGAAGGAAAAACGGGGCAATAGAGAAAAAAGGAAGAAGAAAGAGGGGAGGAGGAAGAGGAGAAGTTGTTTCTCTGATTGACAACTTAGACTTTTACCCATTGTTATCTAACTCTCTCCTAGCATATTAAATGGGTGCTTAAAGAGTCCAAATACAAAAAATTAACCAGCCCTGTGTTTTCGTAACACCCCAACAGAACCCATCACCTGCTGTGCACTCAGGGAGTCCTGTGTCAGTTAGACCTTGCGGGAGCAGATTGAAAGTAAGTCTGAGAGATGACCCCACCCATCAAGAAGCTACAGATGAGACTGAGAATTCAGGAAAGACAGAGCTGACAAACCAAATGTGAACAAAACCTTAAGAGGGAGCAGACATAGAGAGAAGTAGGGTGTGGGGAACCGGATTTCTGTGGAGTAAACAGTTATGCTGATGCCGACCAGAAAATGAGACAAATCTTTAGTTTTTGTAACAGAAGAACAGGATTTTAAGCTTTGCAAAGGTTGGACTGGGGCTTTTCTGGGTCTTCAAATTCCCTTTCCAGCTTTTCTTCCCATCCTAGTCCCCATAAATACCTAGCCCACCTTTCCTATCCAGCAGCATGTAGAGTGTTCCCTGGTATGTAAAACAGGGTGCAAGCTCTCCTATCAAAAGCCCTGCACTTTGGGAATGATCTATACCATGGCTGACCCTACCCGTGTAACCTGTGGTGGTGGTGGTCGGGGGATCTACTGTGGGTGGGGAGGAGAAGGACAGAGCCTGTAAGGACTATAGGAGACCCAGCATTTAGCTTACAGCATTTAGGAAAGTCAGCTAAATCCCTCAGCTGCAGAGGACTTACTTTCTGGGATTTAGTGCGCGTTCCTGGAGTCAAAGCCAGTTCAGTTCTTCTCTCTGCAGGTGAAAGCACTCCCTTGCAACCCCTACACAGGAGATCCTCCAGGTCTGCTTGTTCGACACCCAGCAAGGGTATAGGATCTTTTAAAATTGTACTTTGAAATACTAGGGTGTTATTTTGAGAACCCATTTGGGAAGCTGTTTAGATATTTTTTCATTGGTACCTTATGATCCAAATTCTATCTTTTCTATCCTCACCTGAGGACATTTTTTTCATTGCTTTCAGAGAGGAGGAGTGGGAAGGAGGGAAGAGAGGGAGAGAAAGACATTGATGTGAGAAATATCAATTAGTCACTCTGACTGGGGATCAAACCTACAACTTGGGTATGTGCCCTATTGGGAATCGAACCCGTGACCTTCAGTCTACAAGATGATGCTCCAGCCAACTGGGCCACACTGGCCGGGGCATGATCCAAATTCTTAGCTGTTAAATAAAAAAAAATTTCTAAAGAATCATTTCTTCAAAAGGCCCCAACTTAAATACATCTGTGGAAACTAAGCACACTTTATTTTAAAGTTACGTTAAAAATGCTTGCAGTGTATGCCCAAACTCTTCCAGATGTTAAAACAAGTAAACACCATTAGATCAAATTTAATTTGGTTTGGTGTTTTAATCAACTTTTACCTTGATTTTCTCTTTTTGCTTATAATAAGGTTTACTCATGTGTTGGAGTCAATCCTAAAAGTGTTAATTTTAGCTTTTCTTTATAACACAAACACACACACCAAGGCATTTTCTTATTATAAACTGAGATAAACTCTGCCTCATTAAACCAGGAAGTTTATACACCCTAACAAAAAAAGCATGCATTTCCATTTCATGTTGGCATCCATGGTGGTACTGTGCATAACGTCGTTAGTACTGGTAGCTGGAATTCTCTGTGGGAGACTGATGAAAGACAGATGACAATAAAAAAAAAAGGGCATCAGAAACCCAAAATAAAATGTGAGATGTGGCTTTAGAAGCAAGGACGCTGTTTACTAAGGCAGAAATTGTTTCTTGGTATGTGGCCTCCCAAGCTCGGAGGAGACAGACTGGGGCTCCCCATGGAACACGGCTGGCAGTGGAGGGGAGGGGAAAGGGCTTCCCCAGATCCCCGACTTACAGGGCGGAAGGTGCTTGATGGGATACGTGGTGCTTTACGTTGTTGTTCAAAAGTAGTTTTCTGGGTTGCCTTGAATGTCATGAAAGGGGCTGATTATGCTCCTGTTTAGAGAACTGAATGACACGTTCTAGTTCCGCCAAGTTAAACTGACGGAGTAGATGAAGGTGGAAGTGGACATTTGATCCTTAGTATGGCAAGTCTTGTTTCGTTTTCTGTGTTAATAAAGGCGATGAATGCGTGTGTCTATGAGTGTATTTTAATTATGCATATCTATGTGTAATTAAAAAATAATAAAAGATGATGTTAATGGCTTCCATCTGCCTTTTCACACTACAGATAATTTTGCTTCTGCCAGTTCTATGCCTGGGTTGTTATGCAGACATGGATAACGGTTGAAAAGGAGAAATAAAAGCAAGTGAGCCAATTTAACTAATTTACTTTGGAAAGGGCAAAGAAGGACTTGCAAAAAAAGAAGAGAATCGATTGTGAAGGTATGAGAAGGTGGGCAAGAATGGCAAGGCCAAGTCCAGGAAAAATTTTGAGTAAGTTTGGTATGTTTTGAAAGAGAGGGAGAAAAGCCAGAGGAGTTGTCAGGCTAGGATGGGGACTTTGGTATAAACAACAGAAAGAATGATAAATAAGTCTGTGTTGCATAAAGAATAGGTTTCAAAAAGAATCACTTGATGCACCCAGTGAACCCCCAATAACCAGGCACTGTTCTTCCTTATTTTGTTAGAAAACCCTTTTTTCCCCAAGTTTTCCATATGGCATATTTGATCAATCTTTGTTTTTGAAACAGTTCTTTGAATTTCTCAAAACTCTATTAGATTGCGAGTTCATAAAAAAATCTGTAATAACTTCTCATCCCCTACCATTAGGATTGCATTTGGCTGCATGTAACAGATAATCACCTTCAGTGGGCTTATTTTTTTCCACATAAAAAAAGTCCGAAGATTGTTAATTTGGGAGTGGTGTACCTGTTCAAGGAAATAGTTCTGTCTTCCCCATCCATATGGTATTTTTTTCAAGATAGCTGTTTCATCTTCAGACATCAGAACTGTGTTCTGGGTAGAAGTAATTTAAAGAGAAAAGGAATAAAGGCATATACCAACTGAGTCTATCTCTTTAATCAGGAAAACAAAAACCTTTCCATATCTAATAAACTTCTCCTTAAATTTCGACCACAATTGTATCACCTGGGCAGTGTCTAGCTGCAAGTTATCCTGAGAAGAAAGCATTTTATTTGTACGCATTGCTCCCTACTTTCCCCAAACAAAATTGGATTTCTATAAATAAGGAGAAAAAAGAGAATCAATGTTCTCTGGGCTACTAGTAATATCTACCATATGTCCCACTTATTACATAAGGCTGGGTATACAGGAAAATGTTGGTAGAGACTTATTGACTAAGTTCTCCCCACACTCACTTATATTTATAAATTTCTAGTCTGTGATCCTCATGTTTAGACTCTTCATGTTTTTCAAAGTGTACTGGGTGATATTGCTAATTTTATGGATCCTGTGCTAATTAGGTCAAGCCGGAGAGGGCAGCTTTCCCCACCAAGCTGAGGCCTTTGTGGCAATCCTAGGAAGAAATGGGAATCCCATCAGAGCAACCCACACGTACGGTCCATAACCCAGAGCACTCACTCTACGGGTAGGAGACGGGGATGTAGGAGACAAGCTCACTCACGGCAGGTGAGTGGGGAAGCTGTCAGGGCCAGCCTGCTGGGCTTCTCCGGGCACACCATGTAACCGACAGTCCAGTCTAGTAACTTAGCTGTTTCACAGTTTTCCTCTTAATTGTTTGTAGGTACAATGGGCCTTTGCGACTCTAATTATGCTTTTTTATTCAGAGTGAAGCATGACACTTTTTTTCTCATGAAAAGTAGATCCTAGTCTTTCTGCACACATTCGACTATTTGCATGGTCCCTTTCTCTTCCACTTAAATAGCTCAGGTAGTTTTGGGGTTTTTAACTATTTCATTCTGTTTTTCTTTCCTAGTTGATTATTTACGCTTTTATCTTTAGTTCTTTCCATCTTACTTATTTCGCTTTGAGGAATTTATAAAATCAGAAAAAGGAAACTCCATTCAACACAAAATTAATAGCTACTAGATGTCACCACGCTTCCTTCTACTTTGATACTTTTTCATAAACTGTCATTCGAGGAGGTGATGTAATTGGTCACGGCAGTCCTGTGCTCTGATCGGCAACACTTAGAAAAGCCAGATAAAATGTAAGCATTGTATTTCAAAGACATTGGAGAGCTCTGGAAGCAATGAGGACTAGGTGGACTGAGTTTTCAGGCAGCGGAAAACCATTCAGAGGCAACTGAAAACCAGCAGTTGCTCTGATCCCAGGCAGGATGTGTCAGGTCTTGGTGCTGGCTGGAGGCTGAGGACCAGAGCCCGCTGCTGGGGGACAGAAAACCCAGCAAAGCTGTTATGGTCTCATGGGGCTAAAGTGAGCCACACTGGTGGGGTGCAAGGCCCCAAATATAGGGCCATTGTCCCCATAACATACCTGATGAATTTAAGGCCATGTGGAAAGCTAAGAAAAAGTCTTAAAGCTGGGATGGGGGGAGTAGAGGGGAGAGTAGTGGGTGGAGGGAGGGAGACAACAATAAAAAAAAGTTTAAAAAAACCCCCAAAACAAAAAAGAAAGTCTTAAAGCTTCTGGAAGTTAGCAAGAAACTAATTGCAGTCTCTAATTCTTCAAACGGAAGAGCTACTAAGGGCAGTTAGTGGGGAAACAAAACTAGCAACAGCAAACCCCCTGGAAGGGGTGGTCAGTTAACACTAAGCGTCTGTAGGTGCTTTGGCCTTGGTGACTTTGACCTTGGTGACTTTCATCAGTCAGGGACCCCGAGAGAGGCTTGGAATCCAGGCTTGGTTTCTGGCAGAAGGTGCTACAGGCGACAGAAAAGCCACAACGCTTTTGGTGATCTCCTGCAGCTGGAGTGTCAAAATGGGAGACCTGAGGCCTTAGCACAAGGTTCTGTAGTTTTACAGCTATACTGAAGGGTCATCACCCTTCAATACAGTTACAAAATTTTGAAGCTCCAGGTGGAAAAAGGAAGCTAGAGATTAGCCTTTTAAGTCTTGCAGAGTAGAAGACAGATGGATAATGAAGCTATTGTAAGTAAGGCTATGGTGTTTGCATAAGCAAAGAGGCATTCAGCAACAGAACAGGACAGAGAATAGAGGCCAGGAAGAGCCTGCATTGTGTGGTCATCTGACACTCAACCCGTTTCACTGTTCCACCCAAGACTGTTCCTTAGACCAGGCTTGAAAGTCGCGTTATTCGAGAGTCCTAGATGTGTGCTTTTTAGTCAAAATCGTTTCTAAGAGAAGTGTGTTAAAATTACCCTTTCTGATAGCATTTTCAGTAAAATTTTCTTTATGATTAAGTCATCTTGAGTTTTACATAGTTTTCAGGAGTTTGGATGGGAATGTGTTGGTTCATAAATACCTGTTTCTTTATCCCTCTGTGTTATATGAGGGGGATCAAAAAACTGGAATGTATTTATAAAAATTCGTATTTATTCTTACACGTTTAAAGCTCAGTCACCTTCATCATACTCTCCATTTGATGCGATACACCTACCGAGACGTTTTTTTCTGCTGCTCCAAACTGCTTTTTAACTCATCGGTTTTAATGCCTTTTCATACTTCTGCTGTTTTTTGTTTTACCCCTTTCACATTGGCAAGACATTTCCCTTTGAGGATTTTTTTCATCTGAGGAAGCAAAGAAAAGGCCTCTGGGGGTGAGATCAGGTGAATAGGGAGGGTGGGGTATGGGGGTCATGTCATTTTTGGTAAAAACCTGCTGAACACTCAGCAGTGAGGACAGGTGTACTCATAAATCACCCATCAGGAAATGGGCAAAAGTGTTGAGTCTTCAAAAAACATTTTACTAAAGCTGAATGCAGCCTCTCACAACAACGCCAGCTGGTACACTGATACAGATGGGTTTCTAGAGCACTCATGTAGGGGGATGCCTATCCTACAAGGGGCCGGCCCTCAAGAAGATAATGCTGGGTTTTTGGGTCCCCCCCTTGTATAATCTGGTAGATTTCTCAGTTCTATCTTCCAAGGAAATATTCTTTCTTCAGCATATCATGTCAATTCTTTTAGTGATGTTTTTATTTCAGTTATGATTTTTTAAAGATTTTATTTATTTATTTTTAGAGAGGGGGGAAGAAGGGAGAGAGGGAGAGAAACATCACATCACATCAATTGCTTGCTTCTCATACGCCCCCCCGCCGACCCCTGCTGGAGACCTGACCTGCAACTCAGGCCTGTGCCCTGCCCAGGAACTGAACCAGCAACCTTTTGGTCTGAGCTATACCAGCTAGGGCTCTAATGGTTTTTAATGTCCACCTTTAATGTTTTGTAACTTCTAATTCTCCCACGATGTTAGTTCCTCCTTTGGTTCTGTGAGAGTTTTAGACATCCAATATTTATTTTAAAGTCTTTTCCAAATACCTCAATCATCTCCATATTGTCAGGAGTAAACAGTCTCATCCGTAGATTCTCTCAACTTCCTTTCTTGGCCCTGGAATCCTTGTACGCTTTTCTTCATTTTTTCCTCTCCCTTCCCATCTACTACTGAAACGATCAGGTTTTCTTCACTTCATCTTGTCTCGTGCTCCCTTGGGTTGAAATTTTTATTTAGCATTTTTATTTTTGAGATGGGTAGAGCTAAAATTTTAACATCCGTGTTTAATTTTAAAGTGTCAAGTAGCGTCATTTCCACACACGTAGCAGATTTGCAGCATTTCGAAACTACCTAGGAACACTTAAGCCTCTAGCCACATTGGAAGCTTCGGTGGTAGCAAACTTTCCCTCACATCGTAAACAACTATAAAACTGGGTAACATGTATGCAATAACTACTTTCAGAACAGTACTGTGTCCCTGGAGAGAAAGAAAAGAAACAAATGAAACGAATGAGCATCCTGGTTTTCTTCCTGGAGACATGTTCTGTCCCGAAGCCCAGGAAGGGGGCCCAAGCACAGCATGGTTTTGCTGAGTTGAGGAGACAGAGGCGAGAGCATTGGAAGCTGATGCAGCTGGAATTTGACGGGCAGCACACAGCAAGATGAAACCACAGCTGGAAAGGACCGCAGATCTGAGGAGTGTTCTCTTGAGTCCCCTCCTGGAGGCTAGGCTGCAGGGGTAGAGTGAGACACCATAGAGACAGGGAAAGAACAGTCATCGCAGAGTTATCAGTTGAGTAACTTCTGGAGTGCACACAGATCTGGGAGAATGTCAAGCTCCAACCAGCCAGAGTAGATAGACCAGGTGGATTCCGAATACTTCAGTCTATTTTGTTTCACGAATGATGACTTTTTATAAAGTAACCTGCCTCTGCGTGTTCATATACACCATCGATAAAATGGTGACAACCGGTGGAAGGGCCAACCTCAGATCCATCCACCTCTATGACTTCTGTTACCATGGGTACGTGATGGGCCCCAGATCTTGTATGCCTTGCACGGAATCTAACTGTCTATTGGATATCTCTCCTGAGAAGCACCTCAAATGGATGGAACGTGTTAAGTCATGAGAGGATGTATCATATTAACTATAGTGCTATAATGTATAACTTACTAATTATTCCACATGTTTATATTTTATCCCTCTAGCCACACTGAAAAATTTGGTGGTCAAGCATCTGGGTTATATCCTGACTTTGTCACTGCCTGGGTCCCCTTAAGCAATGCTGGGTCTTCCTCACTTATATGTTGAGGAAACATACTTCTCAGATTTGTTTGGGGACCAAGATTTAAGTGAGCTAGTCTGTGTTCAGTGCTTTGTAAGCTGTCAAGGATGAGGAAAGTGTAAGGTAGTACGTTTCTGCATTCCCAGCAGCACTGCCCCCAAGCCCCTCTGCATTCCCCAGCACCCATGACAGCACCAGGCACAGAAGGGGTGCTCAGTAACTGTGTACATCTGAGGGATTGTTTGCACACTTCATGCTGAGACTGGAGGAACACTACACCAAGAATAAGAGGTCCTTGCCTTTTTTTTCTTTTTCTTTTTTTAAAATTAATCTTACTGTATTTTTTCCATTACCATTTAGTCCCCTTATATCCACCTCCTCCCAGCAATCACCACCCTGTTGTCCAAGAGTCCTTTTTCCTTTTTGCTCAATCCTTCTACCCCCTGACCTCCCCCACTCCCAAGCTGTCATCCTGCTCTCCATCTATGAGTCTGCCCTCACTTTCCTTGTCAGTTCAGGTTATTCATTAGATTTCACATAAGAGTGAAATCATGTGGCATTTGTCTTTCTCTGACTGGCTCATTTCACTTAGCATAATGTTCTCCAGGTCTAGCCATATTGTCTCAAAGGGTAAAATTTTCTTCCTTTTTATGGCTGAGTAGTATTCCACTGGGTAAATGTCCCATAGTTGTTTTATCCACTCATCTATTGATGGACACTTGGGCCACATCCATATCTGCGTGATTGTAAATAAACTGCATTGAACATAGGGGCACTTACGTTCTTTTGAATTAGTGTTTTGGGTTCCTTTGGATATATTGCCAGAAGTGGGATCACTGGGTCAAGAGGCAGATCCACTTTTAATTTTTTGCGGTATCTCCATACTGCTTCCCACTGGCTGCACCAGTCTGCATTCTGACCAACAATGCAAAGGGTTCTCCTTTCTCCATATGCTCACCAGTACTTGTTGTTTATTGGATGTATCTCCCCAGGCAAGGGGAACAAAAGAAAAAATAAACAAATAGGATTACATCAACCTAAAAAGTTTTTGCACAGCCAAGGACACCATCAACAAAAGACAACCCACAGAATGGGAGAACATATTCACCGACACATCTGATAAGGGTTAATATCCAAAATCTATAAAGAAGTTATAAAACTCAGCACCAAAAAAACAAGCAACCCAATTTAAAAATGGGCAAAAGACCTGAACAGACACTTCTCCAGAGGACATACAGGTGGCCCATAGACATATAAGAAGATGCTCAACATTAATGATCATCAGAGAAATGCAAATTAAAGCCACAATGAGATACCATCTCACACAAGTCAGAGTGGCTACCATCACTAAACCAGCAAGGCCCTGGCTTCACCCTCATCTGTACCAACTTTTTGTGTGAGCTCAGGCAGCCTCCTCACCTCTCTGGACTTCTCTGGGTTTCTTTTAAACCCAGACAACATCTAAGAAACTGTTATATTCCCACGTTGGGTGGTTCTATTAGTCTTGTTTTACAGGTCTCAAAATACGATCCCAGTAACTCTGCCAACCCCACACCCACCTTTACTGCCAGGCCAATATTCGGTTTTCCTTGTCTGTTCTACTTTCTCCATCATCTCAGGTGAGGCTCTGGGGTGTGATAGTGGGTTCTCCCACATAACTCTGGTAATACTAGTCCTGGCCTTTTAATCTCCACTGCTTGCAGGGGACAACTGAAGACGGTTGGCTATTTTTTAAACCAATCCACAAGTGTCTTGACTTAGGAAATTGCTTCTTCTGTCAACAGGGAGGGGCTGGGACCTGTCTCCCCCCAGCCCCGCCCACCGAGACCTGAGGTGCTGCCCATTTACATCTTTACATACTAACCCCCTGAGGCTCCTATTTGGCTCTATTCGATCTTGGCTGTGTCCACCCAGATGGCCAGTGACCAACTTTCTGTCTGACTTCTATTTGTACTCAAGGTGGAAATGAGGGTCCCACAGGCAAAGCCTCTTTCACTTCTGGGGCTGTTTCCAAAAATAAAGTTCCTGTAATACCCCGAAACACCAGACACAGGACAGAGTCGTCACAGTTGTTCAGTGGCCTTTCACCTCCTGGTGGCCAGCAGCCAACTGACTGCAGGGACCCTGGTGGCTGTGTGGTGAAATGTGGTCCCTAGGGTCCTTTTTCTGACATTTTTAGGCTCACCATAAAGAACACTGTCCAGGATGCCACCTCTCTGGCCCCTCCCAGGGCTTTCCGGGGGCACTGGTGACATACAGGTGGCCCTTGAACTTTCCTCTCACAACGGTTGTTTGCTAGCAGTTCTGCTTTGGAACTGTTCCCATCAGCTTCAAAAGTATTCTTCTCTGCTCTGTTTTTAAATTCAAAAGCTACAACAATTTGCAAAACATTTTTTTCTATTTTGAGGCAAAAATAGTTAATTTTATACATGTAATTTCCCCTCTCCTATCTCTATCACCTCTGTCTCTCCCATTTCTTTCTCTTCTCCCTCTCTCGAATGTTACGGACACTCAGAGATAAGAAATTCTTTGAAAAAGAAATGGAAACAGAGCTAAGAAAGCTGAAAAAAAAAAAGAGTACTTCCTTTAGATCTTGGCCCTAAGATGCCAGCCTCCCAAGAAGCCCAGGTTCTTGGCTGCTAAGTGTCTCACGTTGACATTGACCCAAGTGTGTCTGCACCCAAGCTCGGGGCCCCACAATAATTTAAACCTGGCAGCAGCTTCGGCACTCTTTTTCATGAGCAGAAACAGAATTCTCTTTGGGGATCTAGACTAGGAATCTGAAACACATACAGTTCTGATGTCGACGGCAGGCCGGAGATGGTGTGGGATTGAGGGGGTGGGACTGGCAGGTGTGCGGAGAGGTGGAAATTAGCTGGCTGCTCCTGAAACAGGCTTGAACGTACCAGCATCAGCCGACGAGAGGGCCTGTGTGGCTGACAGGCTGCAGTGTGGAAAGAGACGGTGAAGAATGCATCCTCATGGGGGCCCTCTCTGTATCACAGGCCACCCCGCTGGGTCAGGGGGTGCTTTTGTGCATAGTTCTTCATTATAGGAGAAAATTGTAACCAGAGAGGGAGTCCTTTTAGAGAGAAGGTTAGATCTGTGTTTCTTTGTGTCTCCTAAGCTAGACAGAGACCACATACTCAGGCACTAGCCTATGGCACTCTCGGTCACTTCATGGAAAATTTTTCTAGTAAAAGTTAGAGTTTTCATGATACCCTTGCTTTATTCTAACACTCGGAGACTAAGTCTGCACTAATGAGTTCATGGGCAGCTGTTCCCCCTACCTGAACCTGACACAGAGATTTGTTTCGTTGTTGTTTTAACATAGATCTCCTTGCTAAGAAATCTTGAAAAATGTTTCTAAATTAAGCTATCAAAACTAGCTTCATATGAAGTAACAGACCTACATAGACAGCAGCATTGCAGTCAACATAAGAAGTTGTCAACACACTGTACCACCCAAAACGAAACAACCGTAGGCCCAAGAGGTTTTTATAGCAAATTCTATCAAGTGTTAAAAAAAAAGAATTTTTTTCAAATGTACTGCCTAAACTGTTCCAAAGAATAAAAATAAAGTTCCTAATACATTTTAAAACCAGAAAATCTTGATACTAAAATACAAAATTGGTAAAAAAAAAAACCCACTATAGATCAATTTGACTTGTGAATATAGACTCACAAACACCAAATGTAATATCAGGTAATTCAATTCAGCCACATGTTAAAAGGATTACATGCCACCACCAAGGTGACTTTATTCCAAAAATGAAAAGTTGTTTCCATATAAGAAACTAATTGATATAATACAATTTGTTATTAAGTTAAAGAAAAGCCATGTGATCATTCCTTGAGATGTTGAAAAGGCATTTGTCAAATATCCATCTTTATAAAAATAAAATAATGTTGTAGAAAACTGAATGCTAGGGTGTTTCCTTAGCATCATACAAAAATCTGAAAACAACAAAGGTAATGATTATATTTGATGATGAAAGCTAAAATAATACTTTCTAAATGCACAATCACCACTTGTTTAATTACTAAGGCTTTTAAATTCTGGCCACACAGTGAATCATGCAGCTATGGTCATGTGTCTTTATCCCATGTTCTCTATCAATTTTTTGGTTATTATTGTCCCTTTCCTCTTTTAGGAAAACCCTATTTGAGTTAAAATTGGTATTACCTTAAACATATAGATTAATTTGGGGAGAGAATGGAAATATTTATAATATTATCTTCCTGTGACTAAAGTTACTGTATGTTCACATTCAGTCAGGTATTTATCTCTTTTAAGAAGCTTTGTAATTGTCCCCATAAGTTTCTTAAACATGTAGGTTGATTCCTTTGTAGTTTGGTTGCTACTTTAAATGGGATATTTTATTTCCTGTCACATTTTTATTAGACGTTGCTAATTTATAAGACTGCATTAGTGAGCGCTGGTTGCCGTAACTAAATATCACAGACTGGCCGCCGAAGCAACAGAAATGCAGTCCTCACAGTTCCGGAGCCTAGAGGTGTGAGCGAGATCCAAGTGTGGGTTTCTTCTGCGGCCTCTCTCCTCGGCTGGCAGACAGCGGTCTCCTTATTGCGTCCTCACGTGGTCTTTGCTCTGTGTGAGCCCATCCCCTGTGTCTCTTTGCATGTGTCCTAATTTCCTCACCTTCCTAGGACACCTGTCACCATGGAGTAGGGCCGTGTTAACGGCCCCATTTTAACTTGATTACCTCTTTAAAGGCCCTGCCTTCAAATAGTCCTGGTCTGGGTCACTGGAAGGTTGGAGTGCCAATGTATGAATTTGGAGGGAACACGGTTCATCTACAGCAGTACTTTCCAGAACAGAAGAGAGGTTATGCATCTAATGACTGGGATGCAAACATGAGATCAGCCCATAGCGAGGACCATTATTTACTTCTGTATGTTACTCTCACTTTAAAATTAATAGTTTATATTTTTATTAGCATTTTAAAATGGACCATCACATTGTCTGAAAAATAACATTTCTTCTTTTCCTTTCTTCTTATTATTACTTACACAAATTTTTTTCTAGCTTTATTGCTTTGGCTACAGTTTTCCAGGCAATAATGACTAGAACCAGTGAATGTGATCATTCTGATCTTTTTCTTCGACTTTAATAAGGGCCCTCCCGAAGTCACATGAAATGTATTCATTGTGGTTTGGAATAGATAGTATTTATCAAAACACGGCAGTTACTGACTTTTTCTAGTGCAACCAGCTTATGGAACAGGCTGGGTTTAGCACTGCACAGGCAGAAATAAATTTCATTTTTTTTTCCTCTCCTCAGCTCTTGATTAATTTAGTTCTGTTGAATTGTTCTTTCCTACCTGGGATGAAATCATGTCAGAATCCGTAGTTTTGCCAGTTGTCTCAGGTAATAAAATGTTCTCCAGCTACCTTAAGGTTATAAATAGTCAAGTCCAGTTTAATATTAAAACTCCAGACTTTAATCCAATGAAAAACTCCCTGGCTCCACATGGGGCCCACGTTGGGCTGCACGTTCTGCAGCGAGAGAAAGGGGCGTGGCGGCTTCCTCATTATTTCCTCGCTGCTGCTTTTCTCCAGCTCCCTAGTTGGCGTGGTGGTCTTTCCAGGACTGGTCTAGGGTAACGGCAAGAAAAGGTAACGGCAGGAAATATCTTCCTTGACCGTATGAAGGAAACTAAATGCAAGAAATCCCACCAACCCCCTCCAAGAGCCACAAAAGCACTCCAAGGAAGGAAAGTGGGCTTTTCAACGTCTCCCATATCCAGAGATCGGCAGTGACCAATCAAGGGACACGACAGATTTTTTCCAAGTGGCTCTTTCAAAGGTCCTCTCACTTGATTTGTGGGAGAGATGAATACCTTTGGTCTTCCCCATTTGCACACATGTGAGATTGCCCAGCACAGCTCTGACGTTTTAGCCTTCTGGGTGAAATTTTACAGGTCTCCCAGGTTGCTCCGAGATGGGTGATGCTAGTGTTGACACCAAAGGAACTTGACTTGCCCCTTTCCGAGTCCTCCACGAGTGGTCAGCTGAGCAACTTGCTTCAGAATGTGAAGTACTTCAGGCTTTGTTCCAAGCCAGTGATTTTCAATCTTTTTCATTTCATGGCACACATAGACTAATCACTAAAATTTTGTGGAATACCAGAAAATGTATTTTTTGCTGATCTAACAAAAAACAGGTATCATTTTGATTGATTTAGAAAATAAGAATAATCATCATTTTCTACCCATTTTGCTCCAAAGTGACCTTTGAAAAAATCAGGTGCCTGGCGCTTGTATATAAGAATTTCTGGTACCAAGAATTAACCAATGAGACACAACATTATTATGCGGTGTGGCCAATAAGATGCAGCTCTATTATATGACCAACGTATTTATGGTTTAAGATAGGGCACTCACAGCAGACAGCTACTGTTGTGTTGGCTGTCGTCATTTTCTTCATCTGAGAACATAAGGGAAAGAGGTCAGTGTCCCTGACTGCATGGTGAGGCACTGCATGTTTTAAAATGCTTGTGGCACACCAGGTGAAAATCGCTGTTCAAAGCGTTTAGAACTTTAACCCCGATCCGGGGACAACAGGAAAGATCTGTTCTCACATTGTGAGACCAGAGTTTTTCCTGTCTAATGTGAATAAATATTGACCTTTATCAAATGACTTGTCTGTATTTATGGAGATGATCGTGTAATTTTTTTCTTTAATCCCTTAACAGGACCATTTACATTGGTAGGTTTTCTAGAGCTGAACCATCCATGTATTCCTGGGAAAAACTCTACTTGTTTATGATGCATTATTTTTGCTTATTGCTAATCCTCGGGTCAGGACCATTACACTCATATTCACAAGTTAGATCCATCTAAAATTTCATTTTCATGTGCTGTTCTTGTCAGGTTTTTGTGTCACGGTTAAGCTAGCCTCACTCAACACAGATCTTGAGGAAATAACTTTCTTTTTCTATAATGTGAAATAATGTGTATGATATAATAATTATCTTTTTTAATGTTTGGTGGTCTCACTTATAAAATAGCCTCAGCCTGATGTTTTTATGGAAGAGAGATTTCTACTACTGATTCAATTTCTTTAGTAGTTATTGGTCTATGTTTATTTATGTCTTTCATAAATTACTTTTACTTATATTTTTCAGCAGGTTGTCCATTTCATCTAAATTTTCAATATGGATTTATTCCTAGAAATTTGCTAAGATTACATGTCTCCCCTGAATCTATAGGAATGTTCTATTTTTGTTCTTAATTTTATTGTTTCCTCTCTCTTTTGTCCTTAATGCTTTATGTTAAAAATATACTGTCTTTATGACTTTAAATGTGAAAGCATTTTCTCTTGTTGATCCTTTCTATAATACTGAATTTGCTTTCTATTTGTTGAATTCTCTGTAATTGTAATATTTATTTATAGTTTAAGTTCTCTATTCTTTTTATAGCTTCCATTTTTTGAGTATCTGTGATTTTTATTTTCTTGTGTATTAATAATGCATTTGAATGTATAAATTTCCCTCCAGGTACATCTATATTTCAACCACAATTTTCAATGTCATTTAATTATTTAGTTCTAAATATTTTATTATTTACACCATTATTTTCCCCTTAAACCCAGGAATTATTTAGCAGTGTGTTTTTGCATTTTAATGCATATAAATTTTAAAACTATCTTTTAAGTATCAGTATAAAACTTAACAGAATTGTTAAATAAGAGAATGTGATCATTTATAATCTGAAAAATTTATAGTATTTTGAGTCTCTTTGGCTCAATATGTGGTCAGTCTTTAGAAATGTCTTGAGTGTGCATAAAGATAATGTCTATTCTTTATTTGTTGGTGTTCAGGATTCTATATGTACCTATCAGACCAAATTTTAAGTTTGATTGTTCACATTTTGTGTTCTCACTAATTTTGTATCCAATTGGTTTGTGTGGATCTGGAAAGAGTATATTAAAATCAGCCATGTTGAATAGTTTGGACACCCCCCTTTCCTTCCAAAAGTAATCAAGTCACCAAATGCTGTCGATTCTACTTCCTCATTGTCCTTCCCAGGTGTCCATGTACCTCCCTCCTTACTGCAAGACCTTTCGTCCCGGCCCCCCTCAATCTCCGCCCATATTTGTGCTTCTGCCTGCCATTTCATATCTGTTTTTCACTCTTGCCACCCAAGCACTACCCACTGTTTACCCAGAATCCAGGTAATTTTATTTAACCTCTGATTACAAAAAAATTAAACATGTAGAAAATCATACAGAAAAAAATAAAATAAAGCCATATATACAAGAGTTAGTTGTATATATGTGTGTGGGTTTGAAATGGTTCAGAAAAAAGTATAGGCATCACACCCTTTTGTCTCTTAGTACATTAGTGCACATCTCAAAAAACCCCAAACAAAGGCATACTCCTATGTAGCCACGACACTACTTCTATATCTAAGAAAGTTATGAGTAATGCCCAAATGTAATTTAGTAACTGGTGTATAGTAAAATTTCCCATATGGTTTCTAAAATTTCTTCTATAGCTGTCCCTTAGGAAGCCAGGAACGAATCAAGGATCATACTTTGCATTTGATTGTTTATCTCTTAACATTTTTTAATCTAGCATGCTCCCCCATCCCTCCACTATCACCTCCGTGCAACTTACACCTTTTTTTGTGATGTTGAATTTCTAGAGAAAATTGGCCAGTTTGTGATGTGTAATGTTCCATAGTCTAGATTTGTGTTGTTTCCTCCTGGTCATTAGAGCATAATTTTTTTAAAGACTTTATTTATTTATTTATTTCAGAGAGATGGGGAAGGGAGGGAGAAAGAGAGGAAGTGAAACATCAATGTATGGTTGCCTCTAGCACACCCCATACTGGGGATATGGGCCCACAACCCAGGCATGTGCCCTGACTGGGGACCAGTGATGCTTTGGTTCGCAAGCCTGTGCTCAATCCACTGGGCTACACCAGTCAGGGCCTAGAGGATAATTTTTTAATGCAAATTTGATCTGCGACACTCCTGCTCCAGTGGTTGGTTCCCAGTTGCTCTTATGAGAAAGTCCACAAAATTTGGTAAAGTCTGCAGAACCCACAGTGACCTGGCTCTTCCTCTCTCTCCCATGCTTCCTGCTTCCTTCTCTCTCTGTCTCTCTCCGCCCCCGCCCCCCCACCCACCCCCCTGCAAATGCCCAGGTCCTTCTATTCTCAAGGCACCGAATGAACATCATTTCTCTATCTAGGAAACGCTTACCACCACTTTGCCTGCTAGGATCCTATTCATACTCAGTTGCCCCCAAATATTTCTTCTTCGAACAAATTGTAATCTAACCTGGGATACACCTCCCTTTTTACCCGTGTACGTTCTCATGGCACTTGGTATGGTTTCATTGAATTATTCGTTACTAATGATTCCATGTCTGCCTCCCTCACCAGACTGCACATCCTGGGAGAATCAGAGCCATTCCTTTCTCGTTGCCTTTGTGTCCCCCCACTTATCACCGAGCCTCGCTCCTAGCAGCTGATCAAAAATCTGAGCAAGTTTCTTCCTCTCTCCATACCTAAATTACTTTGTTTGTTAAATGTGAATAGTAATCATACTACTCATCTTACAGGCTTTTAAATGAGTAAGATAAGCCCAATGAAGTCCTTCACATAGTACCCGGTAAATAGAAAGAGACCAGGAATAGAAATTCATGGTAATGAATTTAGTAATTCTGAAAAAAAATGCCACTTTTCAGAATTACTAGAGGTTGGATATGTAGATATTTGCCATTTGTACATAAAAATTGTAGTTTAATAGAATGTTTACACTGGCTTACTTGAAATTGCCATTCAGCTGACATGTGTATTTCAATGTCTCTTGGCCGTCACATGATCTGTTTAGCCGGTGTTTCAGAAGAAACACCTGTAATGTGTGCTGAGCATGACGTAGAGACAAGGGAGTAGGAAAGGGTTCTCCATTCCATAATTTAATTAATTGGTGTGTTTATTTGATTGCCAGAAGTATTGCATTCATGGCGATTCATCAATGGTTATATTTATTTATTTTGACATGTAGTTGACTTATCTCTTGAAGAAAAATAATGCATTTCAAACTTAATTTCCCACTGTGTCAAAATCTCTTAAACCTGGGTGCACAGGGACAGATTATCGACGTTGGAAGAGAGACATGCTCTGTTGTACACGACGGTATCCCTCGATGGCTGCCCTCCCCTCCGATCGGGGGATTTGGTAGGTAGCCCGATGCCGCTGTTGCTTAGCACCAGGCTGCAGAATCCCAAACACATGGAACAGTTAAAAACCAACTCCCATGAATGATTTCATTGCCTCAACTCCATTCGTAATGTAAATCCTTCAGAGGTGCTTTCGAGTCTTAGAAGAAAGTCACAAGCTGGAGGGTGCGTCACCTTCGCAATCAGCACCCCTTTTAGTCCCTAATGTGGAACATATGGTGGTTGAAGAGGTTACAGTGTTACAGAAATGTCATTACTGAATTTCTCGATGTTCGCATGTATCATCTGTCACGTAATTGTTTGTTTTACAGCCCGTACCTATAATGGGCTAAGTGGGGACTATTTATATCAGTTAACAATGAGTGCCTTTAATTAGTATTTCATGCAACTGGAACATGTTAAGAAAGCTGACACAAAGCTGGCCGGGTTGGGAGATTCCATGTGAATTTCATTATGAAATTGCTAGGATATTACAGTTGTACAGGTACCAAGGTTTCTTCAGCTGCCACAAGTGCTGTGAGTTCAACACATGTGAAAGTGACAAATCCTCACTTTGGGCCTCACTCAGCTGACGGACACGTGGGACTTGCCCACTCGGTACCCAAACCCCAAGTTCCTCACGTTGGCTCTTCGGGGCCCCGCAGAGGCGTGCGGAAACACGTCACAGGGCCCGTGCAAACCTCGGAGAAGAACGCCGGGAAAAAGAAACAACGGGCAGCGTCTTTGTGGTCCACGCACTTAATGCTCAGTGAGAGCTTGGCAGTTGCATGAAGTATTTTTGTTAACTGGTGCAAATGGTTTCATTTTTCCCGTTCTCATTGTGAGACACTTTTATTGATTCAAAGACTCCTCCTCAACATCCCAGATGCACTAAAGCAAGGCTGGGTTTAGTAGACAATGAAGACAATACTTACATGTCTAGACCTATAAGAAAGCATCTCCAATTCGATATATTGAAGAAGATAGCCATGTCGGCAAAGCATCCTTTAATTCCTTTGAAAAGGAATCCCCACCTTCGACGACAATAGAGGCTGGCAGGCCGCTCTAAACAAACTCTGGGCGACGGCTCGGCATGCGCCCTCGCCCCTTCTTAGGACTTTGTGAGGTATGCACAGTATATTCAATCTGTCATCTCGGTTTACAGAACCAGACAACGTTTTCACGTGTTGATCTCAACTTCTGAAAGAACGCTAATTGTTTTGTCAAACGAAAATGAACAGTGAGGTTTTATAAATTTCCTGGTGATTTATTGCTCGGTGGAGGAACAATCCTGTTATGTGACAATGTTGCTGCTCACAGAAGTCAGGGATGGGCTCTACGACGTTTCCCGTGAAATCTTTCAAGTGCCGTCCAGCGATGATTTGTGGGAGCTCTGGTGGGCAGATCTTTCGGTCAGAGGCTGCTCATGCAGGCCGGAGTGCGCCTGCGTGGTAAATGCATCCAGACCACCACACACCTCTTTCAGTCCCAGGAAATCCTGGAATTGGAACCGCCGCAGGATGACTGGCGGGTGTCTGCTCCTTGGTACCTGTGCTAACCCAGGAGCTTGTAGAAGAGGGCAGCGGTTGCTAGCAAGCATGCATTACCGCTGCCTGACAACAAACCTCAGGAGGCTTCATCCCTAGGTGCCCTCCTGAGCTTCATTTCCCGGGGGCAGTAAGGGGCAGGCATCTAAGGCAAGTGTTCTTACCATGTCTTTCGCCGTGACGGTCTCTCTGTGAGTATTTTGCTATGGGTTTCATTCGTGCCCAGAGGAAACCATCACCTTCTCTGTCTGTATCAGCAGCTGGATCTCTACATCTGCGTGTACCTGCTCCCGCACCGACCGGGTGGACCTCATATGCATGCGCAGAGCCCCCGCTGAGCCCTGACTTTAGGCCACGTGTTCACTTAGAGTCTTTTTAGGTCTCAGGATTTTAAGTGCATCTCATGGAAGCAACAGAGAGTTGACTGTGAGTTTCTAATACAATCAGCAACTTTCTTTTTCTTTCAGAAGTCGTGTCCAAATTGTATACACAGTTACTTTCGAATGATGGTTATCGCCTTTCAGTGTTCTGCATTTGTATGTGGCATGATCCTTACATCTCTCTTTTTACATCAGTGGTATCCATAGTAACATTTGCAATCTTCATTTTAGTCAAAGTCATATATGAAAATCATCTTCTTTATTTTGGTATTTTTCTAGTATCATCAGCTTGGATTCTTTAACACAAATGCCTTCATTATTTCCTCTGTTGAGTCACATTAAAAGGTTAGTTGACTATGAAGTCCCACTAAGGGGCTATATGGCACCTTGTTGCCTCCAAGTCAAAATACAGAACAGAACATGGCAAGGTAAAAATAAAACATTTCACAGATAGAGTTTGTCCAAAGCCTGTGCCGAGCTCTGGGGGACCCTGCTGAGGTCGCTTTAAGTCTCCTGCGGCCCATAGGAGCCCCTCCAGTGTGCGTGCATCCTCAGTGGAAACAAAGTCTGGGGCTGTGGCCTGCACAGGATGTCTGAGTTTTATTGGGTGTCTGGTGACATCAAAATAAATATCACTGCTGAACTTGCTGATTGGGTGTAGGCAAAACAACCCAGTGAGGGAAAAGGGACAGACAGCACCGCCTCTGAGCTGGCTGCTCTTGTTCCAGGGGAGGAAAGATTTCACTGGACAACTTTATTCTATCAGATGAGAATAGGAGGTGGCTGCAGAAATGGGGGTGTGCCCAGGAAACAGGCTCAAAGCATTCAGTTGGTTGGTGCAGGGGAGATAGAAGAGGAGATGAAATAAACAGTGAGGGCAGGGGGTCAGGATGGTGAGTGAGGCATGCTAGGAATTAGCTCTGCTGCTGCAGTGATAGGGTCTTCTGACTTACTGAGTCCCTTGTACCAAGCTAGTACCTGTGTTATATGCTGACCCAAGTCAATGAGAAAATTTGTTGGGAAACCTTAAGCAAATTAAAGAATCACCGTACCATGGAAAGACCCTCATAACTATTTGCTTAATTGAATTTTGCTCCATCACAAAGTTCTAACCAAATAAAATATGCTGATCAAGAGAGAAACTTATGTCTAAACAGACTTTAAAACAACTATGATGGCACACAGAATAACTGAGCATTTTCTACCTAATATTTCTTCTGTATTAATAAAGTTTAAAGGTCTTTAACTCTGAAGTCTCTAAGAGTTGGATAATGAATAAGTTTGTCTAATATGTAAGTCAAGAAAGGATTAGCTAATGGGTAATCCCTTCAAAGTCTCTTATTGAATAGAAAAATAGGACCAGGAGGAGGTTAAGTGCTATGAAGGCAAAACCATTCTAACTTCTTTCTGTTGCTTGTGTTTGTAAATGTGCACACCCTTCCACTGGATCGAATTGGAAGGAAGACTGTTGTAGATACCAATAAAACTCTTTGCCAAACACAGTCACTGGGAACACAGTAGCTTGTAAACTAAATATGCTTAAAGTAGCAGGAAGCTGTGATAACTAATGTATTATATGAGATTGGATGATTAAATCTAACTGTGTGGATTCAATTATAATTGCAGATGTAGGAGCCGGTACATTGGCAGGCAAACTTGCCAAGCTCAGCCTGCAGAAGAAAGCAGCAGAATGTGGGGCCAGACCCTGAGAAGCATCTCTCTTTGATAGCATGCTACCCGGGAGAATGGTTATTTTGAGGTGGACAGGGGCTAGGACAGACTAGAGTGTGATTGAACGTGATGATTCAATGATGCTCGTATAATTCAACGAGTGCGTAACTAATACTTGACGTACCAGGTAGAGCAATGTCAGGGAGGCAGGGCCCTGCAACTTAGCTGTCACTGTGCTGACCTAAGGCAGCAGAGCCCCCCACTGTCTCTGCCACACTGCTGGAATAATTCACCATGCTCCTGGAGGTGGGACACGGGGGTGGGGGGTATGCTTGTATGCCTGTGGTGATAAATGACTTTCTGGATGGTGTTCCTTTGTTTGGCTGGTAAAGCCAGGGACCAGTTGGGGTTACCAAAAGATAGATTTATTTGTTTGATATCCAAGAATGCCTACATGAGTTAAATAAGATATTAATGTAGTCCCATTAAAAAGTATCTTTTTTTTTTTTGCCATTGAAGTACGAGTAGACCACAGCTGACAAATATTGAGTACTTACTATGTGCCAGGCACTGGCTTAAATAGGCTATATTTTCAACTCATTTATCTCCTTCAGCAATGTTAAGAAGTAGACACTATTATTATCTAAAAATTTTATCAATAAAGAAAATGATGATTTAAAACTTACTTCCACAAGGTCACCCAGCTAGTCAGACAGAGCCAGGGCCGAAGACTAGGTCATCAGACTCCGGTCTGAGTTCTTCTCCACACGATGGCTCCCCAGGAGACACCCAAACGCACTTCACCTAGATATTGCAACAACCGGGAAGTTATAGAAAAAAATGAGACATGTGGCGAACAGAATAATGGCTCCCAAAGATGTCTGCATTCTAATTCCCACAACCTGTGAGTGTGTTTTCTTTCATGAGGAAGGGACTTTGCAGATGTGAGTAAATTAAGGGTCTTGATAGGAGGCGATTATGCTGGACGATCTGGGTGGGCCCGATGTAATCACAAGGGTTCTCATAACAGGGAGGCAGAAGCATCAGTCAGAGCAGGGAGATGTGATGGGACGGAGGAGGGGGCTACGAACCAAGGAGGGGAAGTGGCCTCTGGACTCTGGAATAGTGAAGGAGCACGTTCTCTCCAGGAACCTTCAGAGCAGGGGTGTCCAACCCGTGGCCTGCAGGCCGTGTGCAGCTCAGGGTAGCTAGGAAAGCGGCCCCACACAAAATCGTGAATGTACTTAAAACATCACTTGGTTTTATTACTAAGTTTATACTAAGTTTTATTATTTAGCTATGGACATTTTCTATATTAGGACCTGCTTGATGATTTTAAACAAGATTATTGTAAGGGCCACTGCATAATTAGGGTTATTCTGCGAGAACCTTTTTGCTTATTTGAGGTGGCAGATGTCATGAAAATTATGCACAGACTTTTTTTTTTTTGCTTATCAGTTTTCGTTTGTGTTTGTGTATTTAACGTGTGGCCCGAGACAACTCTTCTTCTTCCAGTGTGGCCCAGAGACACCAAAAGGAGGGACACCCCTGCACTAGAAGGAATGTAGCCCTACCAAAACCTTGATCTTAACCCAGTGGGACCCGCACTGAGTTTCTGACCTACACAGAGAACACAGGAATAAACGTGCGTGGCTTTAAACTTCGAAGTCTGTGGTAGTTACACGAGGAAGAGGAAGTAATACAGAAAACTTCACCAGAATCAAAACATAAATACTTCCATAGAAAAAAGTGCAGTCCAAATTTATGCCAACGGCATTTTAATGGTGATACATGGGAAAAATATTCTCGGACTCACACGCTTTGAGAAGAAGCAGGTCCGAGAGCCTACGGCGAGAGAAGATCACAGCTCGCCATCACCGCATGTGCCTGTGTCCAGGTTGCGGGGATTTACCTGAGCAGAGCAGAGCAGATCAGCCACTGTGGAGCCTGCAGGTGCCAGTCCTGTGCCCTAACCCGAAACTGCGTGGCTGACTCAGCTGCTCTTCCCGCGTGAACGTGGTGATGACGAGTGCCAGCCCTCGGTGCAGTGGGGGCAAGGTAAGGGATCTCAGCACGCGGTGCTCTGAGACGCTCTAAGGCACAGGTGGCAAACACAGGGCCTGCGGGCCGAATCCGGCCTCCACCTTGTTTTATCCAGCCCTGCACCTTGTTTCTACCCGGCAGCAGCGCCAAGCTCCTTGCCCCTAGTTAAGGAGTAGTTACATGTATACAGTCCTAAAATTACACTCGGCCCTTTGAAGGCAACCGTGAGGCTGATGTGGCCCCTGGTAAAAATGAGTTTGACACCCCTGCTCCAAGGAAATCAATAAATTTCGCACATGCAAGAAATGATCAGCTAGAAGATATAATGAAAGAGAAAACCCATTTATAATAGCAACAAAATATCAAATACCTAGAAATAAATTTAGGGAGAAGTGTTTAAGTCCTATATGAAAAAAACTATAGTCATCCCTGAAAGATACAAAAGTAGACTTGAGTGAATGGAAAGATGTTGCTTGTTTTTGCTTAGGGCATTGCAACATCATCAGGATGGAAGGTCTCTCTAAATGAATTCATAAAATTGGCGCAATCCCAATAAGCCTTCTCTAGACCCAGGCAAGCTGAAGACACCAGAGTTTGTGTGGAAAAGGAAACATGCCAGAATGACAAGGGAAGCAGAGAAAAGAAGACTTGTAGGAGGGACTAACCCTCCAGGTGTTTATGAGTATTCTGGAACCTTGATAATTTAAACGGTATGGTAATGGTGTGTGAATACACAGAAAAACCAATGGCAAGACTAGGAGGTCAGCAATAGATTGGAACTACATACGTTAGCCTAGAAAATGATGGGGGTGACTCCTGGGTCACTGGGGCAAAGGCAAACATTTTATATCACAATGCTGGGAAAACTGGAGAATCATGTATAAAAAGATTAAACAACTGGGTCCCTATTTCACAATATGCACAGGAGTAAATCTAAGTTTTTAAAAAGTGAAACTATACAAGTACAGACAAAAGCAGGGGAGAATAGGAAATACATGAGCAACATTTTTGTTACTAAGGCACAGTGAAGTGTTTGTGATGTGAAAGCAAACAAACAATAACTGTGGGAGAATTCCTCTATACCGTGGCTGTAGGGTTTCTGTGTGTTTACTTTTCCTTTTCATATTTCTGTTACGTTTTCATCCTTCTCTTGCATGCAATACACATTTTGATTTAATTTCTGTGACCCAATCTATACAATGTTGAAAAGTTTGTTCTGTTTACATGAACTCATAGCATTAATGTGATATAACATATATACATATGCACATACTTTGTCTTAATTTTTTCACCTTACGGTTTCAGTATTTAATGCTTCCTTGAAACCCGTACATACGCCGGCTATGGCCCAGATTCCATCCTTCTGTGGTCTCTGATTTCCTCTGCAAATAGTGTGACTATCAGTCAGCAGGCTCAGTATTTCCTTAATCCCTTGAGTTTTTTCTCCATTGGGAAGGACTTCAGTATTCCTTCGGTTTCACTGCCGAGCTCCTCACTTCAGAGACCCCAGCCATCTTCAGGCTACCTCGTATCACCCCTTTTCTCATTGCTTCCATAACCTTGTCCTTCCCCGCTTCAAATTCAGTAAGATTATTTTAAACATTTCTTCCGCGCCAGTAATTCCGTTTAATCTGTTACCATCTGTTTCTAATTCATTTATGTTTTGTGATACAGAAAATACAATTAATTAATGCTCAGTGGTGCTTTGGTTCTTGGTTTGTTTTCTTAACTCCACCGACTCCATCTTTACTCTGGTGTTTGAACATCTCATCTCTGAGATCATCTCGACTGGATCACTTGTCTTTGTTTTGCGTGGGATCTCTCCTTGGTCTCCCATCTGTTATCCTCAACTTTGTCATCTTTCTACAATGTGTGTGCCTTCTCCAACCTTTATCACGCTGAGGTGAGCAGCTCCATCTAACCCTTCTTCTCCCTGTGGTGATACAACGTCAGTAAACACTCTCCAAGTCCCTTCCTACAACTGGCTGAACAATATCTTTTCCCTGGAAGCAGTAGTTCAGATGGACGTCTCTGCACCTAAAGACCAGAGGAGCGAGAAAAGGGGGCAGTAGTTGGAGGAAAAACCTCAGCCAGGACTATGGGAAGCCTCTGTTTGCAGCTGGCTTTTATCTTCTCATCTCGGGGCTTGTTAAACTACCTTTTCCAGCCAATCCCACAGATAATATTGTATAGAGCTAGACTCATGCTGTTGTTTTATCCACTAAGCTTTTCAGAGCTCCTTGTAAAAGGTCTAAGCATGAAGTTATTATTTATATCCAAAGGAGAAAGAGAAAACTAGGAGTTCACAAGTAACGACTTGTTAATGGATGCCTGTAAAATGTCACATTATGCCAAATGTTTTCATTGTTGACTTTGGTATTAGTTTTTTAAAAATCCATTACACTTGAAAGGATTGTACATTCAATTTTCTTGTTTTGTAAAAATTCTGGAGCTTGCATGATGACTATGAATTAACCATTGTGATTTTTACATTTAACAAACCACCGGAAACAAAAGCAGTTTGAAAGGCAAGATTATAATGGAATTTACCAAAAATAGGGGCAACGTTTTACTGAATGGGGGATGTGGGTGAATTTTTATACATCTGTTGCACTGGAGTAGGAATTCCAAAGATCAGAGTTTGTGGAAAGACAAGCATCATGAATATGCCCGAGTTCTGGGCTGCAAACACGTTCTCAGTTCAGGCAGCGCAGCCTGGACCCTCTGCCACAGGCAGGAGTTACTGGCACCTGGCACCATCCTCTTACCCAGCCGCATCTGTCTGATGTCAGCAGCCTTTTGTACATCCTCCCAAGCAAAACAGGAGAAGAGATGGAGACATGTGGCTGTGGGGGGTTCGTGCCATACTTGTGATGGCTCTGAATCTTTTGAAAGCCTCTACTATAGTTTGGCCATTTCCCACTTGATGGGTCCTGCCTCCTCAAGGTGGGAACTGGAAGCTAGTTTTTCTGGTCTTCCTTCAGCCAGGGCCCAGCAAGGTGACCACAGTAGCCCCTGAGTGTACTCCTCACCCCAGCTGCAAGAACTGAAGGTGGGCCTTCCTAGTGACCTCGGGGCTTTCCCACTGTCTCTGGCATGCTGGTGTGGAACTGCTTGTCCTGGTCTGGGAGCACAGCTGAGCATGGTGGAGAACCTGGGCTGGCAGGTGCAGTGATGGCAGAGGCCCTGGCGACAGCAGCCCTGGGCCAGGGCCCGCACAGAGATGTGGAGATGTCCCCAGGCAGGCAGTTCTGTGATGTGCTTGCTGATGTTCCAGGCAGCATCGTGGCCACGCTCCATCCCTGGCTCTGCTGGCATTGCTGTGGGTTTCCTTTAGGAGAAAAGGTTTCTCCTTAAACTAGCCAGAGTGGTTGACTGGCTGCCTTCCAGTGTTGGGGCCTGTGATGAGTGAGTCCACATCATGGTGAGGGGAAGCTCCCCTTTGGTCTCGCGCACGGCTCTGCCCACCTGCTGTAGCTCATTGATTTCCCTTTCGATTTGCTTTCAGTTAAAAATATTCCTGCTGTTTCCGCCATCTTTCTGTGCCGCCATAATGGGGCACATGAATGTCCTGGCTGATGCTCTCAAGACTATCAACAATGCTGAAAAGGGAGGCAAACCCCAGGTTCTTATCAGGCCGTGCTCCAAAGTCATCCTCTGGTTTCTAACTGTGATGATGAAGCATGGCTACATTGGCGAATTTGAAATTATTGATGACCACAGAGCTGGGAAAATTGTTGTAAACCTTACCGGCAGGTTGAACAACTTGTGGAGTAATCAGCCCCAGATCTGATGTGCAACTGAAAGATCTAGAAAAGTGGCAGAACAACCTGCTTCTGTCACGTCAGTTTGGTGTCATTGTACTGACAACCTCAGCGGGCCATGAAGAAGCAAGACGAAAATGCACAGGAGGGAAATCCTGGGATTCTTTTTCTAGGGATGTAATACACATGTGCAAATAAAATGCCTCAAAGGACACACAAAAAAATTCCTCGTTGTTCTAGACAATGGGCTCTGGGCTAAGGCTGTCAGATTTGGGAAATAAACATGCAGGAAGCATCACGGACTACAAGATTCAAGGATATAAAATGTCGAGATAAGCGAGGGATGAAACAGAGACTAAAGGTATAAAATGAACAGCAGGGGTTGCCCAGGCCTGGGAAGCAGGGATATGAAGGGGCAGTTGCTAGTAGGTGCAGGTCCTTCGGGACTGAAGGAAATGCCCTACACAGAGATTGTGGTGATGGTTGCCCGACCCTGTGAATGCACTGAAAACCATTCCATTGAACACTTCAGTCGGGCGAATGTCACCGTGCATGAATTATTACTCAATGAAGGTTTCAAAAGATGTAAGGTACCTAGCTCAATTTGAACTTCAGATAAATAATAAATATTAATATGTCCTATGTCATATTTGGAATATACTAAAAATTATTTCTGTTTATCTGAAATTCAAATTTAATTGGTGTCCTGTATTTTTTCTGGCAAAACTACTTGAGGTATTTAAAGTAGCGTCTCTTTCCATATTTACAGTTGGGTGGGACAGATCTCCAGGGCAGGACAAACAGTGTTAGTCGGGTTGATGGAGTCTCAGATATGGCACCAACCTCCCAGCTCTATGTCTCTGTGGTGGGGGGGGAGAGGTTCAGAAAAGGGACAGTGGCCTCTGCCTGCCTCTGTGTCTGAGACAAAACCGTCCTCCAGCTTCTGCCCGGATGCCAGACACTTCGGTTCCTCCCTGTACACTACTGGTGTCTTTCAAGCTGCTACCCCAGTGCTGGAGCTCAGAGGGAGTGAGTTTGTGTAAGTCTGTGAGTGGGATCTTTAGGGAGAACTGCCTAGGACTCCAGAAGTTTCTTCCACTGACTCAATCCCCACCGGTTTTTACAGCTAGTAGTTATGGGGACTTATCTTTCTGGCACTGGACCCTGGGCGGGGGAACCTGGTGTGGGGCTGGGACTCCTCACTCCTGAGATGTCCCTCCCAAATTTTCATCCACCGCACATGGATGTGGGACCAGCCCGTTCCACATCTTTGCCCCTCCTACCAGTCTGGATGGATGTGGTTTCTTTAATTCCGTAGTTGTCAGACTTCCATTCAACTCGATTCCTGATGGTTCTGAGTGATGGTTGTTCTATTTTAATTGTCATTTTGGTGTGGTTGTGTGAGGAGGTGAGCTGTGTTTACCTATGACACCATCTTGACCAAAGTCCTAAATAGATACAACTTTATGTGTCAGTCATTCTTCAATAAACCCGGAAAGAAAAGAGTAATCAAGCATTTTTCTGGAGCCAAACAAATTGATTATAAAATTCATTTGGGGGAATAAATAAGCAAGAACACCAAGGAAAGCTCTGGAAAAGAAAAGAAGCAATACAGGAAGCTAGCCTACTGAATAGGTAAGGCAGCTATGCAGGGCAACACTGGTGCATAAACAGACAGACCAGTGAAAAAGCACAAAAACCCAGAAATATTTGCAATTACTATATGATAGCAGTGGCATCTCACATGGAGGGCGGGGGGAGGGACGTTCAGCAGGTGGAGGTGAGGTACCTGGGGAGCCACATGGAGAGATGACAGCAGATGAGATCCTCCCTCTGTGTACTAGAACACACTACCAGGGCAATGTGTAAAACAAACAAGCATTTAAAAAAAAAAGGAATGAAACCACAACAAATACTACAGAGAGATGGGTAAGTTCTCATATTGTGTCTACAGGGAAAACTTTGCGAGCTAGGACCCAAAACCCAACAGTAATAAGCAATAAAGAAAAAATTGATTGGATTACTAACATTTTTAATTGCATGACAAAAATAATTAAAAACCAATGAACAAATAGTGCAGCTTATGTAACATCAGGATAATATACCCTAATGTTGGGTTCAACCATGTAAAACTCTTCCTTTGTTGATGTTTGAGAATGGCAGTTTCATATTGCTTCACCTGATACATAAAGAGCATCTAAATAGAGAATAATGACGTTAAGAACCCTATAGAAAATGGTCTAGAAATATGAACACACGGTTCACAGAAAAAATGCAAATGGCTTGCCATGAAAACTGTTCAGCCTCAGTCGTGATTTAAAAATACATTTTCAAGTTATGAGGAGATACCATTTCTCACCTATTGCAGATTGGCAACACTCCCACGCGTGGACAACGTATGTGGTTGTGCGGGCTGTGGGGAACGAGGCACTCTCATTTGTTGGGGGGGAGGATGCAGATCGTACACCCCTGTGGAGAGGAGGAACTGGTAACACCCAGCATAATGGTACATGCACTAACCCTACTTCTGGGATCCTTGGGGGTTCGTTATATTTTTCTATTTGCTTATGAATATGTTTCAAATCTTCTATAATAAAAGGTTGGTGAAAATGCCAGTAAAAGCAGGAAATGGAAGGTGTTAATTAAGCTGGTCGATCGGTGGAAATGAGTTGGTTGAGAATGCTTCCACGCCGTGTTCTTGCAGAGCCATCTGGGATTGCAGCCTCCTGACAGATACACGTTGTCCGGGCTCTCAGCAAGCTAAGCGTAAAGAGGGAGGCAAAATGTCACAGATTACTCCGTTAGAAACCAGGGAGATGAGCAGCTGATGAAGGGGCGGGTCAAGTTGGTGGATAGAGAGGCCCTGCTGACTGTCTGTCCGGAACCATGCTTTCCTCTCCAGGAAAAGGTTCAGCTTTTAGCGATTCAGGGTCTGAGAGTAGTTTGTAGCAAAGCTTTGCTCCATCTCTCCTCTGCACTTAATGGTATTGTACCAACCTAGGAAAATTTGTAGACGCTTTCAGAATTGTTTTCCTCAGTGGTCCACTGCTCTCTCTGAAGCTGGTCGAGGCTTCTGAGAGTCTGACTTCTCTCCAACTCTATGCACCGGTGTTCTGAAAGAAGCCTGGCTACAACCCTAGATGACTGGGTTCTCATTCTACATAAGCGTTAGGATTGGTCTGTTGTAGAGATGTGCACTGTGTTAGGATTTTTAGAAATCCCAGCTTAACCTATATAGAGGGCAAAATGGGCTGGCAAAATCAGGTGTGCCAAAAATGTGACTAGTCTTAATGTTTCCAGTAACTAAATAATTTCTTTTATGGAGCCCCCTTTGGCTAGGTGGCAGGAGCTTAAGTCAATCAATTCGTTGCCCCTGTTCCTTTCCCCTGGGCTATGTGGAACTGAGGGGTTTACGCCCGTAGAGACAAGAGGAAGATGGGGATGTGGTCTGTCCAGGCTTGTCTGTCTGTCATGTTGGCATCACCCAAGATACCCTCTGGACCCCTGCAGACCTCATGGTTCCTCCTCAGCAAGGCTGGTTCTCTCTGCCAAATTCACGCTGAGCTCCGTGATAGGATACAAAATATGCTAATGTCACTACTGTGCCACTCTGGACAGATGTAGGACCTCAGGAGCTTAGCTCAGATCTGTCTGCCTAGATGTTTTCTAGGCAGTTTCCACCCTAACTCTTGTTCCTTCCCCAAAATCTGCCCATGGAAAAGAGTGGGCATAGAAGAGAGGCCCTCTCTACTATCGGAGTCACCCCCTCCCCGACAAAGCTCCTTTTTCAGAGATATACAATTCCCACTTACTCCTGACTCCGTTCTACTTATTTCTCTCTTCTCAGTGGTGAAATTTATACCCAAACTAGAGAAATGATCGTGAAGCTTTTCCTACTCACTATGAAGCCTTCCAAAGAAATGAACTAGAACTTTTATTCCAAACTGTAAGGGGTAGAATTTAGGTTCCCAAACCCAAAATCGAGTGACAGACACGAGTCTATCTAAATGAAAGATCATATATATTACTCACATAGCTGATTGATGGACTGTGGTTTTCATCAGTGGCCTAACTGGCCTCCCTAGCACTTCCCCGAAATTATGCAATATTGTATAGTTTGCTGGCATAGTTTGTCCTTGTGGGCCATGTTTGCAAAAGTCAGACAGACGCCTGTCGGTCCATTCCTTAGCAGGGCTGCGTGGGGACACCGTGGAGGCCGTGCAGAAAGAGGCAGGCAGGTCTGGTGCTGTCCACTCAGGCTGCATATTCTTTCCTGGCTACTGACAGATTGAAGTTTTTTGTTTTCTTTATTAAGGGTATTGACATACAAGGCTGAGCCTGCACCTTGGCAAGATACATGGATATTGTCCCAGCCTTCTACCTCCCAGATTCAAGATGAAGTCAGAGTGGTCCTTTTGATGCAGTTGATTGAACTCAGATTGACGTCTCATCACCCAAAGCCCCTAGTTTATGTTAGCGATCATTCGTGGAATTGTATCTTCCATGGGTTTGGACAAGTGTATAGTCACATGTATCCACTACCGTTGTATCAAACAGCAGTTTTACTCCCCTGAACATCCTCTGCACTGAAGCTTTTTATAAGTTCTCAGTTCATGGATCCTGCCTCATCAGGCTCCGGGGCAGCCTCATTCCAGGTAACTGCTGTTGCTCCCTTTTTCTGGGTTTCCGTAACACAAAGGGCTTCAGAAGAGAGTTCCTCCCTCCCTCGTGGTAGCAGGTGGGCTAATTCAGCTCTGACAAATCCCTTCTCCATAGTGGAAGCAAAGCACCATTGGCTTGATTTTATGAGGTCGGTTTTCTTGGGAAAGAGCTACTGGGCTAATTAATCAGAGAAGCCCACAAAGACTTTTCCTGTGAGTACTATTCAGGCGCTGTCCCAGTGGAAGCCTTCTGCGTCCACACTTGCTTTCTTCAATTCTAATTCAGAACAGTTGCAATTTATGTTGAATTGGGAAAACAAAAGAGAGTTTCGCTAAAACAGAGAACACGGGTGAGAACATATTCATGTCCTTCTGCTGTGAGTGTACAAGCCAACCTCTGAGTCTGTGAACAAATCATAGCTCCGGGTCTCTGTTCTTTCACCTATAAAACAAGGGGTTTGGTTAAGGTGATGTCAGCGGTTCCTTCCAATGGCAACATCTGTAAATTCCATGCAGCTGCCTCACAGGGGCTTGGCCTCCGATCCATTAGCGCTCGGCTGCTACAGCGAGACGGGACTCACAGTACCAGTGAGACAATGATGGGTGACCTGCCGTCCTTATCTGGACTTTCAGTCCGTGTTCTGCCCAACTCTGATAGTCTGCCCCATCTCAGAGGCTGCCCTGCTCTGGAGCTCTGCTCAGCGTTTCTTTGTGCGAAGACCATTTGAGTGTTTCTGTTATACATCTTGGTTGCCATGCAAACTTGGCTCACAGGAGCCTGAAACAAACCCCAAACACCTCCTTACATACTTGCTTTATGACATTTTATTTGAATGCCAATATAACAAGTTTATAGTAAATGGAGGATATGGCAGGAGACTAAAATAACAGCGTAGTCTTTGAACACTCTAATCTGAGCTTAATAATTTTAAGATTTTTAGACGTTTGTAACTCAACCTATGGGCATGATCTAGTCGTGACGGTACTTGGGTAAAGATGTTGTGCGTGGGGCTCAAAAAGATTGTACTAGATCAAATAACACAGTGGTTCCAAAGGAAACTAAATCTTTTAAAACCCCTCAAACATCAGTTTAAACTGTTAACTTTAATTTTATTTTAAATTCATGTTAAAGTAATTGCACCAAGCTGGGATTAGGTGCCGTCTCTGACTCTCCTTCCTACAGAGTTAACCATTTCGCATGTTAGGAACGCAAATATGGTCATTTTAAAAGGGGAGGGGGTAATAAATAAGCTTGAGCTTCCTGCCTTCTGTGGTTTTACATAAGCAGTACCTCTAGGTGTTTGTCCACCAGCCTGGACATCAGTCGCCCATCTCTCCATCTGTTCGAAGAGAGAACTTGCACTTGAGCAAATTGCCTAGTGGAGAGACCACAAAACAGTGCTTAAATCCCTGAACAAAGGGACATTTTAGCCAGTGCCATGGTCATTAAGAATGTGAGTGTTCAGCCCTGGCTGGTGTGGCTCAGTGGATTAAGCGCTGGCCTGTGAACCAAAGGGTCACAGGTTCGATTCCCACTCTAGGGCACATGCCTGGGTTGCGGGCCAGGTCCCCAGTAGGGGGCATGTGAGAGGCAACCACACATTTATGCTTCTCTCCCTCTCTTTCTTCCTCCCTTCCCCTCTCTAAAAACAAACAACAAACAAACAAACAAACACACAAACAAAAAGAATGTGAGTGTTCGAAGTTAGCTTGATGATGTTCTTAAGGTAACAGCAACCCTTTCAGGGCACAGCCTTGAACAGCAGAGAGAACACTGGGCAGGGAGTCACCCGACCAGGATTCTAGTGCCTGCTCAGCCGGTCTCTAGCATCCTGCTGTTAGAAAATTTCTCTCTCTTGGTCTCAGTATTCTAAACTATAAAGTTAGGGGCTCAATACAATCTCGAGGGTCCTGTCAGAGCTCGGTGTCCTGGGAATTTTCACTGAATAAAGCTCTCCGGACCTGAGCAATGAGAAGGGAACTTAAATTCTATGGACGGTTCTTTCCTTCCCTCCTCTTTGTTTTCCTGTGCCCCCAGTCTTGGTCACATCAGGAGGTGCCCAGGAAAGTGTTGTCCTTGGGTCATTTCAGGCTGCTCCAGGGCAGTATCCATGTTCTTATGCAGAAAAAATCTGGACACTAGGAAGGCCTAAAATTCAGCTTTTTCTTACAAAAGCGTACGCCAGATTCCCACATACAAGTGGCACTGCACTGTGAGGAGGGCCAGGACCCTGCAGCAGAGGAGCTGCTGCTGGGTTTCTCAGAGCCCGTGAGAGCAGACAGACCAGCATCAGGGCGGACGCACTGAAGTCAGTTCCCTGTGAAGGGAGGGCACCCCACAGAGAGTGAGGTCAGTGATGCAGAAGAGCCCCCAGGGCTCCTGGTCAAGGGGCAGCCCCAGTCAAAACAGAGGCGTACTTCCTGACCTCGGCCATTTGGGACTCGAGTCCCGTTTCTCCCATGCAGCTCGTGGACCCCAGTGTCACCGCGCAGACGCAAGCGAGCTCCCGGGAGGGAGTCAGAACATGTGTGAACTCCATCATTCCAAGTTCTGAGTAAGTTCTACCTGCGCTGGACGGAGATCGCTCCTTGGAAACCAAGTATCTATTATTCCATTGAAAAGAATTTCCACATAACTCCTTTTTGCGCTCTTAAAATTTAAGTGCCCAGATGTGATCTTGGAGGCGCTTAGCTACTCTGAGGCTCAGGCTTCACACGGAATCCAAAGTCTTTGATTTTCTTTTTTGAACACAAACATAAGGATTCAAATTGGTAATGTTTTCCATGCTGTGGCCCTCAACTTAATTTCCCCCCCAAAATTTTTTTCTGCTAAATGTAGAGCAGAGTTACCCGGAGAGTGGCTTTGATTTTTTAAAAATTTGTAGAATCTAGAAGCAATAGAATAGGAGGGAGTCTCATCTCAATGTCCTTGTTATAAGTGGGGACTGGAAAATATAGCCATATCAAAAAATAAAATAAAATTTGTAAAAGATATATGGTCATGGTATTTTTTAAATGGCATATATTTTCAGAACACTGAAGAAAGAAATTAAGGAAGACACAAATTAGTGGAAGTGTGTACCGTGTTCATGGACTGGAAGAATACGAAAGAAAAAATAAATGGCATATATTTCATACATTTATACAGGTTTACTTTGGCAGAAAAACCCCCCATAAATTTAGGGTTTGTTTAGTTTATATAATTGAGTATAATTACTTATTTTAGTTAATGCTTCTTCCTTTGTTAAAGTGGTTAGTATTTATTCCACGCATTATGAACTTAAATTTCTTGTGTATTTGTTTGAATTGCTGCTCTTGGCGGAGGGATCCAGGCTTAGAAAACACCATTCAGAGTGAATCCTGGTGATGAGTCACAGTCCTCACTTAAACAAAGAATGATTTTTGTGATAGCTTTGTAGATTTGTTTAATTTTACTCCTTATTGTAGAAACTAGCTGTTTTAGGGTCTTTACATACCTTGTACACTCTTTGTAGAGTTCCAAATTATTCTAAAGAGGGACACTATTCCTCCTTAAAGACATCAATAAGTGTCTCACCTAACAACGCTACCCGAGACCTAGTGGCTTTGTCTGTGAATTACGCAGCATTCAGTAAACTCAGCTTCGGGGGAGTGGTGTGTGTCTGGGAAGAAGGGGAATTCCTGCCCTCAGAGAACCTTAAGTCCATTTGGGAAAATAAGAATCAACCAAGAAACAGTAAGAATTCAAGGAATTACTCATCTTTGGAATACAAAACATCCCTAGAAATAACCTCTGGTCCTATCCAAACTCCACATTATCTACGCTGACTGATATTATTCCTGCAGAAGGGAGAGGTGGGACAACCTCCCTTTCTCCATGCCCTAAGCAATCAGTTCTGCCATGTTCCTCATTTTCTTCCACTTATTAACACTTTACAAGAGACAAAACAGAGGAGGTAGGGGGCTGTGATGGTTAATTTTATGTGTCAACCAGACTGTGCCACGGGGTCCCCAGACATTCGGCCAAATACTATTCTGTATGTATTTCTAAGGATGTTTCTGGATGAGATTAACATTGGAATCAGTAAACTGAGTAAAGCAGATCGCCCTCCTTAATGTGGGTGGGCCTCACCCGAGCAGTTGAAGGCTGGCTGGACCTGAAGGCTGCGTAAGAAACTCCTCCTGTCTGGCTGTTTGAGCTGGGGCATCAATCTTTCCCTGCCTTCAAGTTCAACTGGAACATCTGCTTTTCCTGAGTCTCCAGCTAGCCAGGTTTCAGACTGGAAATGACACTGTCTGTGCTCCTGGTTTTTAGGAATTTGGACTCAGACTGTAATTGTTCCATCAGCTCTCCTGGTCCTCCGACTCACCAACTGCAGATCTTGGGACTTCTCAGCAACTCCCATGATTGATAGATAGATAGATAGATAGATAGATAGATAGATAGATATAAATAGATAGAAAGATATAGATAGATAGACAGATAGTCCGGAGAACCCTAATATGAGGAACTTACTTTTAGTTTACCAATGTCCATAGTACATTTTAGGCATTTGCCCAAAAAGGAAAATTAGAGATACAGAAGGATCTATCCCATTGAAAAGAGCCAACTAATCCCAGTGTGGATAGAGACTTCCCAGCTTTGTCTGGTAGCTCTTTCACTTGTTCTGAGCTGTTGCTGCCTTGAGTTGCCCAATGCAATTGCCTAGAGAATGTGACTGACCGTTCTCCCTGCTGTGAGCCTACAGGCCGGTGTCCAGTGCGGTCCGCATTCTCACAAACGCTGCTCGGAGCTCATTTCTCCGCCTCTGGAGGTGGTTTGAATCCCTCCACAGGGGTCCTCTGCTTGACTCTGGCAAGCATTGCTCTTACTTCTGAGGTCCCACGGTGGGTGGTCTCACACTGTCCCATTCTATCCTGATTTTCCCCAGCCCACTTCACGTGCCCGAAACTTCACTGAGAGATGGTGTCCTGGATATCACACCTGACACAGTTCTCCAGGCCTTTTGTCATCTTCAACAACAACCCCTCCAGGGGACAGCATCCTTCCTGGGGACTCTAGGTTCATCAGGCCCTCAAGGATCTCCCATGGGCTCAGCTCCTGGGTCAGGCAGCCAGTGGCTCCCAGTCCAAAGGTGCACAGCCCCAGGAGAGACACATGCCTCAGGCACTGGTTTAACACAATAACCAAGAAGTAAGACCGTTTGTGGAGGAACTGTCAGTTACAAAGGAGATGAGAATCAACAACTCAAAGAACCCACTTGGTCTACCAGGATAAATCTGAGTTTGGAAAATCCTGAGGCGTATCTAAATTGAAGAGCACTTTTTTAAAAAAAGATTCAGAATTGCGAAATCAAAATTAGGTATGAAAATTGAATATTTAATTGGAATGAGAAAAATCACAAAACTTACGTATTTTAAGAGTTGGAAAATATTGTACATGTCACCAAATCCAGGAAATTAACTTAATATTTTTAATAATTATTTGCTTCCCATACCTCCACAATAGATTGTCCCTAATTTTTGGCTACATACTCTTTGATGACCTTTTCATATAAGATAAATGTTGGTATAGAGAGAATAAAAAGAGAGTCTTTCCTGTAGTGTGATTGGTCAAAATGCATTTTTTACCATTTACAGTTTATTCAATTCTATTTCAGTTTTACAATTGCTATTGGTAATATTGTAAATTTTTAAGATTTAGGGAAACTTCTATCAAGTGTCTAATGAAAGAGTGAGTAAGATTTGGAAGAATTTCCCATAGACTAGCTTCTAGCACATCCAGGCCATTCTTTTTGTGAGAACAGATGCATATACCCCGACAGGCCCTGGGTCCTCACCTTCCCTGGTGGTGTCACACTGCCCGGCCTTTCTGCAAGGTGCGGCTTCCTGGAAACCATCCCTCCAGGAAAGTGTGACTGATGGAAAGTCAAGGTGGAAAGAGACAGTAGTGTCAACTGATCTCAGTTAAATGTCTTATTAAAAATGTACAAACTGTAGGACATTAGTGTACATCGCTAGACTTCTGCTGGGGTCTGGGAAGGGTCTGGACAAGCAAGGGGGGCTGAAGCTCCAGCTTTGTCCATTTGGTGATCAAGTTCTTCCTAGGCAGCGTCGAATGAACTGAGGCCTCAGATGCCTGCTTCCCAGCTTTTTTTTACCTACTCCATACTTGCAATTGGCATCCTTGAATCGGCATCCCTGAATCTGATGTCCCATTTTTCAGGAAGACCCTCCTTGAACTCCCAAGACCAAGTAGGTGCCACACCCCTGTGTCCCCCACTGGCACCCTGTGCTCCCCCTGTTTTACAATGGGATTTACAAGGCTCACATATTGGTTCCAGGTCCCTCTGTGATGCCAGTTAAATCACAGAGTGGCTCTGCCACTCTGCATTGCCGTGCCTGTGACTCACCTGTCTCCTCCAGCAGATTAGAAACTCTGGGAAGCATAGGGACTGGTCCTTCTTCACCGGTGCATCGCTGGTGCCTCCCACACTGTCCAAACTCAGTGATGCTCAGATAAATGAAAGGATCTGCAGTTCTCTGGTTTTTCCAGGAATTAGCCACCCTGCTATCGGGCTGTCCTTTGGTTTCAGGCCCTTTTATTGAATGCTTTGGCTGTGACTACTCATTCAATTCAAACTTGACCTCCATCACTGGAAGTCATTCTTCCCAAATTTGTGTGGCCTTTTGAAAACAGCCTCTGCCTCCTGCTGCCACCCACTTCCTGAAGGCCACCAAGGTCTATGAAATAAAAATATCGACAAGCCTTCCGATCCGATCACGAGACTTCACTCTTGTACACTCTGCAGTCTTCACAGTGTTTTCACAAATGGGCCATTAGACCCATAAAACTGGCAGCATGGATGCGATGTTTCATCTGGTATCATAGATGAGGAAGCAGCAGGACAGGGAGGAGGAGAGAAGAACGAGGAGGAGGCGGAGGAGGGAGTGGAGAAAAACTCGCAGATGTGAAGTGATTTAACCAGCATCACAGAGGGACCTGGAACCCGTACGTGAGCCTTATAAATCCCAGTTCAGGGCCGTTGCACTAAACTGTCCTTTTAAGACAATGCAATAAAGGGCTGCACTGCAAACCATTCATCTTCAGAGACTTAAGAGGGAGTCCAAGAAGCCAAAATGGTAATGAAGCTCTTTAAAGGAGGTGAGATTTCGGTTGAGCTGGAGAGTGTGGAGAGGCTTTGGAAAGGACACATTCCTGGGGCAGCAGAGACAGCACACACTTGGGGAATGTTAGAACACCCACTGGGCACTTGTATCATTAGCACTCAATACCTTTCCTTTCCAGGAAGAGGAACTCACAACCACCAAATCAGCACGGCCAGCTAGCCGGGGGGCAAAGTGCACTTTCAAGCGGCCGGATGTCTAAACTGTGTGCGACTTGGCTTTGCACAGAAAGTGTAAGCCAACAGTGCAGGGCATTCCAGTCATTAAGTGGGGCTAAGACGGTACCCAAAGTGCAGGCTGCTCATTGCCCTTGGCCTTCGCTCTTTTCTACACATCGGTCCCCAGCAGTAGCCTGCGTGCATGTCTCAAAGGAAGATGGAGAAACACACTCTGCAGGGACAGTTGAGCTCCTCACAGGAGCATGGAATTGCCTGGAGATACAAGGGCTTGTGAACATTTTACATCCCCTCTGGAAATCCCCCTAAACGCTCTGCCTCGCTGGTTTCCTGGTACAAGATCTAATAAATCTGCACACTCAGCTTAAACTGTGTGCCAGGCCTCATAATGGAATGATTACATGTGTTTTGTGTGTCAGAGACCTGACAGAAAGATTATACAACATAGTGAAGCAATCGTTGGGGTTTTGGCAGGGGAAGAAGGAGATAAATATGTGTCTAGGGGAGAAAAATGGCAGCTCATGGATTTGCTGCCTCGATGTCATTCAATCATTCAGCAGAAATGTATTAAGTTTAGGTCAACACACATTTATCAAGTGCCTCCTGTGTGGACAGGCATTGTGTTACATCCTGTGAGCACAGAGGCTGCACAAGACACATCATTTATCCTCAGAGCTTATGGAGAAGTCCAACAGAAGACACAGACGTAGAAGAGGTGATTTCAGCACAATGTGGGAAGTGCAGCGATAAGGGTTGGGACAGGCTCTGAAGGTAGGGTCGAGGAAGGGGACTTAGCTCAGCCTGGAGGATCAGAGGAAGCTTCTGTGAGGTGGGTCTGGAGGAATGATTAGGATGAAGGGGGAGGAGAGCTCCAAGCAGAGGAGAAAACATGAACGATAGTATCGAAGCACCTGGTGCCCAGGGGCAGAAGAGAGAGATGGACATAAAGGGGATACATAGAAGCCGCGTGATGTTACTAATGAAATAAAAGATTAATAAGTGCTGTGAGGGATTCAGTAATGAAGTATAGACAGTTTCATCAAGTGGTCAAGTTGACAGGTTGAAGAAGCTTTTGAAGCTATGGTAATATAAGACCCCATGATAAAAGATACGAAGCCCAGTGAGAAGTGGTTCAGGGCCAAAGTCACTTAGGGAATGACACCCAATGGGTCTGTGAGAGGGTGAAGGCATGCCCGGGAGGAAGAGTTCAAGGACATGGTGAGACCTGAGCGGAAGAGAAGATAACCAGTGAGCAGGTGGGAAAGAGGGAGAATGCCATTCCAGAAGAAGAAGACTTTAATTGAAGACTTGGAGTTAGCATTGATTCTCGTCATTGGAGGATTGCGTAGGAAGTGAGACCGTGTTTTAAAAAATTTAAAAACAAAAAAGTAAGGCATCTGTGTATAGAGCTCTGGAACTGGGAGGAATCGCTTCCCTGGTAGATCGGGCTGGAAAGGGAGCATGGAGACAGCCACCCCTGGGCTTATTTGTAGAATGACCAGGCAGAGATGGTATGGGCCAACATATCTGTAAGCCAGTACTAATTGTTTGTAAATAATTGATGGGAACACCCTGTTCCGAAGTAGAGAATACAAATATGACACTGGATCAAAGAGAAATCTCAAAAATCTGTGGCAAAAGCCTCATATATGCAGGTGTTTAAAGTCCTTCCCCTGCGGCCTATTAAAAAGGACAACTATATTAAAGTGACCTTACAATATTTTTTTTTGTGGGGACCAAGACAGTTTTGTTTGGGACAAGGGCTGAACACGACAAGATGCCAGTGAAAGCAGTGTAAGTCAGGGGTAGACGGGGACGATTGGCCCCTGAGCCAGGCAGGAAATGCAGTGGGGGCGCTGCCGTGGCACAACAGGGGCGGGAACCAAGGGCAAAGGCCTGGCGCTCAGGACCCAGAAGCGCAGAGGAAGGATCCTGCCGGGCTGAAGCTCAGCCCTCTGGGGAGGGATCACTTCACTTCTCGCTTCTGGGAGGCTCAGGAGCCCCGAGGTGGAAATCCATGGAGCAGGGCTCACTGCCCTGGGCCCTCTCAGTCCTTCCCAGGACACAAACCTGGGCAGATTCTGGGAGTGCTGACAAGTCCTGGGACCGCCTGGTGATGCTGAGCAAAGGGCCAGCTGCCTCCCAGGCTCCTTCTTATGCCCTCTATTCGCAGTCTAGCAGAAAGACCGAGTGACACTGGTGTCATAAGGGCACACAGTCTGGCTACATTGCAGGGTCAGGTTTGGAGATCGGCCTGATTTGGGAGAGGGATTTTCCTAGAAGACCACTTGGCTCAAGGAGTGATGAAATCAATCTCTGGTCCCCGCAGAAGAAAGAAAGAACGTGCATCCCTATTCCGTTCGTGTCAGGAGCTTCACAAATGTTGGCTCCATTCGTCACAATCATCCCTAACTTAGCACAGGTGTTCATCCCATTGTGCAGAGGAGAACACAGAGTCCTCCAGTGGTGGAGCAGTTCGCCCAAGACCCATAGCAAGTGAGAGGCAAGGTCAGGGCTAGAAAGCAGTTCCACATGATCCGGAAGTCTGGCCCTTTCCACCACGTCTTGGTCTTTTATGTGGAAGCTGCTTCTTCACCACTGAGACCCATGGTCCTGGATGCTGTCCCACAGCCAGACCACTCCCAGAGGCCCTGGGCCCAGTGACCTCTGCCACCGCTGGCTGCTTAAATGCCCAGGCCCAGGAAGTCTTCCATTCTTGGAGTTCACGTCTAGCCAGATTCTAGCAACGCCAAAGCGATTTCCTCCTGCCCGGTGCTGGCCTCCCTCCGGTCTGACGGAGCCAGAGCTCTGAGTGTGCTCGCCACCTCTCGGAGGAAGCGTCCTGCTGCAGCCGCCCTCAGCTCCGCGGTGTCGCGCACCAAAGCCTGCGTCTCAGTGTCCATCCGTGTGTTTGCGTGTCTCCTAGCTTCAACCGTCCTCGACAGGGTGACTTTCCCGGATAACAGGCTCTTCATCTGAAGAGCCAAAAATTGCAAAGGCGAGAGTTATTTTTTTGGGCTGAATCAAGTCTCCAGTCTTAGCTGGAGATAGAAGCAAATTATGCCTGCAGTTTCTGGAAACACTGAGATGGGACCTTATTAAGGAATTCACCAAGACCCAAGGGAACTGAGGAGATAAATGCTACCAGGCGGCTGCAACTTGAGCAAAATTCAAAAACAATAGAACGTCAACTTAAGATCATAGAAGGCTATGGCAAGGGTGACAGGAAGCAAGGAGAACAGCGCGGCCCCGAGACACAGGAGGATGCGGGTAATGGGTGATGGCACTACAAACACTGCTTTGAAAGGGAGCCCAGCGGGCGGGAGGCAGGGCCGACTCCCCTGCCCGGGGACCCCAGCCCGTCACCGAGGAGGGGAAATGCCGCCTCGCTTTGGCATCGCGCCCGCCCAAACGCCCCCGTTCCAGCCTTCACCGTGGTTTCCCGAGCGGCGAGGGAGGGCCAGGTATGGGTTTCTTCTGTCGTGCCAGTGTTTTTGCAGAGACGGCTCTCGGAGTCTTTTGGAAAGTGACTTGGCTGGAGCCACACTCCTGCCAGCGTGGCAGCTGTTACCACTTAGACCAGGAACATCTGGCCTGAAGATTGCAGTAAAAGTGACACTTGTCTAGAGAGAAAAAATGTTGAAGTATACATTTTGGACATGAAGAAATAAGTAATGACATTTAATGTTTTCATAAAGCTGCTACACGGAGCCGCCATCATCCAAACCCCAGGCCGAGGCATCGGTGCATCTGGGCACCGCGGCCAGCCCGCGGGCTTTGTGGAGGGCCTGTTACCCAGAACATCACAGCCTAATAGAGGCTTTGTCCTCTGAAGATGTAGAACAAAGGGAGGCCCTCTGGAGACCCCTCCTTTTAAGACCTAACTGACAAAAATGGGGAGCAGGGCGCGAAACGTAATGAGCGCTGGCCAGATGTCAGGGAACCCAGCTCTGAGCTGCAGGCAGGATACTGGGGAAAAGGCACATTTCAGGGTTCAAGTTTCTCATCTGTGAAATGGAGGTGTCAAAGATGATATGTTTAAGGTTCCTCCAAGAGTTTATTCTTTGTGCTTTTTGGAATAGAGGCAATCCTGCCATTTGTATGCCAATCTCCTAGGTTAGACATGATTCTTTCCAGACCCTGCTCTTAAAATGCACATCTCCCTGGATGTGGTGATTCTTGCAACCCCTCCAACCTCAGACTAAGGGATGGAGTCAAACCAGGCCAGGCTGGACACCCTGGGCTCCTGCAGGGGAAGAACCTAGTGAGGAAGACAATGCTGCCACCACAGGGCCCCGATGTCCCTGTGCTGACACTGCAGCAGAGCTGGACGAGGCCCCTGGCCACCACAACTGCCTGGTGCGACTCCTGCATTTGACTTGAAAGAGGGCAGTTGAAGAGCAGATGAAGCGCGCTTGCTGAAACTGGTTCCTTTCTGTCGGTGAGGATGCTATGATAGTGACACTGACTTGGCAGGGATTGGCATGACTGAGTAAGGGTGCATAGTTAGGAACTCTGTGATTTGCCCTGGCTGGTGTGGCTCAGTGGATGGAGCGCCAGCCTGCAAATGGAAGGGTCGCCGTTTCGATTCCCCATCAGGACACATGCCTGGGTTGCGGGCCAGGTTCCTGGCAGGGGATGTGTGAGAGGCAACCACACATTGCTGTTTCTCTCTCTCTCTTTCTCCCTTCCTTCCCTTCTCTAAAAAAAAGTAAATAAAATCTTTTTTAAAAAAACAACTTTGTGATATGTGAGAAATCCATCTTTTGCATAATTTTAACATGCAATCACTAATTATGAGTGCCTTTTGAATTTAAAAATGTTACCTCTGTTAAAAGGACACACGAACAGCCAATATCATCAATAATGTGCCAATATCATCAATAATATGGGTTACTATATAAGGTCATGCCTCTCCAGAGAGGATCCTATGAACCTCCTCTGATTTTCTCTCCAAGTAGAAAGTGGGAGGGACAGGCAGATACCATTACTCCCAAAGTAGCATCAGGCTTCGCGACATCCCTCACCTCCCCATCTTCAGAACGAGCTTGGAAGCCTACCTTTCCTTACAGAGAAGCTGTGGCCAGCTCACCCTTGTCAGTGGACACCCTGTGCAGGCACTCTACCCTCTGGAGCCCGGAGAGGAAAGTGGCCACATGGAAAGGCCAGAGCCAGTTTGCCGGCCAGCCCAGAGTGCCCGCTCCAGGGCCAAAGCAGGGTTTGCAGGCCCGTTAGCCACCTGTGGTACGGTGTCACAGTTTTTTCAAACTTCAATCTGCGGGCCTTCGATTGGATGTTGTATGCCCAACAGCTTGCGTCTCTGTTCCAGAAGCTGAGTTGAAATGCTGTGAGCCTGCCCAGCAAAGGGCCTGGCAGGGCGGGTGGGGCCTGGACCTGGGGCTCAGTGGGCGTGTGTTGCGAACATTCATGTGCACACGTCTGTGGGCGGGTCTTGCTGGGACGAGCTGGTTTTCCTTCGGAGTTGGTAGGTCCGAGGCAGGGCCTGAGCTTCTGCACGTCTGACAACTTCCCCGTGATGCTGATGTGGTCAGAAGACCGCACTGAGAGTACCAAGGGTGGACTTGTTAAGAACTTGAGCTTTGGGATCAGATACCCCTGGGTTTAAGTCCTGGCCCCAGACTTACCCAGCTGTGTGACTTTGGGACGAGTTATATGGCATTTCTAAGCCAAATCCCCTTAGACAGGAGGTGAGAAGTATCATCGTACCCACCTGTTCAGTTGGCTGTGAGAATTCAGGTACATCATACCGGTGTGCAGGGCCCACGACTCAGGAGAGGAGAGGGACCTGGAGGGCCCTGAGTGCAGCTAAGCCCTCTGAGGCTTCATCTGCTCGCTTCCAGGGTTGCCCTCGTGAGCCTCGGTCTGGCCGTGGGAAGCTGCCCTGGACCCCGCTGCTCTGTTAATAGGACAGGAGTGACGCCTCCTCCTGGAAGCACCCCACAACAGAGCCATGTTTGCTCAGTGGACTTGGCTCCTTCATCACCAGCATCACTCCGCTGGTTAGTGATTGAGATCACAGGTCCTTCCCATCAAATCAGGGGCCCGTGTGCACCTAACTTAAGAAAATCAACGCAGACACTTGGGTGTGTGTTACCTCATGCATACGGATGACAGGTCAGTAAAATTGGTAGCACTCAAAACATGAAGCAGAGGGACTCAGAGGGACTCTGTGGTACGGGACTTTGGAAAAGAACCCTTTTAAACCGTCAGCACGTTAACTGTCAGCTACCACCCCAGCAGGAACCGGCTGACTGGCCAGCTCTGTCTGCTCGGTCCTTCCTTTTCCTTCCTCATGGGTGGCCCTGGAACCAGGCTGACTGAGACTGAGGTGCCCTGTGCGGGGCCTCCTGCTGTGGCACTCCCAGCCCCCAGTCACTCTGTGGCTGGTGCAGGACTGGGGCACTGAGAGGCCAGTGCCCCCCATGCGTGTGGGCCTGATGGCCTTTTGCCGCTGCCTCCTGGCTGTCCTCTCGGAAAACTCAGAGAGAACAAACCTCACTACAATCTGTGCTTATCCTCTTTTTAGATAAATCTTCTGAAACCTTTGAACAGACTACTTTTTTTCTTGACAAACCAAATCACAATTCCAGAAATTCTTTATCTGGAATACATCGATAATGCTTTCGTTTTAAGTCCTGTCTCCATTTCCTTACTGAGGTGTGGTCTGCAAACGAATACCCGGATGTACAGAAAGAACCCAGCCAGCAGTCGTTGTGAAGTGAAAAATCATATGCTAATAATTTCCCTTTTTCTGTACTTTGGATTTGCTCGAAGTGTTTCCGAGAATGCTGTTCAGAGAAAGCAGGGCCTGGAGGCATGGTCAGCAAATGGATTTGCCTGGAGTCCCCCGGGAATGAAGGGAGCCAAGGTGGGAGCTGGCATTCTCAGGGACTGCACCGACATGTGGCAGGGACGGTGGAGGCGGCGCCTGGCCCTGCAGGTGGCCGAGGAAGGGCGCGTGGTCTCCTGCTCTGTGCGTGTGCTCCGCTATGCTGTGATGTGGCTCAGATCCACACACCCCGCTCCTGCTCTTCCTGAGTGACGCTTCACAGGAATCAGAGAAGGGAGGGTGGTTCTAGCAGCAGGGGCGGTTCTCTCCCAGCTTGCTGGTCACTCTGGGCTTCCCCTAGGGTCAGATATAATAGAATATTCTTAATTCCAATCTCTCACACCACCCGTATCTCCCCAAAGCCTGCGCTTTACCTTCAGTTGCATGTGGCGGAGGAACACCCTGTATTAGAGCTGCCTCAGGCTGCCGTGCAAGTTCCCAGGGGCAATCACTGCTCTCCCAGCTGGGCCACCACTTCAGGGACCCAGCACTTCTTCAGTGTGATAGTCTGAACTTAGGAAGCCCCTCCCCGCTGCAGTAGCTCCTGATCCCCTCCCATCTAGTCTGTATCATTATTCATGCATCAAGGTGAGGCACCCATGGCTTCACATCACTTAGGGAGGGTTGGTAGCCTTAGTAGTCCTTAGGAGTGCCTAAGTCATGTCCTTTCCCTTCCCACCTTCATTGCAAGCTCAGCACGAGAAACTAGCAGACTCTACCTCTTACTGGAGTAAAGAGGGTGATGGGCGGCAGGTGGGCCAAGCTTCCCCTATGACCTGGAGCAGAGGCAGGGAGTCTATCTTTCCCTTGGTCCCTTGCTTGTCTTCTGTGTGTGTCTCAAGCCTTTGCTCCACGGAGTGGTGTGAGGGCTAACCATTGGTCTTGGAGTGCCCGAGGACAACAAATGACACTTTGCCCAAGAACTTGGTTGATGCCGTGTGGCTGGAAGCGATCTCAGCCTCTTGGTTCCTTCCTTACCAGTCATCATGCATTTGCAGCTCTGCACTTTGCAGTGGATCTGCAGGGGGTGTCGTCAGGAAGGTGGATGGAGGCGCAGCTGAAGCTCTGGAGGGTCCCCTAAACCCTGTGCCCTTCCGTAGGCGGAGACAGACCAAAGAGCCTGGTAACAGGTATATTCTTAGGGCTTCTCTTTTCTGGTTCCTCTCCAGAAATCTGGAGTTTTGATAACAAGGAAAAGACAGAATCGGAAATGCATCATCGCCCATCCCATGAAAACAAGTATTAGAAAGGGGCCAGGGGCCAGGAGTGGGGGAACAGGGAGATATTCGTTAAGGGAACAAACTTCGTATGAGTGATAAGTCGATAAATCCTGGAGATTTAATGCACAACATAGTGAATATAGTCAGCAGTACTGAGCCAGAAACTTCTAAGCTGCTAAGAGACTAAATCTTAAATGTTCTCACTGCAAAAAAAAAAAAAAAAAAAAAAAGAATGATACAAAATAATAGAGGGGCCAGCTAATGCTGCAGCCGTAATCTTATTGCAATATATAAATGTATCAAACCAACACATTGTACACCTCACACAATGTTATATGTCAATTACATCTCAATTGAAAAATTAATAAATGTAAAAAGATGCAGTTTTGATGCCAAGGAGAGGAGAGGGTCCAGTTAAAATATGCGGTGGGGGGATTAGAGGAAGGAAAGCAGCAAAACACCTGGAATCCAATGGCTTGGGAGCAAGGAGTGGGTAGGAAGCATCGCACGTTTCAGGGAAACCCATTCACAGAGGAAGACTCCCTCCAGCCCTGTGGTTCTTCAGAAAGCCCAGAGAGAATCCACAGGTCGCAGGCAGGTGAGCCTGGCGGTGCTCAGGGCTGGGAGTACCGAGCATCGGGGAAGGCAGCTCCAACCACCTCGGGGTGCAGAGAAGTTGCACATTAGATCCTGGCTCACCGTTATTCCAAGGGTCGGAACTGATGGCGGTAGATCGTTGCTAAGGATACCAGATTTAAAAAAGAATAAAAACCAAAGTCACCAATCTGAATTGGAGCAGGGAAAACAAAAACCCCCGCGGTAAAAGGGAATTCCTCTTTTGTTTACTCTTTGGAAGGGCAAGAGTGTGCATAGTTTTACACGAGTAAAGGCGAGTTGTGTACTTTAGAAAAGAAAGGATTTTTTTTTTAACCACTCAGGTAAGACTCAACAGGGAAAACTGGGTTTGAAATTTCGAGAAAGGAGCTACAGAAGATGTCCCTTGTTCACCAGCAGGTGGCGCGTTGTCTTTAGGATTGCGCCCTCTGATCTCTCCTTCGATCAGCTCAGCCAGGCTCGCCCGAGTCCTCTCGCCGGAAATCGCTCTGCAGATAATAACCCTCCAGTGTCTGGAAATGTTTAATTACGCGAACGCTCATTTTTCCAGCGCCGCCCGCCGCCGACGTAGCCCTTCAAGAACCTAGCGCCGCGGGTGTGGTAAGGTTCTCTCGGCAGGGTTTCATCCTATCTACACAGGATCCAGTTAAAATAACTTTTCTTCATCATCCTTAGTTAGATTAGACACTGTGTCGTTTCTAATACATTTATTTTCACCTTTGGGTAGAGGAAAAGTTCAGCAATCTTAGAACACAAATCTGTTTTGTGTCGCAAATAATTCTGACTACTCCTATTTGTACGAACAGGAAAAAACTCGCCATGTCTTTTACACACATTTTACATGGGCTCCTCACAGCATAAGCCTTTATCATTTCATTTTACCGATGAGTGTATGCCCAGCGTCCACGCAATTCCACGGGTGAATTCGTGCTTCATCCCTATTCTTCCTATAAGCTGCGGGTAGATGCACTCATGTGCGTATGGTTACATTTATTAAGGTGACAGATAGTTACAAGATGCTTATGTGCTCATAAGGAAACTTACGAAACGGGAACTGCTTGCAGAAAACAGTTCACTTTCCCTTTCAGTTTTGATACTGTAACTTGTCTCTCGCTGTCACAGCCAACACCCTGCTCCTGCGTTCGCCTGGGATTCGTTCTCAGACCCTGGAGTTGCTGGGGCATTATCCCAGCGTGTTATCTGCACAAGTGTGTGTGGATGGCGTGTTACCTGCGTCTCGTGCTTAAAAACTTCCCCCCAAAGCTGGATTTTGACCTGATTGATCGTAATGGTTCCTGAGGAACTATTGAGCCATTACAATCCATCATCTAAATGATTACAGAGGGATACCTAAATCTCCCGGTCATTTGAAACCTCTGTACGTGCATAAGGGGGTAGGGGTCGAATGAGCAGACTCCCCCCCTCTCCAATTGTCCACAATGCAGTTACAGGAAGGTTTGCACTGAAAGAAAAAACTCGAAAGTGCTAGGTAAATTCCATTTTTAAAACATGAGGTCATTTTTGTGTGGCTAGAAAGTGGGGAGAGGTGGATTTCATTTTTAATCTGCAAGACCTCAAAGCAATACAAGCCACATTCTAGTTCATTTTCTGGAAGCGGCTCAATTTTCACTCGGAAGACAGGCTGGGGCACTTTTCCTTCCCAGCCAACAGGAGTCAGTAGCGGGGCTGGGGTTGGGGCCGGGAGACCAGCAGAAGCTGTCAGCACCCCACGTGTGCCCAGAAAAAGGTGGCGGCTAGGGCTGGCTTCTGGGCTGGGCGCAGGTTGGTTGATGACCCGGAGGCTCGCACCCGCGGGGCAATCGCTCCCTGTCGGAACCCGGGCACCGTGGGTGGGGAGGCAGAACCCGGACCTGGAGGCCTGGTCGCTACTGCAGGGACCCTGGGCCAAGGTTGCTTGGTGCCTGCCCGGTCTGAGACCCCCCGGGGGGCTGCAGGGTCCGCCCCGTGGGCGGTAGGCAGGAGTGCCAGAAAGAGCCCCCCGAGGGAGTTTGCGCCGGGTCTGGCCGCTAGCTGCAGCCGTGCGGGTGGCGGAGTGCGCCGAACGCCCAGGGATGAGATGGAGAGACTCGAGTTTCGCCACCTTCATGGGGTTCTGGGGACCTACGCAGGGCAGTTGGGTCCCGGGTGCTGAGGATGTTAACCAAATCCAACACCTGACGTCCTTGCGAGTCCTAAACGCATAAGATTTCACTGAAAATTACCCTCCTGGCTCTTAACGTGTCCTGGGTCCTGCCCTCTTCAATCTATCCACGCTGCAGTACAGGCGCGCGTTGCGACCTCAATCCTGCTGCTTAAGGCCCGATTAATGTCTCAAATACGCGGGGTGGGTTTCCCGCTGCGGGGCAGGGAGGTTCTCAGCGTCCCGGACTTCCTCCGCGCCCCAGGAACCAGACCCTAGGTGGCCTCCAGAGGACACTGGGGCCACCGTTTGGGGGTCACCCCCTTGGGAACTTGGATTGAGATGGAGAACACCTCAGCTACTAGCAAATCTTGAATTTCGTTATCCCAGACTTCTGAGCCCCTACGAGGAGGGAGGTGGAAGCCAGGTGCCGGAAACAGGCTCACCTGGTCCTGACTCCTCTGGGAGGTGAAGCCTGAGCTGCCCGGCCAGGAGGGGCCAGCCCCAGCCTTGCTTCCCCACCCTCCCCCACAAGAGCTAAGTTCCTCGATTTGGCCTGAATCAGGATTAGCTTTCCAGATAACCTGGCAAAAGCCATATTAAGTGACCAGGTGGCATGGTCTTTTCATTTGAATTCCTAAAGACTCTCTCTACAAGGGCTCTTTAAGGACCCCTACTTGGAGTTTTCTGGCTGACTCTGGAGTGTGTTGGCCACTAGTCCTGACTCGGAAGAAAAGGGCAAGTGGGAAGATGCAGGAAGCACAGTTGCCCTGTGTGGAGTTTTAAGCAGGGGATGGAATTCGTCCACCCCAGAAGGCACCACCCCAGCTGAATATCCTCTTGCTAGGGGACTTCTCACCTGTCCGGGCAGCTGGGTGCCCTATTGTGGAGACCTCCCTATGATGCTTTCACCACTGCTGATGGAGGTTCCCAGACCTTTGTCTCCTGGGAGGGCCTGAGACCAGTACAAGCAAATTCCCTCGTTCAAGGTGGAAGCCAGCACAGTCCAGGAATACCCTGCTGAGTCAGGGCCCTCCTCTGCTTTTGGAACTTGCTGCTTTGCCGTCTCAGGGAAGGGAGTGATCTCAGCCCCCTTCTGCTCTCAAGGGGCCTTGCCTTGGCCAGAATGTCGCCCCTTACCTACTGCTCCTGGGATTCCAGCTGCAAACTTCTGTGGGTCCCTCACTCCAGCATTCACCTGTGGCAGCGGGTGAGTGCAATCTCTTGGCACAAATACTTCTTCCTCCTGCTCAAGCCAAAGGTTACCTAGGGGCTGGAGGACGCATTCTGTCCTAAAGGTCTGCTGATAAGACAAGGGTCTGCTCCAACTATGTCTCTGGAGGGCGTTTCCACTACCATTTTCCTAGGTCAGGGAGTGATGCCCTGCACACGTCAGAGACGACTTGCAGACCGAAGCTCAACACAGCAGCAGCTCCTCTTCAGAGACACAGCACTGCGTGCTACAGGCCCGGGATGCCAGGATCCTGCCCCAAGGGCTAGGAAGCCTCACTCAGCAGCAGCTCGGTGACACACTCCAGAAGGGCAGTATGTGAATCTGGACCCACCCCGCCCGCCCTGGGGAACCTGCACCTTCTCCCAAACCCAGGGCCTGGTGTCCCAGGGAGGTAGCGGGGAGGGATCAGGGCTGAGGTCAGCAGAAGTTTAGCTCCCACAACTGAGCGGTCAGGAGGGTGGACAGTACTGGTACTTTCCCTAAAGCATAAGCAATGAAAACAGAGTATCTGGCAGCCAGGACCCTGACCCCTCTGAGATCCCAAACTCCTCCTGAACCAGCTCCTTGGACTCGGAGCTCCTGTGGCTGACAAACTTTGCCGCCTGTCTGCCGTGCCTGAGCCGCTTTCCAAACTCCCATCCATCCTTCCAAAACACATGCATGCGTGATTAGAGGGCTCGGCTGTTCATTAAGGGTGAATCCCAGAAAGTTCTGGGTCCCAGGAAAATAACTTTCTTTACCTCCTTTCCCCTACCCTTCGCCTCTGATCTTGCGACCGAACTCTCTAATCCAGGGCCTGGGTTACCCACCTGGGACCGAACATTCTAGGTTGTCCGAGAGTTGCACCACAGCTAGGACCCTCAGACTCTGGGAAGGGATTCTAGGAGAAGAGGCAACTCTCCCAGGGGCTGAAGTGTGCTGAGCCCAAGCTACTGCGCCTGGGTCCCGGTGCGACCCCCCTTATCCACTGGGCACAGGCTGTGGGCACAGGCTGGGTCCTAGGCACACAGGAGCAAGACCTCAAAACGCGAGGAGACCCATGCTCTCATCTGTTGCGGGTTGTTTCTTCTAGCTCGACAGGGGTGCCCTCTTGGGCCTAACAACACAGGAGGGGTCTCATGGGACTTTAGAGCTGGGAATGCAGGTCCCAGGAGGACCCGGCTAAGCGAGCGCATTTGCCAAAGTCGGCTGCCCGGGTCAGCAAAACTTTGTTTCTCAGTGCGCAGGCGCAGGGCAAGGTTGGGGGGTAGGGGAGGGAGGGGTGGAATCCCGAGGCAAGGGGAGGAGGGAGGGAGGAGGAGGGAGGGTGGTGGATTAAAATAAGTAGGCGGCTCGGTGCTAAGGGATGAGTGAGTCTGAGCTCAGTCTCTTCCCAGCACGTTCTCAGCTGCTCGGGTTCAGACCCAACCAGGGAGCTGCGAACAAGGCTCACCATCCCCGGCGGGCAAGACTCCGGGGCCGCTGAGCGCTTCCCGCGTGTCGGGGGCTCGGAGTTCCCGCAGTCGGAGAGGGGCCAGGACTCCAAACGTCCGGGGGTGCCTGTGGAATCCAGTGCCTCTGGCTTCCCGGGTCCCCCGCAGCGGGAGCCCCAGAGGCGCGCTCAGCCCCGGACCACCGTGGAACAAGGTAACTGCAGCCCTGGGCGTCCCGGCACGGAGAGGGGAAAGCGGTCAGGACTCCCGGGCTCCCTGTCACAGCGGCGGGTGTCTCCTCTCTCTCCATATCCCAGAAGGAAACTCCTCTTGCCAAACACAGGCTGCAGGACCTTTGTGCAAGTGAGAGCCGCTGCAGCCCAGGGTGGTTGGGGGTGCTGGCTCAGGGACTTCCCGCGCGGGGTCCCCTGGCCTCTGACCTCCGGGAATGAGAGGGTGGGCTTCCACTACTGCCCCCAGCGGGGCCAGACTCCGCAGAATCCGGGGCGAGATGCCCACGGACTTGGGAAGTCAGCCTGTGGGGCCCCTCTAAGAAAATGAAGCAACTTCAGTGGGCACAAACTTTCCTGAGATACACGCCTAGCTCACCCTGACCTTAGCTGACGAAGAAGGAAGAGAGTGGATGGATGGCCACTGCCGCAGCTGATCGCGCCAGGGACAGGTGCATGCCCGTCCCGGGTCGCGCTTTCGTGCGAGTTTTTCTTTCGCGGAGTTGCGCTCAGGTACGACCCGGGAGCGCAGGGCCGTGTGCCTGACGTCGCCGTCACACTTGCGCTTTGACTTTGGTTGTTTTCTATCGTGCGGTCGCCCTGTGTGGTCAAGGCCCGGAGTGTGACCCACCGCTGTCCGGGTGCGCGCAGGGGGTGCGAGCACCACTTCCCAATTCGGGACTGCATGCCTCAGCGCGGAAGCACTGGTGGAGCGGTGGGGGTCTCCAGGTCGGGGCTTGGGAGCGAAAGATGCGTTTGCTCCTCTGACCAACCCCAAACCCAGCCTTCAGGAGAGGTGGGAGCCAGGAGGCGAGAGGGAAAGAGATGAGGGGTGGCATGCTGAGCTCATTTCTCCCCAGAAATGTCTCTGATAAGAATGAAAACCCACATCCAGCACCTTTCCAGCAGTTCCGGCAGTAGCGGGGTCAGCTCTCAGAATGTAAAGTAGCTACGAGGGTTTCTTTGTTAACACAATTTGGTAAATTTCACTCAGGCTAAGAGCTGCGTGCTGGCTCTTGAGAAGAGAAACCACGTGCAAGGCTAGTTTCCCAGGCTCACAGCCTCCTAGAGAAGAGAAGGGTTGGCAGGGAGGGGGTATAGAGAGACCAGTGGGTACATGTTCCAACCTAGGCTCCTCGAAGTGATTGTGATTTCATTAAGACTTGGGAGCAGATCGCTAAGGACGCAACGGGCGTTTAAATGCTGCTGAATGGCCGCCTAGTTGAAGGATTCGTTTGAGCTCGTTCGTTGGGAAAATTCAACAAAAGTAGCCGGGGCTGGTCAGTCCTCCCGCCTGGGGTTCAGACGCCTGTCACTTGCGTTGGGGATTCGATGTCGAGGATGATTTTCTGGGGCTACTGCTGGGCTCCTCCAGGCGCAAGCTCGTGGAGCTCGCTCCGTCCTCATTAATGCAAGTAGTTAACTCGCACACGCTCAATTAGCTCCGAATAAACCAGTTTAATAGACTCGGCACACTTCATTAATGCCCGGCACAGGGCTGGCTGCAGACCCGGGACTGGCGCTCCACCGCGCGGGTACTCAGGCTTCCAAGTGCGAATTGCATTCGCTGCGTATAGTCGGAACCCTTAACCGCACCTCCGGGGTTCGGAGGCCCAACGTGTTCGAGGAGTGGATGCCTGGCCTGGGGCGAGGGGCTTCCTCTCATATTTAAAGATCCGAAGGGTTCATACTGGGGTTCCGGGGTCAGGGCAACCGGCGCTCATCCTCTCCGGCTGGTGAGCGAGTGTGAGGTTGTGTTTTTCTCTTAGCTGACCTCCAGAAACCGGATCGTGCATTCGGCCCATTCTCGGTGCTAGTGTTGAGAGCCACGTTTCTAACGAATTTCATCCCCGGGAAAGTCGCTGGCGAGAGTCTTAAGAGCCCTGGCCTCGGAATGCGGCAGAAAAGAAGGAACTGGCTGCGCGGAGGAAAACAAATTGAGTGTTGGGGGAAACAAGACCAGGCAGATAGCCCGGAAAGGTTGGCTCCCACGAGCAGTGGGAACTGCAAGCGCCCCCTCCTCCCGCCCAGCCCCAGGTCTTCGCTCCGGGCGTGGGCGAGGAAAGGCCAGGTTAGTGCGCCAGGTTGGGGGGTTCTCCCACCTGGGCACATAGCGGCTCCGGCCGCGAGCAGGTCCCGCCGCCTCGGCTGCGGGTAGGCCCAGCACTGAGAGGAGGGAGCGGAGGGTCAGGCGGCACTCGGCGGTGCCGGGGAGCCAGCGATAAGGATCTGATTTCCAGCGCCAGGGGGGCAAGATGAGGTGACAGCGAATCAAAGAGGGCTCACCTCGTCTAAGCCTGGGCCGACCTTTGAAGTTGGCGAGTTTTTTCCACCTTCTTCTCCCTCCTTCCCACCCCCAAACGACCACTGCTTTCTCTCTGGCCCAATTTTTACTTTGCTTCAGCGTGGCCCCAGCGTTCTAGGGTGGGCTCAGTTTGTCCCTGGCGCGACCCTACCGGCAGCACTAGAGAAGATTGGTGCGGAGGCCACGGCTCTGCCTGCCCCCGGGCACTCCCGCTCCGAGGGTGCGCTCGCCACAGCTGCGTGCCTCCTCTCGCTCCAAGGCTGAATTAATTGCTGCGGTCGGACTAGGTTCTCATTCGATTGCTAATTTAACCGACGCAGGCAAATCTTTGCTGGTTCTTGGAGTTTTGCAGCTCCCACCCCCAGCAGAGCCTCTTTTTTTTTTCTCCGCCCAACACACTGCGAGTGACCTTCCTGCCAGCCTCCAGAGGAAAAGGTTTCAGGGTTAAGATGGTCCTCAGTCCTCTCGCCCACAAAGTGCGGCGCTTCCTTGTGATTAAAGGCTTGGCTGCCCTGGAAGGCAGCTGAGTGTAGGCCTGGACCGAGGGCCTGGGCTGGGGGCCTGGGCGGAGGGAAAGCTTGGCTGGGGGAGCTGCCTGGGTAGGTGTCAGTGTGAGCGTGAACAAGGAAGCAGAGCAGTGTCCTGCACACCCCCGGGCAGGGGACTCACTGCCCTTTAGAAGAGAAATCTGAGGGAGAGAAGAGGAAGAAGAAGGGGTAGAGGACGTGGGCAGCAGAGGACAGAGAGGGGCGAAGGAAAAGGGTGTCCCAAGCACCCAGCTCCTACAATGACTTGCCGAGTAGCCCTCAGCTCAGAGCCTAAGGGAGAGGGTGTTCAGCACTTGAGTGGCCCAGAGCTCCCTGTGTTCCTTTGGCTTTTGTTCCTGTTTTTGCCTCCACTGGACAGACCCCAGTGTCTGGGAAGGACAGAGATGAAGGCCTCTCTGCAGAGCACAGGCCGTGCAGGCTGGAGACCCTGCCCAGAAAGCCCGGGAGGGGCCAGCCTGTCGGGCACTTCAGCACAGCTTCCCTCTGGCCTTGCTCGAGCTCCTGACCCTGCATTCGGAGGGAGGTGGCTGGACCGCAGAAGCTGAGGCCGGTCTCAGCGCTCTTTCTTGCCCACAGGCACACCCACCTGCCCAGGGCTCACCACGTACATGCAAACAGCCTGAGACCCCCAAAGGCTCTCCCCCCTTTTTTATGGGGTAGGGAGGGCACTGAAGCCCCCTTGTATGCAACTGCAGATGTTTGACTGAGTGGGTTAATGAAGACGGGTGTCAGTGTTCTTCCCAAAATGAAGGTGACCCCCAAAGGCATCCGTCCACCAGCAGCTTCAGAGACGGTGCTGTCAACAGGGCTCAGTAACAGAGAGGCAGAAAAGCAAATTTGTAGCCCAAGTTGAGAGTTTTGAGGAGAAAGATGACGTGGCTTCTAGAGGCCAAATGGAAGGTCAGCTAGTAGATCCTGACGGACAGGAGCTGGGACATGTATGGATTTGGGTGTTTGCATGTGTGCTCTCTGTCTGGAAGGCTCTTTGTGGGTGCCACGTGATCCTGTGCATATGGGTGTGTTTTGTTCCCTGCATTTTGTTTTGCGTAGCAAAAAAGACTGGTTGTCCTGTCTGGCTTCATCTTCGCACCGTGTTGTCAACGCTGCTTCAGAATGTGCGGACCCGTCAGGGTGCGTTTCTGTGTGCGTGTGCAGGCGGATACAGAAGCGAGTTCCTGTTACCTTCGCAGAAGAGTGTGATTCTGTGTTGACTCAGGCTTGCATGGACGAGAGTGTCCGCGTTGTGCCAGTTTCCCTGTGTTTCTGCCGGTCTCGGTGTCATGCACACCACAGTCCCTTGTGTACGTTGCTTGCATTGCGTTGGATTTAGTTTCCTGCTGGTTTCTGTACCAAGTTGTGTGTCTCTGCCAAAGGTCATCTGGAGAAAGCTAGGTCAGAGCTCAGCTCAGAGAGGGTTCCCATCTTTTTTTTTTTTTTTTTTGAGGTCAGTGGGTTCCACAGGGTGGTGTCTTAGACTTCCAGCTCCTACCCTGGGGGACAGAAAGGGTGTGGCTGGGCTGGAATTCAGAAGAAAACCGATCTGCTCTGAACTTTCCCTTTCTCTACTCCCTTCTTTCCTTTGCAGATTCCCATTGAGAACCCACCGCAATTACCACAATGGGCAGCAAAACTTTGCCAGCGCCAGTGCCCATCCACCCTTCCCTACAGCTCACCAACTACTCCTTCCTTCAGGCAGTGAACGGCCTGCCCACGGTGCCCTCGGACCACCTGCCCAACCTGTACGGTTTCAGTGCTCTGCACGCCGTACACCTGCACCAGTGGACGCTGGGCTACCCCGCCATGCACTTGCCACGATCCTCTTTCTCCAAAGTGCCCGGAGCCGTGTCCAACCTGGTGGACGCGCGCTTCCAGCTGCCTGCCTTTCCCTGGTTCCCCCATGTTATCCAGCCCAAGCCTGAGATCACCGCTGGAGGCAGCGGCCCTGCGGCACTCAAGACCAAGCCGCGCTTCGATTTTGCCAACCTGGCCTTGGCCGCCACGCAAGAAGATCCGTCCAAGCTTGGCCGGGGGGAGGGTCCCGGCTCTCCCACAGGTGGGCTGGGCGCCCTCCTGGATGTGACCAAGCTATCCCCGGAAAAGAAGCCCACAAGAGGACGCCTGCCTTCCAAAACTAAGAAGGAGTTCGTCTGCAAGTTCTGTGGTCGCCACTTCACGAAGTCCTACAACCTGCTTATCCACGAGCGGACGCACACGGATGAGCGGCCCTACACTTGTGACATCTGCCACAAAGCCTTCCGGAGGCAAGACCACCTACGGGATCACAGGTGTGGCACTGCAGGTGGCCCTAGAGAGAGTTGCCTTTGGGCCTCTGTCCTCACCATCCTCCTCCTTAATGGGAAGTCTTTTGAGACCCCCTACCGGCTCCAAGTTCCCTAGCTTCTGGGAGTTAACCTAAAATCCTGAAGAAAACCATACCAAGCTCAGGGATCAATTCTTGGTGCATGGGTGGAGAGAACAGGGAATAAATAGGACCGAAGACCAAGTCAGGTCTCCATGAGCTGTGGACAAGCACGCTCGAGTCCCTTACCTCTTCCCTCACCTGCAGCACTGTCCAATAGAAATTCCTGGGATAATGGACAGTGACATGTGACACGTGACAATTCAGCACTTGAAATGTGAAACGAGTGTGATTGACAAACTAACTTTTAAGTTCTATTTCATTTTCATTTCAAGAGCCACAGGTGGCTAGTGGCTACCATCTCGGACAGTGCAGCTTCAGCAAAGTGTCCCCCCCAGACCCCCTCACTCACCCTCAGTGCTGACCCAGCCTTATAAGGGGGCAGTGCTGGCTGCTCCTCAGGAAGGCAGGCCCTTTGCCTGGCCGAACCTGTTATGGATCAGAGATTGCCCAAGCCTGGCCTCCACCTCCCTGCTCCATCCGCAAACAGCGTTTTGCCAGCTCCACACTGGGTACCCCACAACTCCCTGTCTTTTGAGGGCAAGTGCCCACGGCAGTGGGAGGGGATCTTGGGCAACCCTTTATAACATTGCATCATTTTGCCAAGGATTAATTCTCTGTCTGTTTTTGCTCCCAGATATATCCACTCCAAAGAAAAGCCTTTCAAGTGTCAAGAATGCGGGAAAGGATTCTGCCAGTCCAGGACTCTCGCTGTCCACAAGACGCTACACTCACAGGTGAAGGAGCTCAAAACCTCCAAGATCAAATGCTAAGTAGAGCCTCTGGTCAGCAGGACCCTGGGTCACGCCCACCCCTCCTCCAGAGGGACCAGAAGCCGGAAGGCGACTGACTCTAGCAGACCACGGGAAGGGCTCCCGGACCTTCCCTGGTCCCGAACACAGTCCCTTGGGTCCCGGGCGCACGCAGAACTCCGGAGCCCTGCCCGGGGCCATGATTCGGCCGCCCGCGCGACTCCCCCAGGACGAGGCTAAACTCTTGGCCAAAAGGCGGTACTCACGTGGCGGAAGGGAAACTGCATTTAAAAAAAAAAAAAGAAGAAGAAGAACGAAAGCTCCGCGGAGCCGCAGCGGCGCCTCTCCCAGAAGTATTACTTTCCTATTGTTATTTTATACGTTTTCTTTATTATTTTTTCTTTGACCATATAAGCTTGTAACTCTGACTGCAGAGAAAAAGGGGAGAGGAAAAGAAGTTTTGCGTGCTCGCAGCTTCCAGCCCCCGCCCCCCCACCTTCGCCCCATTCCCACCCCCGGGAGCCTGCAAAAGTGTAATCCGTGTATCTGCTTCAGCCGCCCGGCCCCCGGACCGGCCGCGGGTTCCGGCAGCGCCCGCTCCCAGCTCCTGCCCGGCAGCCGGGGGAGAGCTCCCAGACTCGGCCGGCAGGGGCGGGGACCAAGGCTCCTAGCGCCGGAGGGGGCCTGGCCTCAGGCTCCCCGTGCTCTGTCGCCTGTCACCGTGAGCGAGCTGCCTTGGGCGAGCTGCCGGCTAGGAGCAGGGCGGTGTATTGCGATTGGCACTTTATGCTGACCATCGGTAACGGACATTTATCACTGGAGTTTTTAAAAATATGAAATAAACGGTTATTTTACAGGCATTGCAGAATGGATAATTTTGTCCCCAGCGTAGGAAGCCGGGCGGGGCCTTTCTTTGAGATAAGCAGGTTTCTGTGCGGGATGCCAGGCTCCACTGCCCGAATCTGCGCCTTCCCGCGGCGACAGGGGTGGGATGGGTGGAGAAGCGCCCTCTGCCCCCGTGCTGGTCTGCCTCGGACCCCATCCCGTATCCACTTACTTTCTTTTCTCCTCCACTTTGGTCTTAGAGTCTCAATTTCCCCACTGCTTGCCCTCAAAGGATTTTGACTTTGCAAAGAAGCCAAGCCTTCCGTCAGTGTGTATTAGCGGGGACATTTCTCAACATCTCCAGGGGCCGGGGGCGCCTAGGGCCCACTAAGGGAACAACAGAATGTCACCCTCCTCCCTAACTACCCCCATCACTAGCCTCTTGCTACTGCTTTAGGGAAGGACGTGCCCACAAAGACAGCCTCGAACTAGTCCTGTCCTGTCCCCAGGGCCCCAATACTTGGCTACAAATATATAATCACCGCTGTCTTCCCAAAGACCCAAACCTACATCCCTCCCCCTTAGGATTCCCCAGACAGAATTCCACACCCGCGAAGATTCCCTGCAGTTTTCAAGCCTTGTCAGGAATGGCGGGGGCGGGCGCCCTGGGAGGGCCGGGAAGTTTAGGAGAAATCTGAGTCCGCCCTCTACTACTAGTCGAACCTTCCCGGGGGCGTCTAGTTTTCCCACAATTAGAGGCCAGGCCGCCGGGGGCTCCTCTACTGGGGCGGGGCTCCCCCAGCTCTAGCACCGGAACCCTGGGCAGCGCCTGCTGGGGCGCCCACAGCCTTTCCCAGGCCAAGCGCAACCTCCCGGGCTACTGTGACCGGCGCTCAGGGGCCGCAGGGATGGCGGGGTCAAGCTTCCCAGTAATATGACCCCCAATTCCCAGCCTCTGGCAGGGTCTGGCGGCACAGGCCGGCAGGGGCTGTCCTAGTTAAAACGCACTAGCGTTTCACTGCGCCCTCCCCACCTCTGCTGGGATTGCCTCTGGGCTCTTGCGGGATAGAACTCCGCGGGTCCGGAGCCCAGCTTGTCCCTCTGCCCTTAGCCGGGCCAGCGCGGAGGATCCCTGCCCTCCGCTTTTGGAGCCGCGCTGCCCCCTGCTGGACAGGCCTGGATGGGCGGTCCGGGACTCTGCTGTCCTGCCCACAACCTAGAGCGGCTCGCCAGCCGCCGTAGCTCCTTTCCTTTCGGTCACTCCTGCAGATCGAAATCTTCTTGACTGGTCCCAGGACCCATTGCGAATGAGGGACAGGGTGCTGTGGGGTCTGGACCGGCATGTAGGAGCTCAGCTAGTCGGGCAAGATCCCAATCTCTCTTCCATCCGGTCCATGAGGACTCGTCCCAGGAGAGAAGGGAGCCCAGGTCCCAGAGAACTGTGACCTCGGGGTGCATGGAGAGGGTCAGCGGGTTTGGGTTTCCAGGGCTTGGGCCCAGCCAGCGAAGGCAGTGGTGTGGTCTGCTCTTGGCCATGACTTGTGATAAGGCTGATGGCAGGAGCCATCGCAGTACCTTTACTAACCCCTCGAGACTGGGGTAAAGTGGTTTTTGCAAGACGTCCAGAGTGCGTGGACACACACAAACACACACACACACACACACAAACACACCCGCTATGGAGAACTTTGGGCAAATCTGTGGCCCTGCGAGAGGCCCCCCTCCCCTTTGCTCTTTCTGGCTTTCCATCTTTCCCAGGGATTGACTACTCTGCTGCCCACTCCCCGCCCCCCCCGCCCCCATTCCTCCACTTCCCATTCCCCTGGGGACACAGCGCCTCTGTGGTTAGCCCAGCCTCAAGGACGTTGTGGTCAAGGCTGTGAAGTGGAGGGGGGGGAGGGCTCCTTCTGGCCCACCCCACTTCTGGTACCACATATCCCCATCCCTCCAACTCTAGGCCCTGCAAGGGGCTTTGAACATCAAGTCTGCATCCTTGGAAGAATGGATTCTCAGCGCAGAGTTTTCAAGGGACAGGAGGGAGTGGGGCTAGGTGCTACTAAGAGACCCCAGCCCATTTAAACCGCCTCTCCTTGGCTTGCTTCACCGACGATTGCTATCGTGGTGGTGTACCCAGAAGCCACTCCTCAGCGTAGGTCTCCACGGTCCATATTCACGACAGTGGTTGCATAGATTGTGCAGAAACAGCAACTGCAAGTGGAAGGGGCAGACGAGGCTGCGGGCCACCAGACCCCACACAGGCTACGGTTACCAACCACCCCCGCCCGCCACGTGGTTGGGCATTTTCTGCTTGTACATACTAGCAGGGATCGCACGAAAAGGGCAATGAGACGATCAGAAATTTTGCGTGGGTTTTCTTGCCTGTCCATTCTGTAAGGGCTAATTCCCTCCCTACCCCCACCCCATGCTACATCCCTAGAAAGTCCCATTCCACGCTCCCTCCCCTCCCCGCGCTGTCTCCGGGTGGGTTTTCGGGAGCGAAAGAGGTCTCAACAGATGGAGTTCAGCGGGGTTCCTTCTCAAAGCTGCTAGGCCTACAGTTCTTGTGCGAGGCTGAGGTTGGAGGAGCTACCGGCTGGACTTCTCTGCTGGACGGGTAGAAGGCGCGAGAGATCCTGGGTGCAGCCTGGAGCTTTCCTGGGGCTCGCTCTGGGAAAAGCTTCGGAGCGACCCGGGGCTTTCCCGCAGGAGCCCTGAGCAGCCAGCAGGGGCTTCGCCCCGTCTGGAGAAGTTCAGGTTTCACAACCTTCTTTCTGGAATGGAGCTATGGGCACGAAAGGACGTTCTGCGGGACTCAGGGCTCCAACAGGGCCCTGGGGAGGAGGAGGGAGAAACTCAGTGAGACAGTCTAGGGCTCCTTGACGACACCTCAGGTCCAAGGACGTGGAACCTATGATAGCACAAACTCTCCTCTTCCCCCGGCCGAATCTTGCGGTCCCTGGAGTCGGCTGAAAGGCATCCCATCCCACTTCCCAGAGATCCAAAGCCCTGTGACGTCAGGGCATCCTCCCGCCGACACAGTCACGTTGCACAGACCTCTGGAAAACTAGTCAGAGATTTGCGACGTATCTCATCGACGTAGTTCTATGACGTCACAGAAGGGCCCCATTTGGAGAGGTGACACCACCGCTCCCATTTCCCGCTCCCCTTCCCCGCGAGAACCCTGCGCGTGGAGGAGCCGAGACTGTGTCCTAGCCCCACCGAGAGGATCCGCAGACCCCACGCGTTGGCAGCAGCCCTGAGTGAGGGAGGGTGCGCGGTAGCGTCGCCCTCCGGACGCCGGTGGCTTAGAACGACCGCCCTAAGCGCAGGCTTTCAGTGTACCAGCTGCCGGGGGTGGAGAGGACTCTCCCGGCCCACCTGGCCCCGCCCCACCCACGGCCTTCCCGCCCACTGCGCAAGCTCCAGGCGCAGGCGCAGGCGCAGCAGGCACTCGCCGCCTGGAGGAGCGGGCGCTGCAGGGTGAGGTCCGCGGCGGTCCGGGGGGTTCGCTGCCGACTGCTGCGTCCCGCTTTCAGGGATCGCCAACTCCCAGTGACACTGGCCCGGCGTAGGCATCCAGCCATCGGCGGATATGAGCGCTAGAGATGCTGACGAGGAAGAGGCCAGCTCCGGGTTAAGAGAGGGCTGGACAGCCTCTGGCGACTCAAAAACCTGCGCGGCCGGCGTCCGACCGTGGCCCCAGGGGTTGGAACCCGCAGGGGCGCGGTGCGGGGCCCTGCCTTAGATGAGCAAGCCGCGTGCGGCCCCAGCCTTGGGGGGCAGTGTCTCTGAGGCAGAGGTCTGTGCCCCCAACGGGGCGGAGCCCTTCGAGACTCAGACCCGGTCACCTACGCCTCCTGTTCCGCCTGGTTTTCTGGGCCGCGGATGGAGCCAAACTTGTTGGACTCAGTTTGCATTACGTTTCAGATGAAGAGTTCTCTGCGGACAAGAGATGTTAGGTAGGGGTCAGACCTCACGTCAGCGGCAGAGGAAGAATTAGAAACCGTGTTTCCTGCGAGGCGAAGGGCCAGAAGACCCAGTTTTAGCTGTTCCAGCCACTTAGCAAGCTTTGGGCAAGTCCCTGGACTTGCCCGCGAGCCTCAGTTTTCTTTCTGTAATGGGGATAATACTCTTCCCACCTACCTCATTAGTTGGTGTAGAGGTCAAAGCATACATATTTTCTCAATCATATTCACTACTTGAACCAAAAAACTGGGCCCTAATGTGTTACAGAACAACTTTGGCATTTATGAAGTGCCATGGCAAGTATTATTAGAAATGTTTGCTCAGCATCTTGAAGTTGCCTGCTTCCCAGGCTGCCTTATTCCTAGGAGACTCTTCCCCTCATCTTCACTTTACATAACTCAAGAGATCTTGAAATGGGAATGAAGAAGGATATTACCTGGACTGGTGGTGGTCTTGAAACCCCAGGAAAACTTGAACGAAGCCTTTTTTAACTCCATTTGGACCAATGGATTAATCCGTTCACAGATTGTTCTGTTTGGGTAAGAGAGGAAGTCAGGTGACAAAATATAAGTGCCCTACTCTCCACTCCTTTGTGGCATATGTTTAGGGAGAAAGACAAAACCCAACCTGATGCAGGTGTGGGACAGGGGCGGGGCCTGTGTATGGGGCAACTAGGACTTCGTAGGTAGTAGGGGCTTTCACTCTGCAAACACCAGCCTGCCTTTGTGAAGGACCCCCACTGTAATGTCCTTTGGGCTGTGCTTTGCCTTTTGCTAGGACCTCCTAGCCTACAGAAAAGTTGATCACGCAATGCTGGGACATGGATACAGCCTCAGGAATGTGCCTCTCCCTCCGGCAGCCACCTGAGCCCTGGCTACCTGCTGACATTCTTGGCCCGTTTTTCCTGGCCAAAGCCAGTTCCAGTTCCAGCGATGAGGATATAGAAGGACTAACCCAGACGAGTGGGATGGATGGATGGATGAACGGGTTGAGAGTTATGTTTCCCTTTTCCAAACACTGAGCTGGCTCTTAGCAGCTCAGCCATCTCTGGGGAGGTATAAAGAATAATTAATTTCTTTTTAGTGTTTGGTTAGATTGAACTCTTCTGCTAGAGAGATAAGATAAGGAGTTTTATCATGACAAGGGCAAGGATGGATTGCTTTTTGTCACTTTCAGGAGTGGGTACCATTTGGAGCCTGCAGGTAGATTGTGGCACGAGATGAGGAACTTTAATGATGAAGAAAGCTGAAGGAGCTGGGGCAGGAGAAGCTAGATCCTTTACCTCTGGAAGAACCAGAGAGGCAATAGGAGCTTCCAGAGAATTCGGACCTTGGCTTAAATAATGAGATTTACTTGTGAGACCGTTTTACTTCTTATTAACCTGGGTCAAGAGTTGAGCATCTCTGTGCAGCCAGATTTCAGAATACTGTTAGTATCTCCCAGCACACACAGCTCCTCCTGTAGGTCTGCAGTAGGCCAAGACCCGGAGCAGATGTGGCGCCGTAGCTCTCAGGAACAGTCTGTGTGGCCTTGTCGTTGGAGAGATCAGCCAACACTGAAATAATGAGCAGAGACTCTATGGTGGGTGGGGTACCATAAGACCCATCTTTTTAATTATAGGGTTTATATCTTCTAAATTCTTTAAAAATTTTAAATGTCTTTGCCTATTCCTAACTTTGGTGCTTTAGTGTGTTAAAAACTCCCACCATGCTGGTAGTTTTACTATTATACATACACACATATAAAATATACTATATACTTATTCCAAAATATATATTCCATATATATGCCAAAATTTGTTTGGCTTATCGCCACTATCACCACACTTTAACCATTCCTGTGCTAACCATTCAGCAGCTTACATAAGTGGCATTACTGTTATCAAGTCCTTGAACTTCAGGTAGCTGCTGGGAAAACCAGGTTATGCAGGAACTCAGCCTCATCATGTTCAAGTTTGTGCCTCCTTGACAATACACGGTACTCACGGGTGACTCCTCAGTGTGTTGGTGGCGACAATGGTGGTGGCTGGTGCTTCACCATCATAGGGACAAGGGTGAGGTGTTGCTAGATCTTCTCCGGCCAGGAAGCCAGGCAAGCTTTTCCCCTGGCAAACACGTTTTATTTTAATTATTGTAAGTACGTGTTTAATGGGCTCAGGAGGATTGGGAGTGCTGGGGGAGGGCATTGGGTTGAGACATGTTCCCTCAGCTCTCCCCCCATTATTTTAATTTAAGTATTTCCAGACATTCATAAAAATTAAAAGAATTTTACAATAAACACTGAATTACCCACCACCTAGATTCTGCAATTAATATTTTACTATTCTTGCTTTATCACATATCTGTCCATCCCAATCCATCCCTCCCAACTTTTTAAAAGTGAAAAGTTACAAACATACAGAATAATAGAATAGTACAGTGAATACCCTCTTATTTTCCTCTTACAGTCAACAGTGGACAATGTTTTGTTATATTTGTTTCTCTCTTACTGTCTTTCTCCCTGAAGCATTTGAAAGTTAGTTTCAGATTTCACTGTATTTCATCCCTACATACTTCAGCATATATCTTTAGGATGCATTATTTTATACAACCACAAGATTGTTATCACACTGTAGAAAATTAATCATAATTTTATGTCATTTAATCTCATGAAATGTCCCATCTATATTCAAATTTCTACAAACTCTCCAACATTTTGATTTTTAAAAAATAAGACGGTAATCAGAGATTTTCACATTGTATTTGTGTCTTTAGCATCTTTTAATACAGAACAATTTCTGCATATTTTTGAAAAACCTCATTTTGAAATAATTACAGATTTACAGGCAATTACAAAGATAGCATGAAGAGTTTCCATGTACCCTTCACCCAGCTTTTTATAGTATTTACATTTTGCATAATGATAATCCAATATCATAATCAGAAAATTGATACTGGTACAATATGTATGTTTAGTTTTATGCTATTTTATAAATAAAAACAGCAATAGGAATAGGCAGATTTTTATAACCACCACCGTAATCAAGATTCAGAACTGTGTTATCACCACAAAGATCTATGTTGTCAGCATTTTATCAGTTTGAGTGAAGTGTAGAAAACTTACCTCTTGTTATGGACTGAAATATTTGTGTCCCCCTGAAATCCCTATGTTGATGTTCTGACTTCTAAGGTGAAGGTATTAGGAGGTGGGGTTTGGGGGAGCTAATTAGGTTATGAGGGTTGGACCCCTAATGAATGGTATCGGTGCCCCTGTAAGAAGAGTCAGGAGAGAGCTTGCTTCCTCTCTTTCTGTTCTCTACCATGTAGGGAAATAGCAGGAAGATAGCCATCGACAAACCAGGAAGGCAGCCCTCACCAGGCAATGGATCTGCGGGCAACTTGATCTTGGACTTCCAGTCTCCAGAAATGTGAGAAATACATGTCTGTTGTTTATGCCAATGAGTCCATGGTGTTGTTATAGCAGCCTGAACTGGCTAAGACAGCTTCTTTTAATCCCTTGCATCTTGCTTGTCTGTGACATAATAGTCTTAAGTATTTCCTTTGCACACGTGGAAGACCTAAGTCGGACAACTCCCTACTTTTTGCCTTGACCGTAGAGCAGAAGCTAGACAACTCGAGAGGGAGAGTCTACTGCATGAGCCATGCTTTTGCTTTTCCCGTTGTTCTTTCCTTCTTTGTGTTCCAGGTTTCCTTTTTTATTATTTCTATTTTGAGAACTTTTTTAAGCCATTATTTTAGGGCAGGTTTGGTGGTAAAAAAATTCTCTAAATTTTTTTTTCATCTGAGAATATTTTTATTTTTCCTTCATTCCGGAAGGATAATTTCATCAGGTACAGTGTTCTGGGTTGAGGGGTCTTTCTTTTTAGCACTTGAAAAATGTTGTGCTACCTCCACTGGCTTCCGTGGTTTTTGATGAAAAATCGCTGTCATTTGAATTGTTTTCCTTCATATGTGAGGTGTCATTTCTATTGCTGCTTTCAAGGTATTTTCTTTGCTTTTAATTCTTTAATTTTCAGAAGTTTTAAAAAAAAGATTTTATTTATTTTTAGGCAGAAGAGAAGGGAGGGAGGGAAACATCAATGTATGGTTACGTCCCACATGCCCCCCACTGGGGACCCAGGCGTGTGCCCTGACCAGAAACTGAACCGGCGACCCTTTGGTTCGCAGGCCGGCACTCAGTCCACGGAGCCACACCAGCCAGGGCAATTGTCAAAAGTCTGATTTGATGATTCTTGGTATGGATTTCTTTGGGTTTATTCTTTTGGGGATTTGCTCAGATTTTTAAATCTATAGATTTATGCCTTTTTCAATACTTGAAAAATTTTAAGTTATTATTTCTTTTCCATATTTGGAAAAGGTTTACCTGTGATTTCTCCTAAAATATTATTAACCCCACTCTTTTTCTTCTCAATTTCTTTGACTCCAGGGACATAAGTATTACAACTATCATTATTGTCCCACAGGTATTCGAGGTTCTGTTTATTTATTTTTTTCAGTCTATTTTTCTCTTTGTTCTTAAGTTTGGGTAATTGTTCTAGCTTCCAGTTTAGTTATTCTTTCCTGTATCCTCTCCATTCTGCTTTTGAGGTTTTTAAAAATTTCAGTAATTGTATTTTTTTAATTCTAAAAATCTCCATGACTTTCTTCCTATTTTCCATTTTTTTGCTAAGAGGTTCTACTTTTTGTTTCAAGGTTTCCTAATTGCTCACTGAAGCATTTTTATGACAGCAGCTTTAAAATTCTTGTGGATAATTCCAACATCTGTGTCATCTTGATGTTGATGTCTGTTGATTATCTTTTCTCTTTCAAGTTGAGTTTTTCCCAGTTCTTGGTCTGCCATTTGATTTCCTATTGTATCCCTGAAATTTTTGGTATTGTGTTATGAGACTCTGGATCTTATTTAAATCTGTTTTGGTAAGTCTCCTCTGACTTGCTGTGCCGGGTAGGGTAGAAGGAAGTGCTGTTTTGCTACTACCACATGGGGGTGAATTTCCAGGCTCCCCACTTGGCCTCCCTGGACATCCTTGGAGGAAAGGGGTGCAGCATTACCACTCAGCGGAGGTAAGACTTCAGACTCCCCCTGCACCCCCTGCCCAGGCCCGCACTGACACCTCCCAGGCTCTGCGTGGGAGTGGGAGGGTCTTTTTGTTGTTGTTGTTATGGCTCTGCACGGCTTCTACTGGTGCGTGCGAAGGTGGAAGGCCTTGTTACTGCTGGGTGATGGTGTCGGTTTGGTTCCCCACTTAGTCTTCTCCGATGGGCAGGAGGAGCAACTTTTTAAAGCCTGTCTTTAAAGATGAAGACAGCAGTCCAGGTTTCCCATTCAGGCTTTGCAGTTTGGTAATCCGTGGCTTTTTGAATCTCTATTTTGTTGTGCAAGTGAACCAGTGTTGGTCTCACAGAAGTATAAGTAAGTGACAAATTTCTCCACAAATTCCCACCTCCTGAGATCATTTCTCATTTTGTTTTTCTAAGGTGATTCTGGTCGCCACTCTAACGCATTGTGGTGTCTTTCATTTTGTAAGGGAAAATGATCACTTTATGTTTTGACATAAAGTGTTTTGGAGTATCTTTTTTTAAATTATAAAGTTGTACAACTTTTATCTACTCTCTAAAGTTGGCATGTAGGGTCACTGTGGACAAAAAAGAGCCATCGATATTTCCAGATTCGTTGCAACCCCTTGAGTTTTGACCGAGTAACTGAGTCTTTTATTATGTTGTTTATGAAAAGAAAAACATCTAATATATCTGGTGGTTGGGAGCATGGTTTTCTTTTTCACCCTACTCCCTTGTCTGGTTTTCAGATCATGATTTTAATATAAATTTGTCCATAGAATTTTAAGCCTCATTAAATTTTTGGCAATGGAATTTCAGGAATCTATCCAAAATTTCCTAAAGTAGTAGGTTAGTTTCCTTTACTGTCAAAGTATTTCCTAAATGGATAGGATTTTTTCCTCTTCTAAAATTGTGCCTTGCAGATTTCTCAGCATTATCTTAGTCAAAGATATATAATTACTGAAGCAAAAACTTCTCTTCAGTTAATATTAGTTACTGGTGATGATCTGACTTATGCCAGAGTACAGGCTAAGTGTGGACACCATACGAATTGAGAGAACATTTCTTGCTTTTCCCAGATATGTGCTGTTACGATCCAACATGTTTTTCAGTAAGTCTGGGCAGACTGAAGTAGGTCACGAGGGTAAGAGGAGCTATGAAGCGGGAGACATTTGTCTCAGCACAAGCTTCTTTGCAAAACTTTGCTGGGTCACCTTAGTCAAGTCCCGTAGCATCTCAGGGCATCAACTTCCTTACCTGCCAGTTAGACTAAAAATACTTATCTCTTCTTACAGTTTTTTAACTAAAAGTTTAAACTTGTACCATACATGTAGATAGATAATGTTACTAAATACTAACTACCCACTTCTTTTTATTTCATCTTTTGAAAGTATCTGCAGAGACTCCCAGCTTTTCAACTGCTTTTGGTCTCAAAAATGTCTTCAAAAAAAAAGAGAATGAAAGAATGCTTGGGATAGCTATAAAAACATTTCGGACTTCATTTTCAGGGTTGGCTATCTCCGTGTTTGCTATGCGTAAGAACCGAGTGAATGTTTCCCTCCGGGATGCTCTGATTCTGGAGCTGTCAGGCCGCTGGTGATGTCACCACGCGGATGCAGGCAGAAGCCTTGCATATGGTTGACAGGACCGCGTGGCAGTCATACATGGGTCGAAAGAGCCGTGATTAGAAAATCAATCTCACATTTAGGAAATATGCTGAAGCGTGTGAATATTCTGACTCGTCCCAGAAGCACAATAAAAGTAAACCAACTGCCCTCAAAACGAGAACAATTACAAAAACACAAATTTTGAGATCATGAACACAAAGGTTTGAGTCATAAATATTTATTTCTAGAGAAACAATGAAGGCAAACTCACTTCCCATTTCACAGGAAGAGGGCTTTGGTGCCAGACAGAGCACACCAACCCCACTGCCGGGCTAGCACGGCCGCCTGCCGGGGACAAGAAACCCTTCCGCCGCCCCAGCGTGGGCAGGATCTCTCCCTCTGGCTGTGGACTGGTTCTTAGATGTGGCAAGGAACTCACAAAGACTCCCTGCAGATTTTATCTTCTATTCATACTCTGCAGAATGTGACATCAGGGAGTGAGCCAGAGCTGGGTATTATGTGGACTGTAGCGGTGGATGCGATATTCAGGTCATATCCCACCTGGCTGCAAAGCACCACTTTGACTGGCAGAAGAAGTGTAAAGCAATGTTCAGTTTCCTTTGTGTGTCTTAATACCGTTTCCTTCCCTGCCGTATCAATGGCTTTGAGCAGCACAATAGGGACGGGCCAGGAGGGCAGGGAGGGATCAGTTAGTGCAGCCGCTGAGGAAGCCAGGTGAGATGCTTTCTGCCCTTTCCAGCTTGCTGGTGTCATTGCTCTCCACAATGGGGTGATTGTCCTCAGTGGCTTGGCTGGCACCAGGCCCTCTGAGGTGCCCAGAAAGCCCCCATATAACTGTGCAGTTGGGAGGTTGGGTGCAGAGCTGGCCGTGAGCCTCGTGGGCCCCTTGGAGCATGTTGCCTTCTGGCCTGGCAGGCATGTCTGTAGGTGCTGAACAGACACTGCCTTACTTGGAAAGTACTGCTGTTGGCAGGGTCATTTCAGAGACACCTACGAGGGTCCCCCTCCCTTTGCAAACAAATCCCTACCTGCTTCCCAGGGGCCTGGACTCCCTCACTTTCTCATGAGAGCCCTCCATTCCTTAGTGGGAGCTGTGGTTTAGAATGCAGACCTATTGGGAGGAGATACTCTACAGCCACCCTTTATTGAGTTCTTACCATATACAACACACTGTACCAAGAGATCGACATCACAGGTGCCCTTCTTTTTTAATAGAGGAAATAGAGGCTCAGAAGTGTACATTTGCACAAGGTGAAAAATATGCCGTAGAACCAGCCTTCAAATCCAGATTCTTCAGGCTGCAAAGCCTGTGACTCATGGGGCCCTGGACTGCCTCCCCGTAACCTCTGAGGGAGAGGCATGGCAGGGAGGCCCTGCCCGGGAGCAGGAGGAGTGCTGGGCTTTAACTCTTCCTGGGGAGTGAGGGAGCAGCTCAGTCCCGTGGGCCGAGGAAGCATCGGGTCTCCCAAAGGGTGCTGAGCACAGGCCCAGGAATGATGGAGGCTGGGGTCCTAGCCTCCACCAGACACCTCCTCCTGCTGCATGGGGCCACCTGCCAAGATGTGTCATTCAGGATGGAGGCCTCCTGGGAGCAGGGAGCAGGGAGCAGGGCTGAGGTCTGTGTGGCTGGCCCCTGCCTGCACCGGGGCTCTCATGTCTCTCTCCATCAGGAGAGGGTGCAGCTGGTGTGACAGGGCAGTGTGGTCACTGAGAAGTTCCTCCACATTTCTGCCCATCCCACCAGCTAGAGTATAAGCTTGTGAGCCTAAATGGCATTGCAGCACCTCAGCTGGCACGTTGTCAGGGCCGACGGCAGCATGGAGCATGTGGCCTCAGATGGGTCTCTGGGAGCTGTCATGATGTGACATGGCTGAGACTTTGCACTGCCCTTCAGAGGGTCACCTTGCAGTGGAGGTGCCCGCAACACCCAGCTGGAGACGGTGGTCTGAGCAAGGTCACCCTGCCCAGACCCTCTCATCTCCACAGTCTGGCCTGGAGAGCTCTCCCACTGTGCTGCTACGGAAACCTCGGTCACTGCACTTCTAACAGTATTACACTATCTGTTTACTTGCAGACTGCAGGCTGCTGGGGACAGGGGCCAGTCCTGCGTGTCTCCGCATTCCCAGCGTCTTCCGTGGCACCTGGGCCTGAGGAGACTTTCCCAGCTAAGCTGGGCCCCAGGGAACAGCCTTGGCCCAGTTGCAGGAATGGGGAAAGCTTCCTGGGATGTGGGGAACAGAAGGTGACTGGCTAGCTGTCTTTCCGGGACAAGCCTCCCGATCATTTGCGTGGCAAACGAGAAATGCATGTGCACTGGAGGAGCAGGAGCTGTCTGCAGCCGCCTGGGCCCCGGCTCCAGCGAGTCATCAGGGCCACTGGACAGGGCTTTTCCAGAAAAGGGAATAGCAGCCTTGCTTTGGGGCAAGTCCTATACTGCTCTTCCCCCACCCAATAATTGTAATCTGCTAGCGTGAAGGCTGTACCTTTCATTTTCACTTTACCTTGCATATAAAATGAAACATTTAAAATGGACCCCCTGAAAATTTAGAAGGCAAATAAAGCAATCCTGCTAATTTAATGAAGACGAAGCTGTAAATGTGGCTTTTATGAAGTGTCAACCACTCTTGGTGGGGCGAGGGGGGGGGGCGGGGAAGGGCTGCGCTATGACTCAGCCCCAGAGGCCAGAACTGTTCCTAGTTTTCTGTAGCACGAAGGGTCTCTGAAGGGAGGGGGGAGCTCTGCTATTAAGGGGTGATCCAGAAACCTAATCCCTGTGAGTTCTCCCTTCACCTTGCCTTGTTTCCTTTCTCCGTGATGAGCCCCAGGAATGACAGGCTGTCAGAAACACTCTTCCCTCGGGGTTGGGGACCGTCTCTCTCTGGTACCTCTGTGCCAAGGGGTCCCCACGGAAGACGAGCCTCTGTCCAGTGCCCTCTGTGGTATGCGGCCCTATCTGCAGAGCTAGTTAGAATGCGGCGGAGGGAGGGGCCGGCTGTCCTCCCGGGGTCCTTTCAGTAATCCCCTTGTCACAGCCACCTCGGAAGGCTGCGCGCCCTGACAGAGGGGATGTGATGGGCAGCCTGTCAAATAGATTGTGAGTGCATTAGCGGGATTAGCAGCGAAGGCTAATATTGCAGCCTTTCCGAAGTTCATTCACAGCAGCTGAGACGGGCTGCTCGGCTGCCAAACGGGGCAGGCGCACGCAGGCCTCAGAATTAATGTCACGTCTGGGACTAGCCCTGAAGTGGTCAGAGGCACAACAGTCCCATTGTGTTTGACTTGTGTTTGTGTATCTTTGCTCCACAACAGAGCTTAATTTATAATATTCGTATAAAGATGCTGTCTAAGTGGTCTTCCCCATCTTATTGATAAACTAGCTGAAATGCTTTAGCAGCTCCTCCAAACCAGATGCTCTGTTCTTGGCATTTGTTGAAGTATTGCTGATTTTATGTCTGCTTGTTAAAGTAATATACCCTCATTTTGGAAATATTGGATCAGAAAAGTATAAGGGAGAAATTTTAAATAATCCTTTTACCAGATATTACCTCGAATGGCATTTTGATGTATTTTCATGCAGTCTTTCTTCTATGCATACAAAACAAAATTGTGATTACATTGCATATTTTGCTTTGTTTTCTCTTTAGGAACACATAAACATTTTGTGCTTTAAACAATAAAGTGTAAACATTTCCCAATCTTCTTGTACTTTTCATGAAAACGTCTATGAGATTCTTTAGGTAAATAGATTTGTGTTAGTTTTCTATTGATGCTAAACGTTTTACCACAAACTCAGCAACTGAAAAGCGACTTATTTATTAGCTCCCAGTTCTGGAGGTCAGGAGTCTTGCACGGCGCTGTGGGGTCTCTGCTGAGGCCTCACGAGGCCAAAATCAGCGTGTCAGCCGGGCTAGGTGCTGCTCGGGGGGGCTTTGGGAAGGGTCACGGCCAAGCTCATTCGTGTTGGCAGAATTCAGTTTTCAGAATCCAGGCTGAGCTTCTCGTCCTTGCTGGTTGTTAGCGGGGACCACTCCTAGCATCTGGAGGTTGCCTGTCTACACGTGGCCCCTTGCTCTGCAAGCCAGCTCCGATGCACTGAACCCTTCTGGTGTTTGGCATCTCTGGCTGCGTCTTCTGTGATCAACTGGAGAAAAACTTTCCTCTTCTGAAGAGCTCATGTGATCAGGTCAGGCCCACCTGCATAATATCCCTTGGTTGTGGGCCTCGAACCAAAGCAGATGACACAGGTGCGGTTATTTCAGCAAAGACTGGAAAATCTGGCTGTGCTGTGGGGCCGGGGCACTATGCCAGGTCTGACCGCTAACTCCTGCAGATAGGAGAATGGGGGCACACATATCCTGGTGTTGAGGCCATGCCTGAAATTTCCTGGTGCGAAATTATTTGTATGAGTCTTGGCTTGTGGCCCCCAGGCTCAGTGCGCTGGGTGCCCCAGACAAAGGGCAGCGAGAGCTGAGGCCACCCTGACAAGAGGTCCTGGAAGCAGTGTCCAGGTATCACGCTGGGAAATTGGGCTTCCCCCTGCCATCTGTCTGTATTGTGTGAGGGTAATGAGGATGATTGCTTTTGCTGTTGACTTACATTTGCACAGTTCTTTTTAGTTAGGAGAGTGATTTCACAGCTTAAGGTCTCCTTTAATTTTTGCATGAATTCTCTGAAGTTGAAACTCCTATTTCCTTTTAAGTATGGTGAAGTTAAGTATTATGATTAAGTAGTAGAGTAACTGCCAACATAGTAAACAGTAGATACCATTACATATTTTAATTTTACAGATGAGGAAGTTGAAGTTAAGAAAGGTTAAGTGCTTTGTCTAATGGTGCTTTGTAAGCTGTGGAACTGGGGCCAGGACTCAGGTCTGTGTCCTTCCTGGTTTTGTACACTGTGCCCGACACTCTGTTATCACAGTGACCACTGACTTGGACCTGCCTAGTCAAGGTCAGCGTGGGCATAGCTGATATCTACCCTTTATTCCTGGAGGACACATTTGCCGAGTAAAGTATCTTTGGTTGGCAGGTTTTTTCTTCCAGCACTTTGAATATATTATCACACTTTCGCCAGATCTGCTAGGATTCTGCCGAGAAATCCCCTGTAACCCTATGGGGATTCCCTTGTATGTGAGGAATTCTTTTTTCTCTTGTTTTTAAAATCATCTCTTAGTCTTTGATTTTATTTTTTTAATCTTTTTTATAAACAAAAACTTTGTATTGTTACTCTATTACAGTTGTCCCAATTTCCCCCCCTTTGTCTTCCTCTGCCCACTCCCACATTCAATCCCCACACCATTGTCCGTGTCCCTGGGTCATTCATGCATGTTCTTTGACGAGTGCCTGCCTTTCTTTCCTCCCTTATGTCTTTGATTTTAGACAGGTGCATTATAACGTGTCTTGGAGAAGACCTTTTGGTGTTGAAATTATATGGAGACTTGCTTCATGAACATAGATATCCAAGCTCTCCCCAGTTTGGGGAAGTTTTCAGCCATTAGTTCTTTAAATAAGCTTCTTGTGCTTTTCTGCCTCTCTTCTGGGACTCCAGAAATGCGTGACCGTTTCTTTTATCCCACAGTTCATGTAGGCTCTCTTCAGTCTTTCTTTACTGTTTTTTTCTTTGTTTTCCTCTTACTGAATAATTTGAGAAGATCTGTTTTCTACCTCAAAGATTATTTCTTCTACTGAATTCATTTGCTGTCGATGCTTTTTATTGCACTTTAATTTTATTCTTTAGCTCCAGAATTTCTGTTTGCTATATTTAATTATTTCTAGCTCTTTGTTAAACTTCTCATTTTATTGGTTTAATTGATGTTGAGTCATCTTTCTGTGTTATCTTGTAGTTCACTGAGCTTCCTTAAAATGACTATTTTGTATTTTTTTTAATTTTGTATTTTTTACTGGGCAAATCTCGGATCTCCATTTCTTTGAGGTTGGTTACTGGAAAATTATTGTGTCCCTTTGGTTGTATCATGTTTCCTTGATTGTTTCATTTCCTCTTTTTAGGTTTAGCGTTGCTGTCTTCATGTTTGAGGAAGCAGCCACCTCCTCCAGTCTGTACCGACTGACTTTGGGAGAGAGCTGCCTTGCTTCCTTGCTGGGGATTCTGAGGCTTTCTCAGACCTTTCTATTGATGCTTCTACCCCACACTTCTTGTTTCCTTTTCGACATGAATTCTTAAGGCTGTACACCTTCTCCCAATCCTGCAAAGGCAGACTTGGTGCCGACAGCCTCCAATTTGCTCTCCCTAGGACCGCGCTGAATGCTCACGTTTGTGTACTTTCTCACAGCCCTGCAGAGCTGGCTGGGCTAGCTTCGTGCATGCCCTCAGTAAGTGTCTGCAAAGGCTTGTACTTGCTCCCATCGGGAGTGTCCTCAGGAAGCTGGCCAGCGGGTGGGGTGGGGTGTGTGTGGTTGAGGTTGCAGAACACTGGGTATGCCTTCAGACCGGTCGGTAGGATTCCTCGGCGGGTTTCCCAGTGGCTCCGGGGTGGGCTTCCCGATGGAGTCCGCAGCACAGTTTGTGGGATCCGTGTCCCTTTGGTGCTCTCCACGAGCCTGGCCGCTGTTTTCCCAGCTGCTTCCCACTCCCTGGTCATGCAGCACACTCCGGTATTCTGAGTGAGGTGAGAAGGAACTAGGTCTCCTTGATGGTGCCCCACGCAGCTGGAGAAGCCGAGCATTTGCTCACATAATCTCACTCTCCCTTTATAGAGATCACGGGCCAAAGCTTCTCTTGGCACTGAGCTATGCCACCTTGGGAAAGGGGTGACATAGGTAAAGCGAAACTGTTCCTGTAACCCTCTTTACCACAGCTAATCTCAGGTTTTATTTTGTTCCAGTGGTGTGCTGGAACTTCTCCACTGGACTCTTGCACTTCCATGGAGGGACTGTCACCCCTGAGTGGTTGTCTAAATTGGTATTCTTTGGGGGGGAAATGCTAGAAAATCTCTATTCTGCCATGTCGATGATGTCACTCTTCTCAATGATTATTTCTTGAGCACTTATATGCCAGGCACTGTTCTAGGCCCTGGAGTTATAGCCACATAAGGTGAAGTCCTCGTGGGGTTTGCCTTCTAGAATTTTATCAGTTTCATTCTTTGTAAACTGGGAGTGAGAAAAGCGTATGCCTAATGAGGCTGTGAAGAGTAAACGAAATCACTCACATAATAAGCTTGGCCGAGTGCCAGCCACATCGCAATGTTTAATGAGTATCAGCTATTTATGTAGAGACAGTATATAGCGGGAAGTGAGCCTATGTCTCGTCCCCTTTAGAACTGCAGTTCTCTGACACGGGGAAGGCATGCGGAATAGTCCAGGGGAAGATGGAGGTCTGGGGCCTGGGAAGCCTGCCTTTTCCAGGTCTGGGACTGCAACGTGGGGTTGGGGTACACGGTGTCGCGAGGGTAGTGGCAGGTCCTCCCGAAGAGAAGGTCTGGAGGACACGCACCGACTGCATCCGTTCCTCCAGCTCACGCCTCTCTGCTCTGGTCGCCCTGAGCTGAGGCCGGAGGTGAGGATTCTGCCCTGCAAAGCAGAGAATCAGAGAGGACCCGAAGCAATGTAACATGAGTTACAGTGTGTGGAGGGCGTTGCTGTTGTCCATTTTGGTTTGCCTAAATGGCTCACTGTATGAGATGCCCGTCTTAAGTTCCTACACTTCAGTGCACGGTATTAACGCCAATAGAAAACATGCAACCAGCCCAAAGCCAACATCGTTTAAGCAATGTAACATTTTATATGAGTCACATTTTAGAAAGCTGCTTTTTGTTGAGGAATGGGGTAACCACTACCGGGCATTTTACTTTGCCTTGGGGATACAACTCTGAGAGCTGGAGTTTACGCTATAATTTGGCTACTCTGCTCAGACTCAGCATCTGTACTCCTTTAAGGGGCATATAATGTTATGAGGAAACCTTTACTGTCATAGAGGAGCGTTTCTAGGCGCTACTGTGCTGTGTGTTCACATGGGCTTACCCTCTCTGATGGCCTGTAGCAGAGAGGGAAACATACAGCGGGTGGAGCAGGGGGCTTGCGTGATCGCTCGTGTCCCACAGGGTTACAAGCCTGAAGCCTGCTCGTTAGGCCCTCAGACCAGGCCTCAGATCTTTCTGGAGCTCCCTGGGATGCAAAAAACGGTTTCCCTCTCTCTCGGTCATTGTGATGCTTATATGAGACATTGTGCACACCTGGCCCCCAGTAGGTATTTAACGAAAACAGTTTACCCTCCTTTTTCATCTCCTGTGTATGAGTTCACTTTTCTTCAGTCTTTTTTAAGAGCAGTTGTAAATCAAACCTCATTACTTGCTTATTCTGGAGGGTCTGGCGTGTAGAAGAAGGTGATCAGTGGGAGTCTGTGGGCGAGTCGTTTGTGGTGCTTGGTGTAGAGGTGTTTCCTGTCCACGTCCCCTGTGGGCAGCAGAGGGGGTGGGTTTGGCGATGTGGCGCTGTCTCCCAGCTCTGGAGCGGGACACACAGGGAGGTTAGACTTAGCTGGCTGTGCTCTCCTCAGATAAGGCTCATGCGAGAGTTACTCTCATTTCCGTATTTAGCCACTCAGTGCAATGCTCCGCCTTTATTTATTTATTTATTTATTTATTTCCCTTCTGGCATCTAAAAATTAGAGTTGACATTCAATATTATACTGTGTACAGCACAGCGATTCAGTGTTTCTATAGCCTGCAAAGGAACCACCAATGATGAGTCTAGTAACCGTCCATCATCACACAAAGTTACTAAGATGTTATTGACTATATTTCCTATGCTGTACTTAATATTTTATAGCTGGAACTTTGTACTTCTTCACCTGCTTCACCCTTCTTGCCTATCCCCCCATCCTCGTCTCCTCTGGTAATCCTCGGTTTGTTCTCTTTATCTGTGAGTCGCGTTCTGTCTTGCTCGTCTGTTTTATTTCTTAGATTCCACACATAAGTAAAGTCATGTGGTATTTGTCTTTCTGTTTCTGACTTAGTTCACTTAGCTTAATATCTTCTAGATCCATCCATGTTTTTTCACATGGCAGTATTTCATTCTTTTTTATGGCTGATTAATATTCCATTGTATGTATATGCATGTGTATAAAGAATATACATCTCTATATCTATATAACCATTCATCTGCTGATGGATACTGAGGTTGATTCTACATCTTGGCTATTATAAAAATGCTGCAGTGAGCATAAGGGTGCATATATCTTTTTGAACTAGTGTATTCATTATCTTTGGATAAATACCCACAAGTGGAATTGCTGGATTGTATGGTAGTTTTATTTTTAATTTTTGGGAGCCTCTGTACTGTTTTCATAGTGGCTGCACCAATTTATAAACCAAACTAACAGTGTACAAGGGTTCTCCTTTCTTTATATCCTTGCCAACAGTTGTAATTTATTGTCTTTTTGATAATAGCCATTCTGTTATCAAAGGTGTGGGGTGATATGTCGTTGTGGTTTTGTGTTGCATTTTCCTAACGACTAGTGATGTTGAGCATATTTTATATATCTGTTGGCCATCTGTATGTCTTCTTTGCAGAAATGTCTCTTCAGGTCCTTGGCCCATGTTTTAGTTGATCTGTTTGCTTTCTTTGATGTTGAGTTGTACGAGTTCTTTATATATTTTGTGTATTAACCTCTTATCAGATATATCATTTTCAAGTATCATTTCCCATTCTGTAAGGGGCCTTTTCATTTTGTTGATGGTTTTTTTTTTTGCTGTGCAAAAGCTTTATAGTTTGATTAAGTCCCATTTATTTATTTTTGCTTTTGTTGCTTTTACTCAAGGAGACATATCAAAAAGCTATTGCTAAGACCAATGTCAAAGAAAATTTAATATCTTTCCTTCTCAAACTATTCCAAAAAAATCAACGATGTAGGAGCACTTCCAAACTCACTCTACCAGGCCAGCACTACCCTGATACCAAAACCAGATAAAGATATTACAAAACAAGAAAATTATAGGTCGATATCCATGTTCTCCTTTTGAATCCACCTTTCTAACACCTGGCCACATTCTATGTGCCTGGAACAGCACCAGAGTTTAGAAATTCAGGGAAGAAGTAGACACATCCCCTACCTTTAGTAAGTCAACAATTAAATATCAGGGAAAGGACTATATGGACACAGATGCACATGCACACTCTTATCTTCATATACACATGTGCTTATGTGTGTGTGCGTTTTGGGAGGTAGTGTCCTAGAGTAAGGGAAACACTCAGTGTGAGAGATCCAAAGTTGCGAGTGTGGTAACCATGATTTATGTGTCAAAATTAGAATCCAGGGACTGAAAAGAACATAGGTCTATAGAAAGTCAAAAGAAAGTTGCTTAAAATGGGGGCAGTCCCAGAATCAAGTCTGCCTTCTTAAGAAGCAGTTCTTGTCTTCAGTAAGTTTACAGTCTAGTCGGAGAGGTAACCATATGCATATCCCTGGATAAAAGCGAGTGCACTCCGTGGGTTGTGTTATAGAGGCAATGGGAGGCCCCAGAGAGAGATGTGGTCACTCACAGGTATGCAGGAAGAAGAAGGGCTGGGACAGTTTAGAGCCAGCGAAGAGCAAAGGGAGGGATCAGGAAGAAGGGGAAGTTCTGAGTCTGGAAGGATGCTGTGAGAAGGCCTGACTGCAATCTTGTCTAAGCAGGGAGATCAAAGGGCCTTCACTAGATTTAAGACAATGAGGCACACATCCTTGGGGAGCCAGGTGCTTATGTGGCCAAGGACTTTGCAGTTTGGCTGGCTCTCAGCAACATGGTTGAGAACAGACATGCGGGACTGATTAGAAAACTGCTATACTTGGGGAAAAATGTAGACATCAGAGACAGGAAGATGAACACATGCATGTATTTGTAAGTGGACTGTGCCTATCATTGTAGTTTAAGTGCCCAGGAGACCCTGCGAGCAACCTGTAGCTATGGCTGGGGACAACATGTCTTTGGAGGCCCCTTTATCTTCCTTGCACAGTGATGGCTTTCTTTGGGTGGCACTTGATGGCTATCATGTTTTCTCTTCTGAGGTAGGGCCTTCCTCTCATTGGTTGATATTGGGGAATGAACCCATGGCCCACTAAACTTGGGCTTCATCAGACTCATGGGAGGAAAACTCGTGTGCATATGGGAGGGCAGGTGGTACTGCAAAGGGGTCAAGGACCCACTCTGGAGGCTTATTAGTTGTGGACATTTGGCAAGTTACTTAGTCATTCTGAACTTTAGATTCTTCAACCATAACTGGGAAAAATAATACCCCTCTTGTAGAGTTCTTGAGAGGACTAAGCATAATATATTAACACATAACATAGATTAGTACAATGCTTGGCACATATTAGGTATTCCCCGTATCTCACCTGTTATTGCTGTTTTTGTTTTTTTCACATGCTGATGTAATATGGGTGCATTCTGGGTATAGTTAAAGCATACTTAAAATCTGGGGGTGGGGGCGGGCTGTTGAGCACACAAGTGTGCACATTGCTGTCCATAGTGCTGAATTATCATTGCACAGGTCATGGCTGTCACTTCAAACCCCAGGCCACCATTAATGGCTGCTCAGTCTCTCCCTGGACTTCTGAGCCAGGAATGCAGGAATGCTGAATGAAGAGAAGCAAACTAACTGAGGCTTTTGAATAAGTCACTAAGACATTTCTATGGCAAGAAAAAGAGACATCTTGGTCTCAGATATTTATATTAGCAAAGAATAAATCCAAACATAGCTGAAATTGCTGATAAAAGTTATGTGATGAAGGGCTGTGCAAGTGTAAATATGAATAATGTGTTTAGATAGGTAGCAGAACCCTAGAGGATTAAGGACTGTGAGTTATCATTATCAGTTGGGTTAAAACAGTGTTTTAATAGATATTTAAAATTTTGGTTCAATAAAATATATGCAATCTTTACAATGTCACAGAACAAATAAAACAATTTAAATGCACATGGTGTATTTTAAGTAAATTGAAAATGTAAGCATACTTCTGAATATAGTAAGTTTTTTGATAGTTGGAAGTTTTGAGAGACAAGTGTCCCCCCCCCATTCCTTTTATTGGGTACTCCAGTGATGATCCTTGGTACATTACTTTCTCTGGGTCCTCTTTCTCTATTCCACTCTTCTTCTCACAAAGACCCAAGCTCCTGGAGCAGCTTGGCTAGTCTGCCTATTATTGTTTACCAATTAGTCAACCCTTCCTTCCTTCCATCCATCCATCCATCCATCCATCCATCCATGCATAAAACAATTAACCATTACCAAGCATGCAAGTATTGAGTATCTATTGATCTGTTGCATATTATATTATTTGGTGTTCTGGTTTGTATTTTACACTAAGAAAGTAGCTTGTCTAATCTACTTGCTATCATAAAAAACCCTGATCTTTGGGCCAGATTCTCCAGGATCTGTTGGTGCTATTCCCCCATTCAATAACATTCATTAAGCACTTACTATAACACAGGTACTGTTCTAGGCAGTGGGGATAAAGCAGTAAATACTGATATCCAGTGTCTAGGTTACTGAGGTAGGCTGATGGTTCCCTGTTTTTGCCATTGACTTCCTACAGTCCATTATTAATATAGCCAGAAGTCCTTTCAAACCTAAGTCATGCCATGTCATGTCATGTCATTTCTCTTTTCTGAATAGCTTTTACCTCATTGAGTCAGTGGGTAGTGGTGAAGGTGATGAGAAGAAATTGTGTCCTCTCTATATATTTTGAAGGCATAGCCCTTAGGACTCACAGATCAGACACTGGGTATGAGTGAAAGAGGAGTTGATAATATCTCCAAGGAATGTGTCCCTAGCAACTGGAAAGATAGAGTTGCCAATTACTGAGTTGTTGGAGACTGACAAGAGCAGATTTGGAAGTAAAAATGCCAAATCTTGTTTGAAACACACACAACAAGTTTGATGTACCCATTTGGCATTTCAGTGGAGATGCTGAGCATGTAGTTAGAGATACAAATCTGAAGTTATGGCTGGAGATACCCATTTTGAGGTCATTAAAGGGTTTTTAAAGCCATGAGTCTGTCAATATAGAAAAAATAAATAGAAGTTCACAGGACTCAGTTCTGAAGCATTTATCATTTAGAAGGTGGGAAGATAAGGAGAGTCTCAGGAAGGAGACTGAATAGGAAAAGGTGAAGAATTTGGAAGTGAACCAAGTGAGTTATATCAAAGGAAAATGTATTTTAATAAGGAAGGTGGGGTGAGGGCTAAAAATTGACTTCTGAAGTCACAGGAGGTCTTGATAAGAGCTTTTTTTCATAGAGTAGTGGAGTCAAAAGCCTGGCTAAATTGTGTTCAAAAGAGAATAAGAAGAGAGGAAATGAGACAGAGTAATGACAGCTCTTTTAAGATAACTTGAAATATGTCAAGGAATCTTATGATTTTTCAAAGGGCCAGACATGAATAAACCATGGATACCTTTGTTATTAATCTGTGGTTCTAACATTTCCAAATACTGCATTGGTGTAAGAGAGGCATCAAGGTGTGAGTATGTCTCAAAACTGGCTAGGAAGGAGGCTGCACCATCTATAGCTTCTCTAGAAGTAACTCAAGGCTTGTCATACAGATTCTCTTAGAACAAGGTAACAGCAATAACAGTAATAGCAAGTACAATCGCAACAACAGCCAATAATAGGACATTAGAGTTCTCACTCTATGCTCACAATCCAATGAGGCTGATATCGCTGTTATTTCTGTTTCACAGACTTAGAAGCATATAGACAGAGGTGCAGTCCTTTGGAACATTTGATAAGACCCTGACTTTTATTACTTTTTCCACGGAGGCATTATTTCAAGACCCTGCTGAAGAGCAAGGGTGTGAAATGATGTTTCAGAATCAATGTAGGGAATAAATAAAGGCAGTTTTTCCTACGGGCTACTGTGTGGCTTGAGACCTCACTCTTCCTTCCTACTTTATTTCCCACTCATTTCTCTTGGGAATACAGGTGACATTTTTAATGGATTCTGCTGGGTCATTAATAGACACAGCATGCTGTCTCCGGGGGCCTCGTGTGGTTGTGGAAGAGTTCCGCCTCTGTTGTGGTCCATTGCCTGTTTGACTCCCCTGCCCGTGCCTCTGGCTCTCCTTGGCCCTTGTTGAGTGAAGGACTTGCTTCATTCAGAAGGAAGCAAAGTGCAGCGTGAGGTCACTGGTTCCTGCTAACTCTTAAGACCTTAACTTTCAGAAACATTTCAGAAATGTTTCCTAAACATTTACAAGAAACAAGAGGTATTTTGATAGGCTTATAAACTTTATTTAGTTTTAACAAATACCGAAGTTACTGGTTTACTATACCAATAGGAATTACATGTTGTGCTATAAAGTCAAAGGCCAAAATAGTTCAGATAGCTACGGTTCTAATTAAGACTTCAGTGCACGGTGGAGTGTGGGGAAGGTAACACTGCACAATCCATGGTCTATTCTTTTAAAAACAGTTTAGCTACTCAAGTTCCATTCATTTAAAAGAGCCTTTTATGGAAAACTTGGAGAATATTGGATTCATTAACAACAATTGTAAGTTTCCATGAGTAGCAGCTGGATCCATTGAAAGGGCCGGATGAACAAATATGAATTGACCATGACCTCCAGAAATTAGGGGTTTGTTTGAAGCCTGTTAGTGTAACAGCATTTTGTACAGTAGCTTTAATCTTTTTCTTTCTGGATGGAATTAAGTGCTCGTTTTTTTGTTTTTTCTTTCTTACTACACTTTTCTCCTTGGTTTGCATGCACACACACACAATTTCGTATCTATTCCCATGGCATAATTTTCTCATTACTCATATTTCAATGCATGTTCTTGTGTACTTTTTATCCAATAATAATAATAATAATAATAATAATAATAGTAATCTGAATGGAAATGCGTCTGTAGGTTTTGAGTGCTTTTCCCCCAGCTTTATTAAAGTATAATAGAGAAATAAGTGTATATATTTAAGGCATACAAAGTGATGATTTGATATATGTATCAATTACCACATTCAAGCTAATTGACACATACATCACCTCACTTAGTTACCATTTGTATGTGTGGGTGGTAAGAATACTGGAGATTCACTCTCTTGGCAAATTTCAAGTATGCAGTAACTATAGCCGCCATGCTGTACGTTAGATCTGCAGAATATATTCATCTTCTAACTGGAAGTTTGTGCCTTTCGTCGACATCACATTTCCTCCACTTCCCAGCTCCTGGCAACCACTATTCTACTCTCTGGTTCTGTGAGTTTGACTTTTTTAGATTCCACATGTAAGTGAGGTCATACAGTATTTGCATTTTGTGTCTGGCTTATTTCACTAACTATAATGTCCTCCAGTTTCATCCATGTTGTTGCAAATGACAAGTTTCCCTCTTTTTTATGGCTGGCTAATATTCCATTGTGTATGTAAACCACACCCTCTTTATCCATTCATCCATTGACAGACCCTTAGGTTGTTTCCATGTCTTGGCTATTGTGGATAATGCTATTGTGTGATTTTTTAAAAGTATGTTTATTGATTTGAGAGAGAGAAAGAGAAAGAAACATCGATGTGAGAGAGAATATTGATGATTGATTACCTCTCATATGCACCCCAACCAGCGTTGGGGATTGAACCTGCAACCTAGGTATGTGCCCTGACTGGGTATCGAACCCCCAACCTTTTGGTGTATGGGACAACACACTCCGACCAACTGAGCCATACCAGCCAGGGCAATCCTATTGTGTGATTCTTAATGCTCCTCCAAGTGCCTGACTTGGACTTCTGATCCTCTAAGAAACCCGGTAGGATCAGGATCAGAAGATAACTGATACATGAAGGAGGGTTTTCTGTCCTTAAATTCTGAAAACTTTTTGGAGATCAAAACAAGGAGAAGTACCAAGGAAATAAAAATGCTCTGTGTCATTCTGGTCTCCCATTATATAATCCTTAAGGTGCTTTTCAGGAGTTGTTAGATGCTTGTTATGAAAATTATAAAATAAAATTATTTTAGCACCATTATTTTCTCCTTTTCCTTTCTCCTCTTTCTTCTTTTCTTTTTTCCTCTTCTTATTCCTTATTATTATCATTAATGTATTTATTTTAGATGCAGCTAACTCCCCCTTCTGGATCTATCAGCAGACCCCTGAGTGTACATGGTCTTGCGTGAAAGCCTCCCCAGAACTGGAAACGTCCATTCTTTCAACGCAATTGTGTCAAAAGTCTTTTCTGGCCCTTGACACCGATCAAACATCTTCCCAGTGCATTTAACAATTATCGGATGCCCCTTCAAGTGTGGCTCACTGTGCATTTATTTGCCGAGTGTGTCTCTACTCTCCGCAACTCCAGCTATGGGAAAAGGAGCTCTGGAGGTAGAATTTGAGAACCTGCATGTGAATCTCTTTTCTGCCACTTATTAGGTGCATGACTTGGACAAGTTATTTAAACTTTCTGGGCATTTGTTTCCTTAGCTATAAAATGTGGATAATAATAATTGGCTTACGTATTTGTGCTGATTAAATGGGATAAATTTGATGGAAGAAAAGCTCATTGTAAATTGTAAATTTCTATTTAATATTAACATATAAATGGTAACAGTAATAATTTCATTTGAAAAATTCCTTCTGTTGTGCGCTAGAGTTTTTCACATGACATGGCCTGTTTTAAGTGATATGGTGAAGTTTGGCTGTACCTTAAGTAACCATCTCCTATACTGGACAATTCCATAGTTTTAGACTGTTTGGGCCTATAAAGAACACTTAGGTTGGCATGCTCATGCATAAATAAGGTATCTTCATTTCTGAGCATCTCTTTGGAGTTTGGCTCCGGACGGCCAGGCCCTTTCTATCAGGGCTGCCGTGACTCTGGGCTCCTGGCTGTTAGAGTTCATTGTCCCGTGCATTCTCTCTGGGGTCCAGAAGGGCCTCCAGAAAGGGCTGGGCCTGAGCAGGATTGCAAGAGGATGGCTTTTGGGGTTGTTCATCAGATGGTGAACTGGACGAATAATGCCCCTTTGCTGTGGGGGATCTTTTTAGGAAAAGAATAGGCTGTGCCCAGGACTGGGATGGGCAAAACAGAGACAAGGAGAAGCGGGGGCATGTATTAAACACGTTCCCGTCCAGAATCCCTGTGGAGGGCCCCAGGCCTCTCCCTAACTGGGCTTATAGGATTACATTTGAATTCACAACCTGGTCTCCGCCAGAGAGAGCGGTCCTGTCTGCACTGCACCCCCCACCCCCACCGCCCCGTGTTGTATCCAAAGTGGAGAGTGGGGCAGCACCCCTCCAGGCTGTTAGCAGCTCCGGCTTCAAGCGAGTGGCCTGTGAAGCGTTAGGGAAGACCTGCAACCCTCCTCCCTGGGTGGATATCACCTTCTTCCTTCGGATTTTGTAAAGAACCTGATCCTCTTTGCCTCAATGCAGCCAAATAAACGGGAGTCTCCGAGGAGGTTGATGGCTCAGCCATAGAAGTCCCACAGCGACGTCTGGTTTTGATGTATTGCTGATGGATACGATCATGCTTACAGAACGAGATCACTTTTGCCAGTTTGAGAGAAAGGTCATGTTTTTAATTTAACTTAATTTCCTACACCAAAGAGAATTTTCAATAGGATATTCGACTTTTGCACCTTTAATGAGACCAGATGCTCTGGGGCCTGCAGCAATGAAGAGAAAACAGATTTCCTAGTTTACACTTCCACGTTGTGCCTTTTCCAAACTGAGCATGTGCGGTTCCTTTAAGGATGCCTTTCCTCATTGGAGTTTCTTTCTTCTCATTCTTTCCTCTCTTTCCCTCTTTCTCCATTTCTCTCTGTCTTCCTCTTCTCCCTCTCTCCCTTCCTCTCTTCCTCCTGCTCCTCCTCCTCTTCATGGTTACCTTTGACTGAGCACAGAACGTCGTGGGCTAAGCAATGTGCTTGCAGCTTTACACACTATATTTAATTTCCATTTTACAGATGAGGGGACTGAGGCTCAGCAAGGCTCAATAAGGAATGTAGTATAGATTGTGGAGTGGCATGATAGGCTGCATAACACAGTCATTACAAGGTTGGGTACGGAGACTAGGTCATCTGGGTTCAAGTCCAGATTTGGTTATTTATTTGTGGGTGACCTAGGAAAATTACTTAACATTTTGACCACTCACTGGTCTATGCTGATTGCCTTAAAACTTTAAGTTTAACTTTATTTTTAATGGCGATGATTGTCCATACAAAAGGGCATATGTATAGTTTGTAGACTAATGACATGAATGCCTGGATGCCTTTCAACCGAATTAGAAATTGAACATTGCCCACACTTGGGGGCTCTTCTATGGTTTCTGTCCTGTGTCAACCCCTGTCCTCACTAAACCCCCCAAACTAACCATTACCTTGGACTTTGGGTTTATGTTATTTTTGCTTTTGTATAAATGTACTATATACACATATACAAATCCTATCCCTAAATAATACATTGATTAGTGTTGCTTGTTTTTGTGTTTTATTAAACTGAGAAACACTATAATGTGTTTTTATTTGACTTAAAAAAACTTTTAAGTATATTTGTTTTTTTTTAAATTTTTTATTTTAGTTTATTCATTACAGTTTCTATCCTTTATTCCCATTCCAGCCCACCCACCCATTCCTCCCTCCCCTTTCCAACCCCCGTAGTTTAGTCCATGTGTCCTCTGCATTTGTTCCTGTAAACCCTTCCCTTCTCCCCTGGAATTCCCTCCCCTCCCCTCCCTGGTCCCTGACTACCTGTCCTCTATTTCAGTGTCTTTTGTTATATTTCATTTGTTTCTTTGTTTTGTAGTTTAGGTTCCTGTTAATGGCAAGATCATATGGTATTTGTGAAATTTAGCCCTGTAGGTTTAATTCACTTATTTTTCAGTGCTGCATGAAATGCAATTATATGACTTTCTCTCAATTTATATAGTCTCTTCTCCATGGACACTTCCATTGTTACAGCCTTCAGATATTAGAAACAATTTTGTAACGCACACGAGTAGACTTGTCCCCCAGGGCACATCGGCTGGAGTTTCTCTAGGGCGCCTGTGTGAGTATGGGATGGTCATTGTGGTGCATGTGCGGATCTGTGCCCAATCGCTTTCTGAATTTGTTGTGACCCATTCACTCTCTGATTGGCAGAATAGACAGTTTCCGTTTCTCTAGTTCTTTATCAACAATATGGTGCGTGCAAACTATATCTTACTGTTTTGACTAGCAGCTTTCATTTCCAATGAAATGAAGCAACTTTACATAGTTTATAGTTATTTGCATTTTCTCTTAGGTAGAGTGCCTCCTTATGTTTGTTTGGTTTTTGCCCATTTCTCCCCTTACAGTCTCATATTCCATTGTTTATTAAGTGGGGGACTATTCTGGAAGCTCTCCAATGGCCCTTACAGCTCTATGCTCTGTGTCCCAAAGGCTGATATTTTGATGCAGCTAACTCCCTGCTTTCCCGTGCTACGTTCCTCTCTCTGAGCCTGTCTTAGGTATTGATGCCAGCTCATCGCCCTGGCTCCTAGATCAAGGGCAGTGTAGAAAAAGTCTCCCATAGAATAGCCCAAGAGAATTTTCTGACTTTCACTGATTATTTTAAAATTCCCATTGACGACTAAATATAAGATCTCCTTTCTCTTGTTTATATTCTGTTAAATATTTACAAGTTGAACACATATTTATGACTGGCCAGAATCCAGATTTTCCTGTCAAAGGAAAATCTTTTCTCTTTTTCTGGTGTTGCTCATTGGTAGAATCAAGAAAAACATTTAAAGCCTAGGAGATTAATTCTTCCTGTTTCTACAAAGTTAGCTACATGATCATAGTTTATTTTTAGGATAATTTATTACATGCCTCTTCATTGCTCTGTTTCTAACTCATGGTTTCCCTCAGATCAATGATTTCAAAAGCAACAACAAATCAAAACCAAACAAAATCCCCCCAAACCAATAAAACAACTAACCTACACAAACCCAAGTCCAAACCAGCACACACACACCCAAAAACCCAACTAGCATTGTCAAATCTAATATTACTCTTTGAGTTAGATCAGAAACTGCACAGGAGGAGCTAAAATTTCTTGCACAATTGCCAATGTCTGATCCTACCTCACCTTCTCTTTTTATCAGAATAGACATCCGGGAACCAAAGCAGAAAAATGGGATGTCAGCAAGGTGGTGCAGTTGGAGATTCCGCACCCCTATCCCCTGATAGCAACAATAACTTGGCAGCCACCAATAAACCAAAGTGCCTCTGTAGGAGTACTGGGGTCCAGGTAGGGGGCTGTGGAGCCCCAGTGGAGCCCAAGACCTAGGAGAGCCGTTTAGAGAGGGCAGTGGCACACCCACAAGGCAAGCTCACCTGCCGTGGCCCTGGTTACAGACTTGGAAACAGCCCCATTCCCCTGTAGACTTGGTGACAGCCTTGGTTGTCCTTGATCCTGCCATCTGTCAGCCCATGATCTGTCTCCAGCTCCTCTCAGCCATGGTCTGGGATCTGCCCTGCCTACCCAGGGACCCAGGAGAATGCACAGTCCTCTGTATCCCTTAAGTCAGGCCTGCTGACCTTGGGCCTGACTGTGGACCCTGAAGGAGCTCTGTAACTTGGTTCAAGCCCAACCCAACCATGGTCTGGGGCCAGTCTATCAACCCAGGGATCTGTCCAGTGACCCAACTGCAGACTCTGAAGTGGATTCTTGTCCCAGCACCACCCCTACTGACCAAGGTCCTGAAGACAGTCCTGCCTTCCTAGGGACTAGGCAGGACCCACACCCTGGGACCAGGCCTGCCAACTGTGGACCCAGCAGCAGCCATATAACTTGGCTTTAGCTCTGCCCAACTGCAATACCAGAGACAATCCATCACCTGGAGATATGACAGGAGAGAGTCTTTGCCTGACAAAACCAGTCTATAAAGACTGGAAGAGGTGTTTGCTTCTTCAAATGCATAGACGAGGACACCAATGCACAGCCACATGGGTCATGAAATATCAGGGAAACATGATGCCATCAAAGGAAATGAATGAGGCTCCAGTAACTAACCCCAAGTAAAAGGGGTTGCAACTTGCCAATTTCCTGATGAAGAATTCAAACTAGTCATCTTAAAGAAGCAAGGCAACAATGTAAAGAAATAGGAACCATGAAAAAAATCAAACAGAAATTCTGAAGCTGAAGAATATAGTGACTGAACTGAAAAAAACCTCAGTTTCCACAGCAGACGTAATCATGTAGAAGAAAGAAGACAAATTGTTTTAAATGAGCATGGTGAGTATAGTTAATAATACCCCGTTGTATATTTGAGGTTTGCTAAGAGACTAGATCTTGAGTGTTCTCACCACAAACAAAACCATGTCAAGTGATAGCACACATTTCACAATATATACATGCATCAAATATCATACCGCATACCTTACATATGTACAACTTCTGTTTGTCAATTATATCTGAATAAAGCTGGGAAAAATCAAACAGGAAAAGTGTGATGTGATGGAAAGTCAGAAGGTTCAAGCTTTGGCCACTTCTTAAACATCCAGCGATGCTCTCATGCCATCAGAGGCTCGGCTCAGCGTGAAGTTGCCGAGTGGCTGTGCTGGGAACTCTAGAGTCAAAGGTAGTGAGTATTGTCTGGGTGGGGTGGTGGCGGTGGTTGTCAAGCACATCTTGAAAGCACATCGCCTTCCTTGACTTTCCGTCCTGCCCGAAAGCGGTCAGTGGTGTGGAGTGTCTTGCCTCTCCCTCCTGCAGGTCTTAGAACAGAGCTCAGGATCAGATCAGAGAATCAGACTCAGGCTTCAGAAGACTGGGTTACTGAACGGTTTTTCCAAGCAGGCATGTGTATATACCGAAAGTAGCAGCACATGGCTTTCATAGGGAGGTTACAAGAGATGGTTGAAATGACTGTGGAATTGGTAGCCTCTATTTTATCTCCATAAGGTTGACCAGGATGGAGCTGGGATGGGCAGGGGGTATGTGGGAGCTGGTTGAAGACAGTGAATTAGAATGTCTGAACTTTATGGTTTAAAATCCCTGGGAATTTTGTTGAATTTTGACAAAGTTGGAAACAGAAGGGTTTGGAGGCACGGTGCACTTCTTGACTGGAGTAGCTGGCTTACCTGTCTAATATGCATTTGATTCCAGGTTAAAATATCATTTTAATAAAGATGTATTACAGTATAGGTTCTCAGAGAAACAGAGCCAACAGGATATACACACACACACACAAACACATATATACATATATACACACATATGTGTGTATAAGCGTATGTGTATATGTATATATATTTATATATAGAGAGAGACTTATTACAAAGAATTGGCTCTAGTGATTAAGGAGGCTGAGAAGCCCCCAGATCTGCAGCCAGCAAGCTGGAGACCCCGGAAGGGCGATGGTTTTAGTTCCAGTCTGAGTCTGAGTGTGAGTCTGAAAGCAGCAGAGGACACTGACGTCCCAGCTCAAGGCGGGCAGAGAGAGAGTTCTCTTACCCTGCCTGTTTGTCCTCTTCGGGCCTTCAGTGGATTGAAGGAGATCCACCCACTTTGGTGGGGGGCGGCGTGCAATCTGTTTTGTTCAGGCTACAGGTCCACATGTTAATTACATCCAGAAATGCCCTCACAGATCCACCTGAAGGAGTGTTTAACCAAATATCTGGGCACCCAGTGGCCCAATCGAGTTAGCATACAAAATGAAGCATCTCACTACTAGGCGTATTGTGGTGATCACATCATAAGGTAGAGAAATGCTGAATCACTATGTTATACACCTGAAACGAACATAATATTGCATGTCCACTAAATAAAAATAAAAAAATTAAATTAACCATCACAAAAGGGTTTCAACATTTAAAAGCGGGAGAGAGTGAAAATCCTTGGTTCATAGCACAGTAAGGTGGTAGTGATGGTCGTGGGCATGTTGTGTAAATTGAGACAGAGTCCTTGTCAGCCAGAGTTCGCAGTCATGCACAGCTGTAGCTTATCCTCTGATTGTTGAGTGGACTTTGCATGACATTATATATTAACAGTGTCTAAGTGTGTTAACAGTGCATAGTCTCTATGCTCATGCATAGTCTCTGATTTTCCAAGACTTTATCAACTCCTCCCTCGGCTAGCGGTCCCTGCTGCTTTCATAAATCCTAATCCACTGCCCCCGACGAATGTCACGACCCTGTGTGACACACACTGGGATGCCTGTCCTTGCCTGTCTCTCCTGGTCCCCTGGAAAAATCCAGTTGGGTTGATTGGGGTGATTCGTTTGCCTAGGATTAGTTTTTGTTTCTGTCTATGCTCCAGACCATTGCTTACAAGGTCTGGTATCACCTGAAGAGTTCCTTAATACACAGATTCCCAGGCCCTATTCCCAGATAGGAGGTCTGGGTGGAGGTCTGAGAATTGCATTTCTCAACAAGATGCCAGAGGATGCTGTTGCTGCTTGCTTGGGAACCTTAATTAGGGTAGTGCTGTTCTACATGGTACTGTTTTCAGTTAGTATAATTCATGATAGCTTTTTTATTATTGTCTTTGATTTCAAAATAAATACCATTTTATATTATTTAATTATTTTCAGCAGCTGGTTATTTTTCACTAAGTTCTTGGCTCTTTGAGGACTGACTCTTACTCAGATTTTGATCCGTTGTGAAGTCAGTTCACACCATGCTAAGCATGTACGTTTTGATTGAATGAAGGCAGAAAAAGTGATCATGGATGGAAGTCCGCAGCACTCAGGGCTCCAGGCTCAGCCCTCACACCCTTACGCCGCATTTCATCCAAGCCCTGGAAACTGTGATCTCTCTCACTTCCTGCCCCAACTCCCTGGCAGCCTGGGGACCACCCTGCCTCAGGCTGAGAAGTGAGAAATTCTGAAAGCAATCGAACACTGTAAATTTTCACAGCAGTTCCACTGAAAGCTGTTGGGCACAGATGTTTCTGTAATTGTGATACGCTGGGAACATTCTCTGGGCTCCAAGCACACAGGGCCTCAGCCTCCTTCTTCCACCTGGGCGCCTCCGTGGGCAAGTCTCGCTGCATCGAGGCTGTAATGGGAACCAGGTGGCAGCATGTGTCTGTTTTAAAAGAGCTGAGCAAGCTTCGTGTCCCGGTCCCAGTCACTCCTTCCCTCCTGACCCAGCTCATTCCTGGGGAGCCAGCTTTGGTGATGCAGACCCCTCTGCTCCTTCTCAGCTCCTTGTCCAAGATGTGAGTTCGGTCTCATGTTTGCTGTTGGGCGGAGCCGTGGAGGCCTTCCAGCTGCCCTCTGATAGGCTGCAAGGAGAAAAGAATCCGGAAAAGGCCTGGGTGGTGTGAAAGAACACGATGATTCCAAACGACCTCCGTGTGATCAGGGTCACTGCTGTCATTTAAAAAGCCACAGAAGGGTTTTGAAACTTGTGACCTGTTCCTCCCCAACTGGACTTGCCTTTAGCATACACTATTCCAGCCCTTACCGAGAGATAGCACTCATGTGCCCCCGGGCTCTTCCGGTCGTGGAAACACGAGGAAGGCTAGGAATAGCACGGGGGAAACATCTGCCGCTGCTGAAAGGTGCACAGCGAAAGCGACACGGGTTCAATGGACAGGGGACATTTCTCACAAATGTTTCCAGTTGGGACAACTTGAACCTGTGTCTACTGTAGCCAAAGAGTCAAGAGGTTAGGGGATGAAGGATGTAGAACTGTAGACCCGGGAAGGGGGACAGTGTGGCATCAGACACATCATGGGGGGTTCACATGCTGCAGTCGGGGACTGTCCTGGTGACTCAGGCTGAGTGACTGTCCTTGTGCTTACGATGGCCAGTGCTACTGCACAACAAATGTTTTCCCTCTTATTTTCACAATATTCTTAACACAACCTGTTTTTATAAACCGTGGAATAGCCTTTATGTCTCAATTTAGTCACCAATGATTCCAAATGAGCCCTGTGTGATCAGGATCACTACCGTCATTAAAAAACCCACAGAAGGATTTTGGAACTTGTGACCTGTTCCTCCCCAGCTGGACTTGCCTTTAGCATACACTATTCCTGCCCTTACCGAGAGATAGCACTCACGTGCCCCCGGGCCATACAACTATCAAACATGTTTACCCTAAACAGCTTTCACAAATCTTCTAAGAGCCAAGTGGAGTATACATTTTCAGCTGTAGTTTATATTTATCTTACTCAACTTTTAAAAAATTATCACCTGAGGATGTTTATTGATTTGAGAGAGAGAGAGAGATTGATCGGTTGCCTCCTGTACGCGCCCTGACCAGGAACTGAACTGCAATGTTTTGGTGTCTGGACAATGCTCTGACCAACTGAGCCACCCACCCAGGGCTGTTATTCATCTTTTTGAATCTATAATCTTTACATAGAGAAAGAAGAAAAAAGATTCCAAGGAGGAATATTTGCTGTACCTCAGGGAGGTAATTGATAAAATAAAATTAAAAGAAACTTCCATAAAAACAAAACTGAAAACCAAAAACCCAGAAAAACTATTGGAATAAGAAAGTTCAACAAATTTGTTGGATCCCAGATCAGTTTAAGTATATTTAATATTATTTTATCAGCAATAATCAACTGTCAACTAAAGATAAAACAAGAAGGTGTCCTTCATAATATTAGTAAAACTATGGAGTACTTAGGAATTAGCTTAATCAAGAGCACACAAGATTTCTATAGAAAATGTTAAATGTTGTTAGATCACGAGAATGCAGGATTGGGCCATCACGAGGATGCGGGATTCTCTGGAAGAGACAGTAATGCTGGGGAAACGAAAGGCAGCAGGGAAAGAGGAAGACCAAGTAGGCAGGAGTCTGCAGGAGCTGCGCGGGGCAGCGGGTGACAGGACCTCACTCACTCGGAGTCACCAGGAGTCCGAGCCGACTGGACGGCATGCAGCGCACAGAGGTGATTTATTTAAATGGGGAGACATCCCTTGTTCTTGTATAGAATGAGCCAATATTATCAAGCTGTACTCTTCCCAGATTGATTTCCAAATCTGGCACAATTTCATTTAAAATTCCAATGGGATATTTTAAAGGGCTTGATAAACATTTTGTAAAAATTATATAGGAGAATTCAGGTCTGTGTATAGGTGAGTGGACATTAGAAAAATAGAGATAAGAAGGAATACTTTCTTGCCAGATATTGAGACATGTTACAAAGAATAATATTCATGTAAAAGAGACAAATAATCTGATTGAACAGAACAGAGAACTCAGAGACAGACATGTATTTATGCACACATCTGTATCTAAAACATCTATATTATTTATGTGGATTATGTGCATACCTATTAGCTCTATGTACATCTATTTTGTGTGTATTATATATGCATTTATATCTACAGCTTTAATATTCAAGAAAACTGGCGCAACAAATCAGTGAAGGGGTTTGAGGGAAATGAGTAGTTGAATAGTTGGATCTGGGAAAACTGCCTCATAATATGAAGAAAAGTAAACTTGAGAATGTACAAAAGTGAATCTCAGATGGATTAAAGACTTAGTTGTTGAAGGAAATACTGTAATGTTAGTTGAAGAAAATAAAGGAGAATACCATAAAGGTCTAGGAGGAAGGAAGAAAATTTTAAAACATTAAAACGTGAGACATGAGGAAGAATCATTGATGAACTTGATCATGTCATATTTAAGAACATTGTGAATGAAGTTAGTAACAATTTAACTGTTGGAATAATATTATTGCAATGTCTAATATGGACAAGATGTTAATATCTAGGATATAAGGACTCTTACAAATCAATATGGAAAAGAGAGGAACCCCGCTGCAAAAATGCACCAAGGATATGAATAACCAACTCAACAGAGAAAAATACCTAAAAATCTTCAGCGCACCAAGCTCTATTTCTGACAGAGGTCTATGTGGTCACAGCAAAAGCCACAGCAGGTGAGAACCGGGGTTTTCGCTGTAGACAAATTAGATTCTCTGTTCTCACTTCACTTGGAGTCTGAAAGTTGGCACAGCCCCTTTGGTTTGAATAAACACTGGGTTCATTGTCAATTTTAGGCAAAGGAAGTCCCAAGAAAGAGAAGCATCCTGATCATTTGGAGATGATGGAGACTCAAGTGGTTAATTTGAATGTTAAAAAGAAAAGTGACAGTGTTTTGGTGAAGTGGGTAATGCCACAGCCCCACTCCAGGACCTGTGTAAACAGTTCAGAGTGCCCGTTGTGCGCCAGGCATTATGCTAGAACCTGAGAGGGATTCAAGGTGACTAAGACATACCTTTCTCCCAGATCACAATGACATGGTTTTTTATGTAACAGGGAGTCAAGCTTTTTGACGTTCATTGCAACCTTATTTGTAAAGTGAGGAGGAGGACTGTCCTGCGTCGGTTATTGACCTGGAGTGCGACTATTAGCATGGCCACAGATTCTATTGTGGATATCCCGTAGGTAAATCCATACACTCTGGAAACAGTACAACCATAATCCCCAAGTTGTTCATTTAATTGTGTCTGTTGCGGAGCTCTGCGCCCGCTGCGATGACTGGGGAGGTGGTGTGGCCTTGCCCTGCTTAGGCCCTGCGGTGGCACTGGGTCAGGACAGTCACGGGAAGAATGCCTGTCACAGGACTGTTTTTTCCTGCTGGGGAGGAAAGGCCTCACCTTGCAGGGACCTCTGTGCTTCTCTCTCCCTCCGGTCTGTTTGTTCTCTCCTCGCCTGTCATGACTGTGTTTACAAACCACCCAGCCCTTCCCATTAAATGTGACAGAAATGATGGCGCCCAAATGAATCACTTTCTAAGTGCAACAGTCATCTCTCTTCATAATTTCATTAAAATGTGAGCACCGACAATATGAACAATAACAGTTCTACTGAAATTACAGGTAAATTACTCACTACTTTCAAACTGGGCTTGCCTATATGTATATCATGCTTGATCATGTAAATAAATATTGCATGTAAAAAACATGACAGCGATCACGGGGCCCAAATGAATCACTTTCTAAGCATCTAAGTCACAATAATCAATTACAGCTCCCTGTCACTAGGACAATGACCTCTGTAAATTGGTGATCTTTTATGTGTGCTTGTTAAGAGAGCCATTAGGAGAGGGTGTGGACTCCTTCTCCCCTTTGATATATTATTTCAGCAAGAAGCCACATGCCTACGAGGCCCTTCACTTGCTGGGCTTGAGAGCTCTGAGTCACGGACTGGCCGTGTGCAAGCAGAGAGGACCCCGGGATTCAGCAAATTCAGCCGGCAGAAGGTATCAGATAGAGTTGAAGGGTGTTTCCTTCCTGCACCTTGTAAGGAAGGCTCAGTGTTCGGGGCTTTGCCTTCTTCTTCTCTCTCAGAATCTGCCTTTTCATCTCAGCTCATCTCTAATCAGGGATTAGATAGACAGGCAGAGCTGTAGGGTGGACAGTGTCTGCTAGCTGCAGTGGTGGTAGCTAGCCTAGGGCCAAGGAAAACTTAGGGTTCTGTTTAAGGAAGAGATCCCAATGGGGCAGAATATAGGAAGAAAGTTCTGTAAGGATCATATATGGGAATGGGGTCAGGCGGCGATTTTGATTTGGGAAGACATCAGAGAACACGGGACTTTGATCTTGAACGGGGAGAGGTGCCCAGAATTCCATCAATGAAGGGGTGACTTCCTGGTGTATGTGTGTTCAGGACGCAAGGTTGGGGTTGACACCTCCAAGCAGCATTGCCCTGTGTGCCCCTTTCTGCTTGGTCGGCCGCCCTCTGTCCTCAGCAGACTTGGGAGGAGGGTGAATAGGAGATGTCTGTCTGCAGAAATTTGCACACAGAACCATCCGGGAAGAGTAACCACTGGGGCACAAAAGTCCTGGTCCTCTTTGGACTTGCAGTGTTTGCTGGTAGCATCTCCTGGTCTCTGTGACTCTCAGCCTCTTTCTTCTCCAGTATTTCTTTTGGGCTCTGTCCCCTCTACCCATCCCCATGGAGGCAGGGGAAACCAAGCGAGCCCCGCCATTCCCTCCCTCTGCTCTCCACCCGATGAGGGGCTGCTCCCGAGACTGCCCCCTCCTCACCCTCCCGGCCAGGGTCAGGCTCCCCGGAGATAACCGCCAGGCTCCTGTGGGCCTTCCCACGGGTCATTGCCGCTCCATCCTGTTCCTAGTTACCACGTGACCAGGCCTGTGCACGCTGCACCTCATTTAATATTTGTGACGGTCCAGTGAAAGAAATTTCTGACTTGATTTTATAGATAAATACACTTAGGCTCAGAAATTTTAAATAATTTGCCCAAGGTCACATAGCTAACCAATGATACATCTGGGGTATTGTCTGGAGTCTGTCAGACTTTTCATTTTTTACTTCCTTCTATTATCCTTCTAAGGTATTTTATGATACGGATTTGGTAGTTTCTTTCTTCTGAACTTGAATTCTGGGGTTGTTCACCAGTTCCCCACCAGAGGCCTCTTTGGCACTTACGTCCACTTCACACAGAAAGAAGCTTTTAAGACAGGCCAGCTGGTCTGTGCTTCCAGCCCATGCCAGCCTATGAACTCAGGTGGCAAATGTTAGGAGATGTTCTTGGCTGGGGTTTTTTAACCAAAGGAATCTCTTCTTTTGTGATTATGCAAATCTGATTTGTTCTTCAACGTGTTTGCTCACTTTTTAAAGGAAGGTTTCAGAATAAAGTTTTTTCATACCATTGCTGTCTCACTGAAGATTAATTTTATTGAAACACAATTGGTTTAAAAGAATTGTTATTATTTGCAACAATTTGTCTCTGTAACCAGAATTTTTTTTTCTTCTGAAACTGTAGAACCAAGACAAAATTGGTAAATTGGATGCTGAGGATGATACAAAGTGGCAATTGTCATCCTCCATTTCAAATTTTCATCTTAATAATAAAAAGCAAAACAAAACAAAAAACAAATAAATTTTCATCTTAATAAAATTAACTTTATTGCTCTTATCATTGTTTTTATAATTAATAAATGTATTAATTTAGTAATAACTGATTTTTAAAAATCTGTGTATTGGTCAGGATTACTTACTTCTTATTTATAAAGAGAGTCCATGTACTGAAAATATTGAAAAACACTGTATAGACAGTCACTGTGAAAGCCTTTGTTTCTGCCTCTCTTTCACTACTCCCACCATCGTAGACCCCCCTACCTGCTTGCTTGTACTCCAGCCTTCATAGCTGGACTCTGAGCCCTGGGTCTGGGGATTTCTTGAAGCCTCTTCTTGCTATTTTGAATCTTGCATGAGGTTTTCAGCTTTGCAAGTCCCTGCATCTGCCATTTTCTGAGGTCAAGGTTTAATACCTCCAGTTCAGCCTTGCAGAAATAACTTGCCCTGAGACCAAGCCTGCAGTTGGAACCCCGGGCTGGATCTGCACTTGGGAGGCGTGTACTAGTCCACTCTCCATTGATTGCTATCAGAGCGGGCATCTGGGAGTCCCAGAGGTGAGCACTCGAAGTTTGTCTTGTTCTTGCTCACATGTGGCAACTCTGAACGTGTGCTGGGAAGCAGGCTTCTTTGCAATGGCACCTACCGCGCACCGCCCAGCCACAGTTGCAGCCATTTGAAACACAAACGTTTGCACCCTTCAAATAAGGCAGTGCTGGAGGAAACACGCAATCCCTGACTCCATGCCATGCATTGAGCTAGGTGGTTCCCCGTGCATTTTCTCTTGTTTGCCTCTGGCTTGAACTAAATGGGATAAACAAAACAAAGAACCCATTAGAGAGCACTTGTGAGATTGGGTTGGAGAATTTGCTTTTATAGGGGAAGGAGTAAAGGGAAGTATTTGCCACTAGGGCAGGGATTTATTTATTCTGCTGGTGGTTCTCAGATTACACCTAAGGGCTCTGATGCTTTTGGAGAGCCCTGCAGGATTCTGTGTACATGGGTGGGATCACTGGCACTTTGAACAGAGCCAGGGGGATGATTTTTGTAAATGTTCATTTGCCAGAGAACAAACAACAGGAGAAGGCGGCATGATCTCTGTTTTCAAGGAGCTCAGGAGCTGGCTTGGAAGAAAAGGCATGATATGTACAAAATCATTAAAGATACTAGACAGTGTGTTTAGTCACGAATGGCACAGACCACCAGGGCCCAGGAGAATGTGCGGGTCCCAGGAGAGAAGCAGGGTCGGGGAAGCCACTTGGGACTCTGGGGCTGGTCTTGGGCCATGTTTAATGGGGCACTTGTTCATGTCCTCTCCTTCTTACACATTTTCCGTGTCTTGTGTTTGGTCCTTGTCGCCACAGAACTTTCTGCTCCTGTTACTTACAAGGAGAAGAGATTTACCTATTTACTTAAGTAATGGGTGGCAGGTAAACATAGGGTATAGAATGAGAGTTTATTATATGGGATTGAGGGGGAAATAAGGGCAATGGGGTGCTTATGGTATTTACCATTCTCTGACTCAATTTCTTCTTCTAATGGGACTAGTAATAGTACCCACTCAGAGTTTTTGGAAAAAATAAGATAATTGGTATATTGCTTAGCTTAGTGAGTAGCACACAGTAGATCTTCAATACATGTAATTTCTGTTTTTACTAATACTTTATGGTTTCTCCTAACTTTTACTTGCTGTGCATTCCTGTGACCTGAACACTGAATTCCCCTCAATGTCTCTGTCTTGACTCCAGGGCTTTCAAATGCCTTTCAGTTTCAATTTTCTTCTAGTTTCCAACGATGTTCTCAACACAGAGTCTGGTTGTCTTAACTGATGTTTTTGGTTGGGCCGTGTTATATGTAACTGGCCTTTTTATTAGCAGGCTTCCATTGGGTCTGTGCTCTTTTCTGATCCAATCATCAGGGACTAATTGGCAGGAAAAATCCCATATTGGGCATGGGCATGGCATCCTGATGGCGTGTCTTGGTGTTGTGCTGTTTACCTCTCATAGCCTAACTTAGTACAGATATCTGCCCAGTCCAGGTCCTTACACAGTCACAGTTTCTCAGTGCTGAGAGGGCTCATAGGTGAAAAATATATGGTCCTTGTAAGACCTCTCCATCAGGGAGTGGCTTGGGGATGAAGAAAACTAAGTGCCCAGAGAGATACGTTGGCTTCTAAGAGCAGAGTGAGGGGACAGACTGTAGAGGCCAGTGGTGGGTCCCAAAGTCTGGTGGATCTGGAACAGAGGCCCATGGACAAAGGGACCCTGGGGGAGGACTTGCAGGAAAATAGCAGCAAATGTGCCAGATTTTGTGCTATATACTTTCACGGTTCCTGACAACAAGCCTATGCGGTAAGGACTTGCCACTGTCTAAATTACACATATGAAGGCATGGTGCCCAGAAAGGTCGATGCTCAATAGGTCACACTGTTGCTGGTGAGGAGGAAAGGAGTGATTCAACCCAGGGACGAAGGTTCCCACAACAAGAACAAGGGCATGAAGGGAAGAAATAGTTTGAGCTCATTTCATCTGGAAAGGCTCTTCACTCTGTTTGGCTGGAGCCCAACATGCCTACTGAGGAGTGTCGGGGGAAAGACTGGAAAGGTGTGTTGGGAAAAGACTGTGGAGGGTCTTGGATGCTGAGCAGGTTGGGGGTGGGACCAGAGTCTCAGTTACAGGCCTTGGCACTGGGCCTTGCATGTTGTGAAAGTTCAACAGATGCTTTTTGAAGTGAAAAGGGATTTAGCTGCCAAGCAGAATGGTTTTGGGGACATTTTCTTGGCTGCCATCTTGGATACCCAAGCCGTGTTCTTGGCCCACCTCTCCCTCTCTCGTTAGCTCCTGCTCACATGGACCAGAGTGATCTTCCCAAAATCTAGGCCTCTTCATGTCGCTCTGCTGCCAGTCCTCCAGCAGCTCCCCAGTGCTCTCAAAGCAAGTTCAAACTCTTTAGTGCAGCATTAAATAAACTTCCAGTCTGCATGCATCCATCCCATGCTCTTGCCTTCCCCCTTGACATTACTGAGGCTGCGCATTGAACTGCTCACCCTTCCCCGAACAGGCCATCTGTGTTTAAGACTCCAGGTGACTGACAGGCCCTCGGCCCCTTCTGCCTGGAATTTATGAGCTAGCATCGTTGCTCAAGCCCCTTTTAGAAATTAATTTTTTAGCCTCCACGACAACCCTGTCAAGCAGACTCGTATTTCCATTTTATAGATGAGTAAGGCAAGGTTCAGAGAGGTAAAATGTGTGTTCAGAGTCACAGAATAGGATCAGGGCAGGATTTCAGTCCAGACAGCTTGTCTCCAAGGCCTGTGCTCACCACCACCACTTCACGTGGTCTCCCTTGATTTTTTCCCTGGGTGGGTACTTTTCTATTTCTGTCAGGTGCCTCTTTTGTGGAATTTTCTTTGACAACTTTCTCACTCCCAAGCCCCTCTGTCAGAGGAATCACTCCATAGGGCTTTGTTTAATTCTATAACAGAAGTTATCACTTCCTATTAGAGCTGGTTTCCAGAGCTCTGTTATGGACTGAATGTTTGGGTCCCTCCTCAAATTCCTCTGTCGAACTGGAGGCCCAGTCTTCAGTGTGACTGTATTTAGAGATAGGGTCTTTATGGAGGTCATTAATGTTAAGTGAGGTCCTAAGTTTGGGGTCCTGTTCCAATAGGATTAGTGTCCCTGTAAGAAGAGGCACCAGAGAGCTCACTTTCTTTCTCTCTGCCCTATGGGGACCCAGCTAGAAGGCAGCAGCCATCTGCAAGCCATGAAGAATACTGTTATGACATTGTTAAATTGACATTTGTTAAGTAGAGCACAGGGTGTAGATGATTAACCCAAGTTCAACAGTGGGCTACAATTGTCATAGAGAAGTTGATTACTTAGAGGTCCTAGAGGAAGTACCCAGAAGGGCTTGAGTCGCTACATGGGGAGGTAAAGCAAGGCAGAGAACAGAGAGAAGGAAGATGTGGGGCTCATGCCTTCATTAAGGTCTGAGATAGAGAGCTTTGGGGTTCCCAGGCTAGGGCCACATTGGTCCGTTCAAACCGAAGGAGCAAAGGAGCAGAGTTTGGGGAAGCCCCATGGAGGGTTATCTGAGGGGTGCACGAGGCAAACAGGTGCTGGGAGGCGGGGGACGCTGTTGATCACGGGGCTGTTGTGAAACTCCGGCCATGAACTTACATTTGCCTGTGACTCTGTGCTGCTACCTAAGGTGCTTGCACGGGGTGGGGGCGGGGTGCTGGTATCCGTTTAAGGTCCCTGCAGGCTGCTTGGCCAAACAAGACGGGTGCTGGGGAAGCAGTGCCAAGGAGCAGCCTAGCTCAGCACTCCACGGGAGCCCCGAATGGAAAGTGAGCCTGTGGGATCTGGATCTGAGACTTCCAGGCTCCAGAACTGTGAGAAAATACATTTCTGTTGTCTAAGCCACCCAGTCTATGGTATTTTGTTATGGCAGCTCGAGTAGACTAATAAAAGCTCTTTCTTTCCTGATGGGGTCTCCCTTTCTGGAATGTGAGCTCCTAATTGGCAGAGAGCCTGTCAGTGGCCCTGTGTTCCCAACATCCAGCTTGGGGCTTGCTTACTGATCGAAAGTGAGGCTCTCGGGAAGTCTGTGGAAAGGAATTGTGCCTCGTTGCACCCTCACTTCCTTGCACCCCAGGATCCCACGGCTCCACCTCAACTCAGAGCGCTTTTCCTCCTCTCCTGCCCAAGTTCACCTGTGCCCTGGGCCCCTGTGAGATCCCAGAGGCGGGCTGTCTCTTCTGCACGGAGCTTCCACTGACTGCTGATTTACTAGCTTCTCGAGGAGGCTTGGCGGCCTGCTGTCTCCTCTGGCCCTCGTAAAGTGCACCCCCACCCCTCGCCCCGTGCCAGCAGCCGCCCTGCCATCGGCCTGGGGTAGGATTTATGACAAGGATTCATCAGATTAGGAAGGATGACACGGTCCTTCCTCCACTGTGTACAGAATGCGGTCCGACAACATTGCAGGCCCCTCTGCCTGCTGAGCAAACCCACGTGGTAATAATGCCTGGCATTTTCCAACCTGGCGTCATTTGGAAACATTTTGATTTGACAAGAAATAACTTTAGAAATGTTCTGGAGCCAAGTAGAAATTTAACTCCTTCGGGCGCCGCTTGTGCTTCCTCCTGCCAGGCTTTGGGACCTTCCAGGGGTCTGTCTGCTCACAGCAGTTTCGCTCTTTATCAGGTCGCAAAGGCAGCCTGGGGCTTGAGCCCAACCTTCACATCCTCTTCTAAGAACGGAATATTCTCTCCAAACCCTGAAAACCACTCGTCTACTCTCTGCTTGCTGTGACAGGGAGCCCCCAGCTGCCCCCTGTCCCCCTTTCATTATTAGACTGCACAGAAAGCTCTCCAAAGCTTTAAAAAAAGTTTCACCTCCCTCTTGCTTTTGCATCTACTGGCCGTACATTTGCCATCTTGGGCAAAAACTAAAACAATAAAAATCTGCTCTGTCTTTCACACAGCATTTTTCACGTGTTTGAGCAAGGCAATGGGTCTCATTCATGCAACATTTATCAACAGGCTGCTCTTTGGGGCACAGTAGGTGCAGGAGACGAGCACAGGGTGACTGTGTATGACTTCGCCTTGTGTGCTGCCCAAGTCCAGGCAGCTTCATTCACACAGACCATGACCTGTGCAGTCACATGGGGCTGTCCTGCCTGAACACAGTACTGCACTTGCCCTTGAGGCCCTCACAGACTACTCGGGGATCTTCTGAATCTTCTTTGCCCAGCTAAACGTTTTTGGCTTTCTTTCAAAGATTCCGTCTTAGTCACGGCTTTGAGTTTCCTTGTCATCTGGTTCTTCCCCCCACACATGCTCTCATGTGTCAGGGACCCTCTGCGAGTGTGGGCCTTCCAACTAATGCCTGACATCTGAGTGATTTAGGGCGAGCGTATCCGATCTGGGCTTTGAACTCTGTCAGTGTGGCCCTCATGAAGGGCCATTTGCTAAAGTTTTGCTTTAGTGACTGATTTCTGGAGGTCAGTAAGACTTGGAGATGATTGGACATGGATGGTTAAAGGAAAGAGATTGCTATCCTTTGGCTACATCTGACATGGGTCCAGCTACGTTGAGCAAACCACGTGCCCTTCTGGATTATAAATATTCATTTATGTATTTGTATCCCTTATTAGCTTCTTTATAGGAGGGGCTGAATTTTACTTTTATGCACCTTCACAGAGAGCAGAGGGTCCAGCCCAGGTAGCTGGTTGATGAATATGAAACCAACAACAACTACTGCATTCATGCCTCATTCTAGGGGCTCGGGTGATGGGCTGTAATGGGGAAAGCTCCACACCTGCTCCCACAAAGGCTTCAACTCTGGTTTCTATGACATAATTAGTGAATTTTGAGAAGCTGAGTTTTGGGGAGGCTGTGCTCCCGAGTGGTGCTCATGATCTCGTGGGCTTGGCTGTACCCCAGTGGTCCTACTAGCAGCATGAGTGCCTTTTATGATCTCAACAATGGCACACAAGCAGAGAAGATGAACTTGGAGCTGTTTCCGGAAAGTCTAGATTTCTAGTCATCTTTCGAGGCACTAAGAGGAAAAGGTTTTGAAGGACTTGGCTCTTGATCGAGTCCTGACGTTTCCTGGGGGCACAATCACCATTTTTTGAGGCTATAAAAGTCTGTGGGGGGCAAGATAAAAGTGTGATTGGACTCTCTTGGAGGTCACAAAGCCCTCACTAGGCCACCTGCTCCAAGATATGTACGTGGGCGCCTATGTGAAAAAATCAGACATACGAGAAAAATCAGCGTTAAATAATGAGACAGAAAAAAAATAAGGAGAGCCACTTTTGCCAGAGAAGGGATGAATGAGGGAGAGCGAATGAACTCAGCTAAAGGGGTCTCAGTTTTGCCTGTCTGCCCTCTTTAGGGGAGACTGACCAGGTCACTAGCTCAGCAAGCGCGGTGGTGATTTCTCATTGTCCACTCTAAGCTGTGATAGCTGTCCCACCTTCGCTGCAGCTAATTCCTTCTCGGTGCCCCAGAAATTGGCAGATCCAAGCCCTGACTTCTGCTCTCCTAAACCTGAGTCCTGTAGTTTCCCACAGAGACACACGTGACTGCATTTTTTCATGCATTCACTAGCGTGTTTGCTGTGATTTTATACAACTGGTCAGCTGTTCCTCACCACTGGGTTGAAGGGAGGCCCTAGCCTCAACTTTGGTTTAAGACAACAAAACAAAGCCCCCTCAATTTCTGGTATACCGCCACACCTCTCCCCCCACACCTCTCTGTTTCATTCCAGAATGCCTACGCCTCATTTCTGTGGCATTTTGTAAAATCAGCTTGAGGTTAAATTCATAACAATATTTGGAAACCACCTTAATTTTATAATTAAAGATTTAAGTGACTCATCCAACCTTCTCTTTTCTCTCCCCACAAATAATCTGGCCGTAAAACAAATCTGCGCTATTAAGTGTTATTTATTTAATTGTGATTTGCTGTAGAGCTGTTTAAGAGCGGGTCACTAGGTTAAAATCATTGCGCTTGTCCTCTGAGCCGAGGATGCCTTGTGCTGACTTACGTTTGGGTGTGCTTTCCCCAACGCTGAGCTTATCCAGCCGTGTTTACATTACACACATTCTCTAGTGGCTGACATTTTTTTTTTGTTCCAGAAGGAAAAAGACAACATAGACGAATGACCCTATTTGATGTGATATGTCAGGTCAAGCTAGACCAATGGTTGATACTTTCCACTCGCATTAACTACATTTTCTTCCCTTCTTTCCCAATCTTTCTCACCCCAAATCAGGGTTGAAGAGGAAACCAGTTATTTCAGTTGGTCTGAATCCTTTGTAGCTTGTACCGTGAGTCTCTGAAGACAGAGTCTCAAAAAGCTAATGAACCAATGGGTCCCTTATGCATAGACCCAAGACCACCACCTGAGCCCCTGGTTGTCTTCAAATGGAAGGAGCTTGGAGACCCAGGCAGAGCCTGTTTTCTCTCTTTTTTTCGGTCATGTCAGAATGAGGCAGCGTTAACATACAATGTAAAAGAATGTTCAGGGGAGGGCGAAGCTCTCCACAAAACCCCAGTGGGTCCTTAAATAGTTTTTCCAAAGTCTCTCATCTTCTTCCCATTCACTGCCCTCTTGGCTTTGCATTTTCTAGGCAGATGTGAGAAATGTCACCACATTTCCCAAGAGGAACTGAACAAGACAGATGGGCTGTACCCCAGCAGGACACCTGGATGGCAGCCTTATCTAGAGCCAAAATGGGACTGCATGTGCCTGCCTGTTTATTTGTTCTCCTCCTGTTTGGAGACTTTCCCTGATTAATTACTTTCTAGTAATCGAGGCTGCTAACTAATGTCCCATCTGATTAACCTGTAGTTCGGCCCTCGGTCCCAGAGGGTGGGCTGGCCATCCCACCTGGGGAATGAAGGAGGTCATTGGCCAGGGGCCCCTGGGATGCCAGTTTTGGGCTCGTTTATTTGCTTTAAGTCTTGTTTGCTATTCCTGCTGCAGTGACTGGCGACAGCTCCCCCCAAGTCCCATCCAATCTAATTGGCCTGCTGAAACAGCAGTGAACACAAGATTTAAGAAATGTTTTCTTTGAAAACTTCTGGTCCGACAGACACTTTGAGATCGTATTTCACCCTGTTTCAATTGCACACCATTCCCTGGGACTTTCAGGAGAAATAGCGTAAGTGAGTCTTACAGGAGAACTGGTGCTTTGTGGTTTGGAGGGGGGCGATGAGCTGGGGGTTGGAGGGGAGGCTGTGCTGAGGCAGCCCGGCATCTTCAGAATCTAGAGACCCTGCCAACGTTAACACATCCGAGGAGGTATTCAGTATCAAAGTCTCTCATATTTGGCTCCATAAACACGATACTGGTTGCAAAAACAAAGCTAAGGAGCTCATGCTGATTACTTCAATAAAAGCTGTTTAATTATGAACATTTGGGAAATGAAGTTACCAACAGGACCAGGAGAGCTTTGGCGTCCAGTGTCCCTGCTCCCAGCATCCCACTGTTAAACCAGATTGTCCACTCAGCTGAAAAGGCTGACACCGAGCAGGGCACACCCTCATCCCTGCGGGATGCTACTCCCTTGCCAGTAATGCTCCCTCTTACTGCAGTGGCAAATTTTGGGAACTGAGCAGTGATAGAACTATCAAATGTTATTAGTACCATTTGCAGGTCATCCAAAGGTTACTTGGGGTGGTGGTCAGAGCTCCCAGAAGACCTGCATTTGTTTCTAGGTACCTAGCTGACTTCTTTTTTCTTCCCAGAAAGGGTTATAGGACTAGGCAACGTGAAAGTTAATTCTAAGCAGAGAGCCCATGGATCTGGTTGTGACAACACATTTTGGAATCCTCAAATGAGTTTCCCCAATAACACTGTAGGAAACATGATCTCATTCATGCTTCTGTATAATTCTCCACTCTCTTTGTGTGGTTATAACCAGTTCTCGTATGTCGAATGGAGTAGGTAGAACAGTCTGTATAAAAGCTTAATGAACAAACATTAGAGCTGAATCTGTGTATGTGAGAAAAGAAATATAAGGACATTACACAGAGTGAAGGAGTGAGCTCTTCCCCATGAGTGATTTTCTTCCCAAATATTGATGATTATTTCTAAACAAACCAAAACTTTTTGTATTTTAATTATTTTTAGTAGAAATCTTTAAAACTTGCTTTATTTTATCAGCAGATATGAATACAAATTAACTGCTTGACACTTCAAATAACTATTGAATAATTTATGTGACCCTCTGTGTGTGTGTGTGTGTGTTTGGATTTTGTGCTCTAAGGATGTGTCATGCTCTTGTATGACAGTATATTCTTGATTTTTATTTCCCTTTAAACAATGCAGTAATAATTCTTTTCTTTCAGTGAATAAGACAAAGTCAAGGAAAAACTCTTAGTGTTGGAGCAAAGTTCTTGATTTAAGTCCTTATTGCCTGAAAGCCAGTCTGGAACCTCACACTAGGCTGGTGAGATCCAGGGGTGAGGGGAAGGGACCCAGAGTTTATGGGAGAGGAGGAGTGGGTAGAGGAAGGGGTTACTGAGAAGTTTTGTTGGGGGTCCTGGAATTAAACTCCAGGCCCTGGGGCATTCACCTGGAGAATGTGTGCCAAAAACTTTTCTTTTTCCCAACTTATATTCAAAACTTCAAGTTAAAGGGCAACTCTTTATGCATGATATACAAAGTTAAAATAACACCCTAAACTCCTCTGTGTATGGATTTGTTTTCTCTCCAAATGGTCAGAGTTACTGAAAGACATAGAAAGAAGGTTATTGGGGGTTCACGAGACCCTCTGGGAAGAACCTACTTAATCAGACCAGCCACTGGGACTTTGAGAAAAGCCAGTGTAATGTTGTCACCTGTCATTAGTGAGAAGGGACCCTGACTGGTTCCCAGGAGCTGCCTGTGTCATTTTAATGACAAGCACCAGAATTTGTGGGGCAAGAAGGGCAGGCTGGGAATCAAGATGTCCAGCTCCTGTTCCAACTTTTGCTGTTTGTGTGACCGGAGATAACTCATTTAACTTCTCTGGATCGGCTTCCTCATTTGTTTAGTGAGGATAATGATACCGATGCCTTGGAGACACAGGTGGAGATCAAACCAGTGAGGTAATGGACGTGAAAGAATTTTGCAAAAATGACAAAATGCTAAACAAATTCAAGGGCTAATCAATTCTACTAATAATTTAGTCACATTTAAATCTTTCCAGATACCACACAAGGTATAATGTGCTAGAACAGTGATGGGCTTAGAGGTCATGCCATCCAGTGCTCTGGTTTTATAGATGGAGACTGAAGGAGAGAGGCAGAGAAGAGAGAGGGCTTGCCCACAAAGATGGCATGCTAGGGCCAGGACTGCAGGCGGGACATCTGACTCCCCGTAGGTGTTTTTTTTCAATGTTATGTGGAGAAGGCATCTCATCGATAACAACTGCGTTCAAATGAAACCACCGCAGGTGGCATAGAACAATGAAAGTCGAGGGAATCAGGGGATGGTGTCAAAAGAGGGCAATGGTGAGACCATCCGGATTTGGTTGGCTTTGTCTGCCATCTGCTGCCTTTCCAGATAATATAAGCTCCGTCCCCTTAGGTAAGCATGCTGTTCACGTTTCCTGTCTCCATCTCCTAATGAACACATGACTGTGAAGTGTGGGCACACTCGGAACACAGGGCTTTGAGTCGCCTGGTCACTTATGGACAGATGCATGCCTTATCCCCGCCTTGGAAGAAGAGAGCGTAACTGAGTTCCAGTCAGCCTCCGAGGAAGCACTGGGTCCAAGTGAGGGTCCTGGTCCAGGAGAGCTCCATGCGCATCGTGTGCCTCTCTCCATCACGGGAGGGGCTCTGAAGAGCAAAGCTGGGGCAGTCTTCTCTTCGTCCAGGTCTGGTTCTCTGTGTGGATTTGCGCAGTAGCCCAGCCGCAGCCCGGGAGCCCAGATGCGGGCATTCCAGAGACTAGACCATAGGTGAAACCAGCAGTTGCTGGTTTTTGAGCAATAATGGGGTAGCTGCTAGATATTTCAAATTGTTGATGCTTTGAATTTCATTTTATATTGAATCTTCCCCCCTTCCACAACTCAATAATATCTCAGGCCGGAAGCCTGCCATTGGAGGTGGGGGGCTGCGGAGGTCTTCTTTGTTGCCCATATTGTGCTATCTTCTCCTTAATACCTGCTCCTGGTCTGGATCTTCTGGGGGTGCAGAGGTTTTTGAAGGAGAGAGAGGGAGTGAGAAAGGTGCTGCTTGATGGGGCCTGTCACGATCAGATACTGCCCTCTGGGTTTGTTGGGAGCTTCATACTTATACTGGGGGTCAAGGGCTGTTTCCTTAACACAGATGATGTCCCTTCAAATGAGCCACTTACTACTTCAGTTGTCAGTGTCCATCCTGTCTTGGGGTTATCCTGCTGCCCAGCTCCCAGGAGGACCTCTTGGGCAGCATTTTTAATAACATAATGTACGCTGCTATCTCTCTACAGGGTCCATGTGGAAACCAAGGGAAACTTCAAACCCAGGCCATTTCCAGGGCGGGCACCTCTCCTTCCTCTGCTCTCAGGGCAGCCAGGCCATCACTGCCTCTGCCTTCTGGGTTTCTTCAGGCTGGGGACCAACCCCAGGCTCCGTGCCTTCAGACCGCAGATCAAGTTCTCCAGGCTGCGATCCTGAAGTCTCCCACAGGTAAAAGGGATGCATCCTCTCTCCTTGTCTCATGGAGCGTGCGGAGGGGTGGTGTACTGCTCAGCATTTTTGCCAAAGAAATCTTTTCTTCCAGATCTCTTCAATCTCAGAGTTTTTTTAGAGTTGATGTTGGACTAAGGATTGCAAATCTGATTTCTGAAACATTCCTTTGCAAGTTCTGCACTGGTAGGAAGCTCGTTTTATAATGTGCCATTAGGAAGAATCCCATTTTAACTGCTGTTATCTTTCTTTTTTGTGTGTGTGTGTTCTCATTTTTTTAATTTTAATTGTTGTTCAAGTACAGTTTTCTGTCTTTTATTCCCATCCCAGCCCACCCCCCAGCCCTCCCCACCTCCCTCCCATTTCCACCCCCTCCCTAGTTTTTGTCCATGTGTCCTTTATACTTGTTCCTGTAAACCCTTCCCCTTTTCCCCTGAAATTTTAACTGCTCTTATCTTTCCACTTGAGGTGCAGACAAATCACCTCGGACCGTGTCTTGTCTGCTGCACAGGATAGAGGTCATGGAAGGAAAGAAGCTTTGCAAGCTCTAACATTCTATAGAAATGTTGGGCATTATTCTCAACATCATGTAAACCAAAAAATCTGAATATATATATAGATCATGCTTCTATCCTTTAAAACAAATATGCTGTATCTTCAGTGGATATCGATTGGCATTTTTGGTCATTGAGGCAATTCATTAGCAAACAGTGGTTTCCAAGATCAGCCACGTTCAAACCACGTGGGTCTTTCTCTCAGTAAGAGAAACTTTAGTTTTTTAAATGCTGGATTGTCTTTAAGTGGAATGGTGTCTTCAGTTACTCAGAGGCACAGACCAAGAATATCTCCTTCTAGCCCTTGGTACAAACTCTTGGTAGCCAACAGAGAGGAAATATGCTTTTGCTGTTTGCAGAGGAACTCAAGACCTTTAAATGGTCAATGAGATCTCACAGGAGCACTGATCCATATCTATAAAAATGATCCTTGTATCTAGTCTTCAATAAGTCAGTGTTGCCCATCAGTTTGGGGAATAAATATCGGAAACTTGGGCTTTGGGTTTGAGAGCGTGTCGTGTCTGTTGGTGAACGGGATTTCTGCTGAAGTTGTCCTACCTTTTGCTATGTTTTCTCTATGGAAAACCAGGAGAGTTTAAACAGGTTTATTTTATGACTTAATATGCTAAACAACAACTACTAAACCAGAAACAGGTAGAGCGATAGCAGAGAATTGAATATGTGTTGCCAGTCCCCAATTTGTAAAGTTTGTTTGAAGTTGTGAGTTGTAACCAGAGGATGCTGCAAAGCACTGTGCCCTTCCACCCTTTCCTCTCTGGGGTGTGCAGTCCCTCGGGATGAGTACACGAGAGCCTCGGGTCTTTCCTGACCTTCCTAAATTGTAATTTTCAGATATGAAACCATACCTTTTATTTCTTTTTTCCATACATGTAATAGTCTAGATAAGCTGATGGTGTGTGTGTGTGGGGGGGTGTATAGATATTGAAGGAGGGAGGAAGACAATGGGACTGGGGTTAGTTTTAGTCGAAAGTTGGTACATAGGGTTTGTTAGGTGGCCCCCAATGTGTTAAGGTCTGATGTCCTTTCAAGAGATGTTTATTGTCTGCCATGTTCTGGGAGCTCTGATAGTTTCTGGGGCGACACAGGTAATTAAATCCTGACCTCTCAAGGTGCTGATATTGGAGTTGGATCTCCTTCACTGTTTTGTATGGAGAACAGAGCTTGAAAATTATTCACTACAACACACATTTAACCTTTATTTGGTACCCAAACAATGAGACAATCCTTGTTTAAATATTTTTTTAGAACTTTCATTTGAAAGTATATGAAACATTCCTGTGTGTAGAGATGTTGGTTTTATGAGGAGTGGGAACTGTTCTTATGCAGATTTTCTTCAGAAGTTTGGAGTCACTGATGAAGTGGCAAGGGTGGGAGATTTAATGCGTGGCAGGAAGATACGCATAACATCTTTGGAAGTTGCCAAAATCAATGTGATCAAGATGTTCACTGTCATAGCTTTCAGGGTTTGGATCTGTAGCAGTGTTGTGGTTATGGCTGGGACCAAGAGGCACTGATTTTTATTTTACTGTAATATTGCAGATTGTGCCATTGGCAGCATAACTTACCAAACCATTCTTTTGGCAAGATGAAACAAGAGAAGTCTGGCCCTACTTCCTTCTGCAGTAGGGTTGTCTATGGGTCTGGGGAAGATTAACTCAGTTGCTGGGAGTCTAGAGCCAATGGACTTAGTTGCATTTCTGATTTTCAATTAGACATGAGTCACTTTCACAGAAAAGAAAGCGGGTGAGGTTCTTCTTTGCCCGTGGATGCCACATAATGCCAGCTACCATAGCTAAATTGTATGGCCCTCTGGAGACACAGGGAGGGTGCGAGGACTTGGTTTCTCCGATCACCTCTCCCAGAGGAGTAATTCAACATGCTTTATACAATGACTTTACTAGTCTAGTTGCCAAAGTTTCTGTGAAGTAAACCGTGGAAGCACCGCAGAGCAATACCTACCAAAACAGAGGCGAGGCCCGTGGGCAACTTCCACCCATGAAGGAGAGCGAGGCTGGCCCCAAGGCCTAGCTCTGCCTTGACGTTTTTCCAAAGATAAGGAGCCCCAGTGCTTACGCTGCCAGAATTGATTCATTCCCCTGAAGAACATGGTGCTGGTTATATTTAATTCTCTCATCCCAGGTATCCTGTGTGAACTGGGCCTCTTTATATGGAGAACAGAAAGGAAGTCTGCCCAAGAGGTAGGCCTCTGGTGCCTGCTTTTCGAAATGTTACTCAGAGTGGTGGTCACGCTCTCAGGCGTCATTTTTCTTAAGACCTCCCAGTTTTTCCCAATTGTCTTAGGTTGAGAAAATGACATGACTCAGCCACACCAGCTTCTTGCCAAGATGTTCCATAAAATGCATAATAAAGCAGCATTGTAAAGGTGAAACATGTTTGTTGGGGTCTCTCGAGTTGATGGAGCAGTCACCGAAGGTCCGATTGTTTCAGGAAGATAGGAGATGGGCTGTGGTCTAATGGCCACGCTGAACTGAGGTGGGTGCAGATAACTAATAAATGCAGACAGTGGAGGTTCGCAGAAGGACACAGGTGGGTTTTGGCACTGGAGAAGGCAACGGGAGACAGATGAGAAGGTGTGGCACGTGTTCCTTGTCAATACAGTTCTACAGTCCGTGGCCGGTGCCCAGGAGCAGGAGGCGGGACAGTAGTTCGCAGCAATGGACTATGCCTTGACTTCCCCATGGCCAGGCTTCCTAGGGGCTGCAGTGAGTGATGGGCAGTGCTCAGCCGTGCCTCGCTACCACGGCTTGATAGACACACAGAGAAGTGTGTGAAACGTGGTGTCCCCACAATGCATAGGTGTTGAGGCGTGGGCGGGCCCTCACATGGATCAGTCTGAACAGAGAACAACAATGGCAGTGGTAGAAGACAGGAAAGGTCAGTGGAGACAGCAGAGGTTGGGGAAGCTTTCCACCGGAAACTGGGTCTGGGGTGGTAAAGATAGGAGATGAGAGCGGAGGGTCCTGCCTCCTTGTGCGGACAGGTGATGCTGGGTCGTGCAAGGGGCTGGGATTCTCACCTGTAATCCCCGCGGGAACCTGCGTTTGCCAGGAGCAGTGCTCGCCTGAAGCCTGTGCTCCCTGCAGCCGCGGAAGAACGGCAGCTGGCCGCTCTGCCTCTCCGGGCTCAGGGACCGCTCGGGCCTCCGAGACGGGGGCCACTGTGCTTGGCTCACCCCGAACTGCCACTTCTTGATCGCCTCAGGGTTTTCTCTGACCGTGTAAATGACAAAATGGAATTTCTTGGAGAAGGAGAGGAGAGAATATTTATAGAATGAAGGACATTTTTTTAAAAAATGGAGACAACTACTGCGAGATTTTGAAATTTGACAGAGCAGACATTTTCCATCCCCACCAGGAAACTTTGCCCGATTCCTTGGCCCTGTAAATACCACAGATAAGCCCCAGTTTCTGGCCAGCGGGGACAGGGCTCAGGCAGAGGTCTGCGGAGGCTCAAAGTGACACCTGCGCAGGGGCCGCTGCCACCGCCGCCGGCTTTTCCCTCTCCGCCCCTACTTCGCTGGGGGCTGAACCCCTATTTGTAGGGTTTGGCTTTAGAAGACCCCATTTGAAATTCCAGCTTCGACCATTTACTGGATGTGTGACCTTCTGTAAGTGAGTTCACCTCTCTGAGCCTCAGTTTCCTCATTTGTAGAGTCAGGGTCGATACCATCGAAGAACTTCCGTGAGGCTCATGGTTGGTTGTGTCGCAGTGTATCGTGGTCCAAGGGCAGTGAGAGAGGCCAGGCCCACGGCCCGGGGTTGTAGCCTAATAAGGTAGATCACAGGTGGCACACACAAGGCCCGCAGGCACGCCTTGTTTTATCCAGCCCGGCACCTTGTTTCTACCCGGCGGCAGCGCCGAGCTCTCGATTAACTGTTAAGGAGTAGTTATGTTTATGCAGCCCTAAAATTACATGCGGCCCTTTGCAGGCAACTGTGAGGCCGATGTGGCCCCTAGGGAAAATGAGTTTGACACCCCTGAGGTAGGTGATTGATGCAATGATTTTAATACAACGTGAGAGCTGTGACTGAGTGTTAAAGGTGAGCTCGTGGGTGTACACACGTGCAGCATTCAGGGAAAGCTGAGAGAAAGGTGCAGTGGAGGCAGCGACAACAGCTCAGGACAAACCCAGTGAGGGGCCCTGGGTCAGGGAAGCACAGACGGGCGATCTAAAGAGACGATTCTCTGGACAAAGGCATGGAGGCTGGAGATGGCCCACGGGCTCCAGAGGCTGCATGACTGGGTGTGACTGAAGCGTGTGGCCTGTGCCTACGAGGCGAGGGCTGGGTGGGAGGGAGGGTGTGCTGACAAGATTCGCCTCGTGCAGTGAGTTATGTCGCTCTGGATGTGACAAGTTTCTTCTCTGCAACATCTCTCCTGAAATGACACCGTTCTCCAGCCTGCAGTCACAACTGAGCCCATTTCTCTGCTTTCTTTTCTTCAGAGCAGTTCTCACCACCTGAGACGACTTGTCTACTTTAAAATGGGACTATTTTTAAAATTGCTATCCAAGTACAGTTGTCTCCTTTTCCCCCCACCCCAGCCATCCCCACCTCCCACCCTTGATCCTACCTGCCTTTGGTTTTGTTCATGTGTCCTTTATCTATGTTCCTTGACAACTCTTTCCTCTTTTCCCCCATTATCCCTTCCCCCTCCCCTCTGGTTACTGTCAATTTGTTCTTAGTTTCAATGTCTCTGGTTATATTTTGCTTGCTTGTTTGTTTTATTGATTACGTTCCACTTATAGGTGAGATCATATTGTATTTGTCTTTTACTGCCTGGCTTATTTCACTTAGCATAATGCTCTCCTGCTCCATCCATGCAGTTGTGAAGGGTAGGAGCTCCTTCTTTCTTTCTGCTGGGTAGTATTCCATTATGTAAATGTACCATAGTTTTTTGATCCACTCATTTATTGATGGGCAAAATACCAATGACATGTTTCACAGATATAGAACAAACACTTCAAAAATTTATATGGGCCCATAAATGACCCTGAATAGCCACAGCAATTTTGAGAAAGAAGAAGAACAAAGTAGGAGGGATCATAATACCTGATATCAAACTGTATTACAAGGCCACTATAATCAAAACAGCCTGGTACTGGCATAAGAATAGACACATAGATCAATGGAACAGAATGGAGAGCCCAGAAATAAACCTATGTGTCTATGGTCAATTAATATTTGAAAAAGGGGGCAGAAGCATAACATGGAGTAAAAATAGCCTTCAACAAATGGTGTTGGGAGAGCTGGACAGCTACATGCAAAAAATGAAACTTGACCACCAACTTATACCATACACAAAAATAAACTGAAGATGAATAAAAGACTTAAATATAAGTTGTGACTCTATAAAAGCTCTAGAGGAGAACATAGGGAGGAAAATCTCAGATATCCCATGTAGCAATATTTTCACTGATATGTTCCCTAGAGCAAGGGACATAAAGGAAAGAATAAACAAATGGGACTTCATCAAAATAAAAAGCCTGTGCACAGCTAAAGAAAACATCAGCAAAATGAAAAGGGAACCAGCCATATGGGAAAATATATTTGCAAATGATACCTTGGACAAGGGTTTGATCTCCAAAATATATAAAGAACTCACACGACTCCACTCCAGGAAGACAAACAACCCAGTTAAAAAATGGGCAAAGGACCTGAACAGACACTTCTCCAAGGAGGACATACAGAGGGCAGATACATATGAAAAGATGCTCAGCATCACTAGCCATCAGCGAGATGCAAATTAAAACCACAATGAGATACCATTTCACACTGGTCCGAATGGCCATCACAACCAAATCAACAAACAACAAGTGCCGCCGAGGTTTTGGAGAAGAAGGAACCCTAGTGCACTGTTGGTGGGAATGCAGACTGGTGCAGCCTCTATGGAAAACAGTATGGAGTTTCCTTAGAAAACTAAAAACAGAACTGCCTTTTGACCTGGCAATTCCACTGCTGGGACTATACCCTAAGCACCCTGAAACACCAATCCAAAAGAACCTATGCACCCCAATGTTCATAGCAGCACAATTTACAATAGCCAAGTGCTGGAAACAATCTAAAATGGAACTTTAATGTAAATTAAATGTCTTCTTAATTATAGTGTTCTCAGTGTTTATACATGTTGTTGGCATAAAGTGGACACAACAGTATTTGTTCAGTAGATGAATGAACAGCAAAGGATGGTACTCATATGAAGACTCATACAGAAGGACTATCAGCAGCCTGCATCATAGACCTTGTTTAAAGGAGAGGCCATAAGAGACACGGGCAACTTCCCGAGTCTACTGTGGATGGAAAAGGAAGGTTCATCTTCTTTGCTGTGCAGTCCTCTGAGGTTGGGAAATGGAACACGTTCTCCACGTGTTGGGGAATGATAGCACGAATGTCTGTGCCTCTCAGGTTTCTGCGGAGAGGCAGTGAAGAAAACTCAAGACTGGAAAGAGGGGTATGTCACCTCCATGTTTCTGCCACAGATCTAGAAGTCTAAATAAATGAGGGTGATTCCAGCAGCTTGCATCAAGTGCCTTATATTGTTATGCTGGATATTTGCTGCTGTTGGATTTTACTTTGGGTTTTTAAACAATGAGGTATTTCCTTACAGAGCCACCCTGGTTAAAATAACATTGAATATTCAGGAATTGCTTTTAAAAAGATCTGCCTCCAGCTTTGAGGACCTTTTTAATGCCTTTGTGTATCCCAGGTTGGCCAGGTCTGTGCCGTTTTGATGAGTGACAGAAGTCTCGCCACACCCAGCTGGGTCTGGAGTGCTGCTGTGTTTGTACTTGTTTGGACGGGTCTTTGGCAATCTGTAGAGACCTGCAGAAACAGAACCTCGGTTCTCAAAGTGGGGGACCGTGACCAATTTTTGTGATACAACACGAGGAGAATGGAGAGGTAGGGAAAGGCTTGTTTCCCCGGCTGGGGTGTTCTAACCTGTGGCCTGGGTGGACCTGCTTGACCAGTTCCAAGGGACTGATTGAGAATTTTAAAGATTCCATTTCCAGTGTTGTGAGAGTGTGCTTTGGGCCTCTGTCACTTTGTTAAATAATTTTGAGGTAATTCCTAGGTGTTTTACAAAAACTGCTTAACGTCTCTCAATTGCTCCACACATTTTTCTAGCAATTCATTAGGATTTCTCCACATTGGGAAAAGAGTTGCAAGTAGAGTAATTGAAAAAAAAATAAGCTAGAAGAAATATAAAGATTATTTAGACCACCTTCGCTTTTCACAGATAGAGGAAACTGAGGACTCGGGGGGCTGGGGATTTATCCAGGATCCACTGTGAGGTCACAGGCAGAGCAAGGGATGTCATGGGGGTCCGTGTGGCCAAGAAGCAGGCTGGCCATTGCCAAAAGACCTGGGAGTGTTGTCTTGGTGCTTATGCTGTTCCTCATGGGGTGTTTCCACTGGCAGGGGAGACCCCCCTGAGCACAAACAGCCAATCAGGCGCATGCGCTCTCCTCACTGTCCGTGGCTCTCCTGTGCTGATTCTTTCCTGTGAATATCACTGCCATATAGTGTAGAAACTGGCATTGGAAAATGGATTGTTTAAACCCCTAATCCGTCAACTCCCTGGAGAACCCGGGACACAGGGCCTGAGATTCTTGCCTCATGACTCAGGCTACTGTAAGGTTGAGCATACTTTACTTGCAATAACAGATAACAGCGGACATTTAATGGGTATTTACCATCCCCTAGTCACTGTTGTCAGCAGTTTACATCATCAACTTATTTAGTTTTCTTGAATACCCGTGAGGTAGATCTATCTTTATTCTTGTTGTATCTACGAGGAGCCTGAGCGAAGATGACATGTGACTTGCTCATGATCACAGAGTTAGTAAGTGGCCACATTAGAATTTCAGTCTGTGTTTTGGCCGCTCACTCTTGTTTTCGATCAGGGGGCTCTGGGGCCTCTGTCACTGCTGGGTCAGTAAGGTGCAGTCTGTTTTCCGAAGACCCTCCAACACATAGCCAAGTTTTTCTGTCTGCTTCAAAAATAACAGGAATGCTTTTGAGTTATCTGTGACCGACTATTCTCCATGCCACACGCTAGTCCCTGCTGTCAGTCCGCTGCTAGACTACACAGGTTTTCACCGGCCCCTGAACGGCAGCTTAATGCAGTGTCCGAATGGCAGGTCTGAAGAGAGGCCTCTTCAGAGTGTGCTGGCTCGGTGGCCAAGGGAAGTTTACTCAGTGCTCTTACGTTCCCGGGAGTCCTTCCGTGAGTTTTCAGCAAGAACATTATTTAGGTATTATCAAAGTTTTGGGAAATCACATGCAATAATTAAGGGTTTTTCTTATATAGCACTGATGAACAAGACCACAATATTATTATTTCCACTTCATAGCTGGAGAAACAGAGACCCAGGCTCCTGTTATAACATGAGGAAGACAGAAATGAACTGCAAACCGGGGGGCACAGAGGTTGCACCCTGGCTAGATGTGTGATTTTGGACATGCCCTTTTTTCTTTCTGGGTCTCTGTCTTACCATTTATAACATATGAGGCTGAATTTGATTTCTGAGTTCTTTCCAGCTCTGAAATCTGTGACTTACTAAGATGAAAGCAAGTTGCTTGTTAATTGACGTGTTTTATAGATGACATGGTTCAAAAGAGGATTTGAGATGGCTTATAGGATTAAAGTGCACTTAAATCAAGACGGTTAAATGATAATAACAGAATTGGAAATAATGAAAGTGATGCAAAAGAGAGGCTTCAGGCACCAAGACGGAGATGGTTGATATTGTCTGGTGTCCCAGAATCCCAGGATGCCACAGCTGAAATTAACCCCAGAGACCGTGACTTGTCCACATGCATCCAGCTTCTTAAGGTTGTCCTCTGTAGCACTTGGCTAGGAAGACTATGTTATTTCCAGCAAAGCAGACTTGGAAATGTGTCTTTCTGACCTACAGGGTTTCTGAGTCCAGAGCATCCTGGCTGTTACAACATGAAGAGATTTGGCAGCTCAGCCAGGAGTGGACACCAGATCTCCTGATTTTTTTTTCTTTTGCCCAGTGCTTTGTGCATGGCAGCATGCCACCTCCTCTAACGACAATTGCTCTTCAGCATACGGTATTCAGGCAGGGATTTGTGGTTTGTATAGTTTTTCCGTAAATGGAATTTCTCCTTCTCTTAATCTCTTGAAGGGCAGACAGGAAAGGCGCTGTTATTCCCATAGTGTATGAGTGAGCAGGTGCAGAAATGCTGAATGGTTGCCCAAGAGCACACTGCCGGCCAATGGAGACCTGCACCTGATACCTAGTGTGTCGGCTCCGGAGTGTCCAGGGATGGCCTTGTGTTGTCACCGTGGGCCTGTGCCCCTGTGGACTCCAGCATGCTGTGCTGATGTGCCAAAAATCCACTTCTCAGCAGATGAAGTCAAAGAAGCTTGTCCCAGGCAGCCCAACCCCCACCCCCCAATGGCTAAGTGACTGCCAGAGGGAACCCCGGGAAGCAGAGAGATGGTGGGCTCCCCAGCACTGATCCCTTGCCCTGGGTCTTGAGTCTGCACTCTCACCTGAGACTTTATTTGTGAGCTCCGTGAGCATATAAAACCTCATGCTGTACATCGCACAGGTCTTGCGATGGAGACTGACGATGCTGTGGGAAAGCCAGGGTCTGCAGCAGGTTAAACCTCTCTGAGCACAGCAGGGGCTTTTCATCAAGCTCAGCTGCAGGAATCCCTTCAACTGGACCACATTGCTGCTGGAAATGTCATCAATCAGTCACCAAGTATTTCTTGAGACAGCAGTGTGAGAATTCAACAAGATCACCTAAGTGACAAGTGAGGAAGGCAGCATGGTGCAGAGGAGAGACTGGGCTTTAGAGACATTGGAGATGTGAACACTGGCCCTGTTATTAATATTCATGAGCTCCCTGAGCCCCACCAGATCTCCTGACCTCACTAAGCCTCAGTTTATTCACCTATAAAACGGGGAAAATACCTACCTCTCCAGGTTTTTGGAAAAAGCACATATTTATTATTAATTTCCTCTCTTTTGTCCAACATTTCAAAATTATCAATGTAAAGTAATAAATCATTGAAAATTGTCAGTTAATGTACTTGGCATTGTATAAAACAATGGGAAGGATAAGGAAGAGACATATGGTTCCCTTTCTCCTGATGGAGACAAGAGCATCCAGCAAATAAAGGACCACATGGGGAGGGGATTGAGCGTTTCTGGGCTGAGCCACAGTGTCCTTGAGGTGTGGGGGTGGGGCTTGCTGGGTGGATGAGAGCATGTATAATGGGGAGACAGGGGTTCCAGGGGGGAGGAATGTAGAAGAAAAGGCTGGCTTGTTTTTAGGACAGCACAGAGGTTAGTCTGGTCAGAGTGGGCAGTAAACAACGAGAAATAAGGATTACCAGTGCTTCATGGGTAAGGCAGGGAGAGGAGTCTTTAAAGCTGAATGGACAAATTTAGAGTTTGTTACACTATCTTGTACAGAATGATGTAAGCTTTTTCAGTAGAAGAGTAATAAAACTGGGACTGGAACCATGTCTTCACTTTGGTATCAAATTTCCATACAGTTTTTTTTTATCTTAGAGCTTGATGTTTAAATAGTAGTACACAGTAGTTATGTATGAACTAATGTTCATCAACACTAGAGTCCTTTGAGTAATCTATTCAAGGATTATATGGGACAGAAAAGTAAAAGAGAAAGGTGGATCAGGTAATCTGAAAAATATGGTTGGAGAGTCTTTAAGAGCATTTGATGTATGGAGAAACTTCTGGTCGTCCTTAATTGCAAAACTTTATTAACTTTTTATAAATAATTGTGAAGCTTAGCAATCAGGCAGTGACAAACAGCTGAGTGTTCCATGTGGCTGTCCCTACCCCACTGCCCTCTAAGTCCTTTCGTAGTGCCCAGGCCTGGAACAGGGTACTCTTCTTTGGAGAATGAACACTGAGTGAGTCCGGTGATGTTTGTTCGATGTTTTTGGCAGTGCTGATGAAAATTCTAGACTGAAATGATATTGTGTGAAGAATGGACCAATTGCCTTGTTAAAATAGAATGGGTTTCCTCTTTTTTGCTGTCTGGATCAATTCTTAGAGGAGTTGGAGACTCTGGTCTCTCAACTGAAGCAACATAATGCACTGATAACATGTGACAGTATAGTCCGATTGGACTCACCAGGCCTTCCCAACTCACTGCTCATGTGAGAATTAGGAGGGCTTTTGCAAAATAAACAGAGCTTGCCAAGGTCTGTTAAGAAGGGTTCCAGATTCCATTGACCAAAAATGGAATGTTTAATACTCCACAGTAAAAAAAGAAAGAAAGAAAGAAAGAAAAAACAGAACCATGGAATTCTGAGTCCCACCTGTTAAATTATTTGTCCTTCTAATAGAAGTAGGAATGAAAGGCGTATGTTCAACATCATGTTGGACCCATTTCCTATGGCGGGAAACCAAGGTAAACACATTTTCCTGATGTAATTGTTGATATTAGTGCAGCTCATATGATGCAGGCATAGCTGTGTGAACCATTTTATTTGGATCCGTCCTTGGCTGGAGCTGGACAAGCGAGTGGGAAAGCCTGGTGCCTCCAGTGCAACAGTCTGGGGGCCCCACATCTTTTAGGGAGCACCGCAGTCCAAGCATTGCTGCTTCGAAGGTGCCCTGTGGGTTCCTGTCCTCGGTTCTCATTTCTTCCCGTACGTGTTTGCAAACATTCATCTCAACTCCTTAGTTGTGTTAGTTCTTACTTCTTATTTGGCTTCTGCCAGAGTTATCGTTCCCCTTGTCTTACATGATGCGTGTAGGTGGTTCCATTAGAAATACTGGAGAGTTCTTTAATTCTTTTTTATCTTTGACTTTCTCCTTCTCTTCTTTTTGCCCCTCATTTTTTGCTCCGTGTTAATAACTCAGTATGCTTTTCCCCCAGTTTTTTCTATGTGTGTGTGCTTATACACAAACACATATATCCACATTTTTGTTTACTATTTTGTCATTTTTGTAACCCTTTTTTTTTTCTTTTTCTTTTTTTTATAACCCTTTCTTTATACTTCTAGTTTGACACAAATTCCCCAGCTAGCATATGGGGTTGGTTCTCAGGCAAGCCTCCCCAAACTCACTTAGTGCATGACATGCTTTATTTCTTCATTTGTTTTCTCCAAAAATATTTTGTGCCAGGTCCTGTGCAAGCCGTTGAGGATACAAAGATGAACTGAATATAGACCCTTGTCTCAGGGAGGTACAGGGGTGTGTACTTGGCGTAGTGAGGGAGGGTTCCTGGGAGTCCAGACAAGGGGCCCAGAGGGGCAGGCCCTGCTAATACCACTGGGCTCATTGCTCCTCTGGGAGAACAATTCCAAGTCCCAATTTGGGAGGGTTCAAAATCCCTGTGCCTGCCCCAGGCTCAGGGTGGGGAGGGGCTCTGGCACGGAGGCAGGAACAGTGGGGGCAGAATAGGGGTTGGGTCAACAGTGAGGGTCCTGCCCAAGAGTCCTGGACAACGGTGCTGGTGAAAGAGGTCAGACGGGCAACGACTGTTGAGTGTGAACCGTTTCCAAGGCTGTGTCTGTAAAGGAGGTACCGGCCCTGAGGATGTCTGTCCTGTGCTGCCCGGGTGTTTCGGCCTCCCACCCAGACCGTAGGTGCACGGAGGGCAGGAACTGTGTCTCACGTTTGCTATGTTTTTCCTGTGGCGCAGAACACGATGCTGGCATGGGGGGTTCATTCATGAGCACTGCTCCTGCCTGGAGGAATACAAATGAAATTGTGAATGGACACTGACACGTGCAACTACATTTCTAGTAGACTTTTTGATACATTTTGTTTAACATCTTAGACATGCTTACCTCTGCAGTATTTGTAGTTCACAAAATATTTCCCAGTGCTCCACTGGATCTTCACGATGAACTTCGGAGGCAAGCATCTTTGTTAGTATCACGGTTTCATGTCAGTGCAGATACACTTGAAGCTTAGACTTTTAATCCCCCAACACAGCGGAGCTGCCCCTGGGAAGACCTCAAACTCAAGCCTCCTTTGTCCATTGTGATTTGCTAAATGGCCCAGAAGCAGTCCAGAGAATGAGGCAGCTCTCATGTCCCTGAACTGGTAGAGAATCCCTCCGATTTGCAGCCACTAGCCTGTGGGCTCAGGGGGCTAGCCTTCACTGCAGCATGAGTAGAAAGCACAAATGTGGGTGAGGAAGGGCACCCCTTGGGGCTCCAGAGGGCCCTAGAGGGGACTGCTGTGTTGCCAAACACCAGTCAAAAATCACAGTGCCAGAAAGAAACCTTACTGTTGGCAAAACCATCTGTTGAGTTAAACGTTGCCCACCTCAGTCCCCTGTTTAAGTCCGAGATCCCTGTAGGGAGGAGGACATAAAGTGGAAGCCTCCAATTAACATCGCTGCTGTGTTGGTCGGGTTATCAATTACTCTCCTATGGGGTCTTGGGGAAAGGATCCAATCCTAAGGTGATGGAAGTTTGTTTTGTCTGCTTGTTTGCTGTAGGAGACTTTGATGCCTACTATGTGACTCAGGAGAGTAGGCCACTTTGTGGGGAGGATGTGTAAGGCATTGCTGCGGAACTGCAGAGAAGCTTTGCCTCTAGTCCTTGTGCTCCTGGCGAGGAGGCTTTGAAGCGCATCTGATCTTGGACAACTCAGACACCGCCTCCATATTCCTGAGGCTGTTCTGGGAGGAAGCAAAGCAGGATGAGGGCTTCCTTCCTGTTGACCTTCCTGAGAAGGGGAGTGCAGGCAGGCAGGAGAGAGTGTCCAGCCTAGGGACATTCAGGGAGCGGGATGCTGTGCTGCGTGGTGGGTGGTTGCTCTTGATTTTGGAAACGGCAGCCTCCTGTACAGTGGTGACGGATCTCCAGCATGGCAAGGTCAGTCCAGAGCCAGCATGACGGGTATGTCTGCTGTGCCAGAGGGCCGGCAGTGGTCCTCAGCCCACTCTGGACCCTGTAGGTACTCACAGGCTACTCTTCCATTTCTTGCATGAAAAACAAATAGTTATTGGTGCCGGAGTTCAAAGCCATGGTCCCGTGTGTTCCTTAACATGATGCAGGTGGGCCTTCATTGGAAACACCTTCTGCTCCTCCAGCTCAGTTCTCGTGAAAACAAACAATGGTGCCCTTCGCCCAAGTCGGAAGAGGTGACCGTGAAACCGCCGTGAGCTTCCTGTGCATGCCACGGCTTCAATCAGGTCCTTCTGTAGGGGTGAGGACCTGCACGTCCATCCCGGAGCTCGCCACGGGCTACGAGGCAGAGTCCGGTGGCAGCGCGCTTGTATAGGCCTCCTGCCATAGCCCTGCCGAGGTGGGCGCGGGGTCAGCGCTCCTCAGCACCAACCGGCCACGGTGCAGCTGCAGCTGGGGGGTCTCCTCGTCTTTGCTCTGAAAAGACTCTTCACAGTCCAGGCTTTGAATGATTCCTTCCTTCCCCTTCATATTAGAACTGCTATTCAGATGAGAGGTTCTGTGTAAAGACTCGGAGACAAGGGAAGAAACTGAAGTCGAGCTTGACGCCACTGTGGAGCCTGACGCCCTGCATGAGAACACGGTAGCCGTGTGGCCTCGTGCGTGTCGCTGAGCTGCTCTGTCAGTGAAATGCAGGGCCCACCAGTACGTACCGTACAGGGCTCTCCTGAGGACTAAGGGGATTGCCGTGTGTAAAGGACTAACAGTGATGTCTGGCACTAAGTACACACTCAGTGTTAGCTGCTATTATTAGTAATAAAGATAATCAAGACAGGTTATTATTGTAATAAACTTTACTTTTTAAAAAGGTTTATTTATTTCTAGAGAGAGGGGAAAGGAGTGTGAACGAGGGAGAGAAACATTGAGTGGCTGCCTCTCACACACCCCAAAACCGGGACCTGGCCTGCAACCCAGATGTGCCCTGGCTGGGAATCGAACCGACAGCCTTTCAGTTCACAGGCCAGTGTGCAACCCACCGAGCCACACCAGCCAGGGCTAACCTTTACTTTTTTAAGAGCAGTTTTAGATTCACAGCATAGTTGAGGGGAAGGGACAGAGATTTTCCATACACGCCTGCCCCACCCATGCAGGGCCTCCTCCATTACCAACATTCTGCACCACGGTGGTACTTTGGTTAAAATCAATAAACCTACCTTGATGTCATTATTACCCGAAGTCCATAGTTTACACTAGAGGTCACTCTTGATGGTGTCCACTCCATGGATTTGGACAAATACATAACGACATTACCCAACATCATAGCATCACACAAAGTCATTTCACTGACCTAAAACTGCTCCGTGCGCTGCCTGTTCACTCCTCTCCCCCAGCCCCTGGCAACCACTGATGTTTTACTGTCTCCATAGTTTTGCCTTTTCCAGAATGTCACGTAGGTGGAATCATACAGTGTGTAGCCTTTTCACGTCGGCATCTTTCACTTAGTGATATGCATTTAAGCTTCCTCTAGGTCACAGGTGGCAAACACAAGGCCTGCAGCAGAATCTGGCCCTCCACTTTGTTTTATCCGGCCCAGCACCTTGTTTCTACCCAGAAGCAGTTCCCAGCTCTCGCTTAACTGCTAAGGAGCAGTTACATTCATACAGTCCTAAAATCACATTCGGCTCTTGGAAGGCAACTGTGAGGCTGAAGTGGCCCCTGGTGAAAATGAGTTTGACACCCCTGCTCTAGGTCTTTTCACAGCTAGATGGCTCATTTCTTTTTATTGCTGAATAATATTCCATTGTCTAGATACACCACAGTTTGCTTATTTATTCTCCTACTAAAGAAAATCTCGGTCACTCTCAAGTGTGGCAATGATGAATAAAGCTGCTATGAATATCCGTGCACAGGTGTCTGTAGAAAGGCCTATTTTTGTTACATTGAACATATAATATGTGGCATTTGCCTCTGCCATCTCAGAGCGTGCAGTATCTGTCAATATCGTTACTCAGTGTTCATTTCCCGACTCTGCAACAACGTCCCGTGTAGGTTTCTGTGCCCAGGCTGGCGGCGAGGGGACTGTTTAGGATATCCGGCCGCTGGCCTGGCCTTTTCCCCCGGGGCAGCTTGCTGGCCACATCTCACCCCTCTGCATTTGTCTGTGCCTTTAATGCCAATGAATCCAAAAGCTCAGGCCCAGCTAGTCCCTGAAACTTTACTGAGGTTTTCTCACTTTTCCTCATAGCCTCCACTTCTGGAAAATAAAAAATAAACAGCACCACCAGTACATCAGGTGATCCCAATCTACTGTTGTAGAGGGGTTTTGCAGGAGCGTCTAAAGCATGAAAGCAATGTGCAGTTGAAAAGGTGGTAAAATCACTAACGGTATGAAGTAGGAGATGCTGGCAGAAATTAATTTAAATTTAGGGAAAAGGCAAAAGTACTGAGAGGGTGAGTAGAACTGCCAGAATTTAAGACAAAATTGGCACATTGCTCTTCATTGTACACAGATTTAAGGAATGTGAAGTGGTGATTGCAAACATTCATTTTTGACAAATTTGTTTCAGATGATTCATTTGGACAGCGATGCTAAATTAAACATGCACACAATGGTAGGCAAGATACATGCCTGTGAAATATAAACAAAATAAAGGGAAAAAAGCAGGGCAACCTTATCACCTGAAACCGAGCATTCCACGAAATACATGATTCTGAAGTAAAAACTAAAGTTTTGAGAAAGTGCTCATATATGTCATGCACCAAAATTTCTGAGAAAAACCATTGATAAAGGTTTTTATTTCTACCAATCTTCCTTTTGAACTGCATATGGTCAGTTAAATGATCTGTTACTCAGTGGAGTAACAATGGCTTCAGACGGTCTGAGCATCAGTGCCTGGGAAAATCGCGGTGATTCCTTCTGCTCCCGCGTGACGTGAGGCCAGCCTTACTCGGTGGACCCTGTGTCTTTCTCCTTCACTTGCTTTGACCTTGGGTGGGTCTCTTCAGCTGTAATGCCTCCCCCTGACAATTAGGAATGAGAGATTTGCACCATGTGTTCTGTAAGGACCCTTATAACTCCTACTATTTCTGAGTTTAAACACTATATGCATCATCAATCCCCCCAAAACTCACCTGAGACATAACTTTGTTAGTCACATTCTCTTCTGCTATTTCTACCCGTCAAGGATCACTTTAATCATGAAGCATTAGTTCCTAAACCACCAAAGTGACAGTCAGGGCCGGGGCACAGAGATGCTTCTGATTTGGAACAGAAGAGGTGGCCCTGTAATTGAGGTACTGACAATGACAGAAACTACCTGCAATAATCCCACAGATGCTAACAACTCCCATCACAAACCACAAAGGTTGAGCTTTGTGCTCTTCCACACCCAGCCTTCAGGTTGCCACTTTGCCGTATTCTGATGGCTTTGCCTAACTTTTATGGAAATATTGCTGTCATTCACCTCATTTATGTTGCATGCTCGTGTCCGAGGAGGGGAGAAAGGAGAACTTTGGGTCTGGCGGTAGACGTGATCAGTGAGGTGCTCATGTTTGCAAAGAAGGCATTGTGCTTGCTTCCCTTGACTTGCACGGCAAGTTGAGTTGCTGTTCACTCATGGTGCCCATTTATTTTTAAATGATCTTGGAAAGCGAGTGAAAATGATTATCCCTATTGAACAGACGAGAAAATGAAGGCCTAGAGAGTTAAATGAACACGTCGAGGTCTTGCCTAGATATCTGTGTATGTAGATATGAGCTCATGCTGGATAATTTTCCCTGAACCCCCCCTTTCCCAGCAAGGTCAGCCTCCTCCTAATGTGATATGTCCTGAAGGGCAGCCTCTGGGCTGAAGTAACTTGATAGTAGATGGCATTCTTCCAAGGAGTTGCTGGTTTCCTTAGGTCTCAAGTTCCTTGCTTGTGTGAATACAAAGGCAAATCGAGTGGAATACTGCAGCACTAGGTTATCATTCACATGGTAACTTGCCTGGGAAAATGTCTCCCCTACACAGATTAATTAAGAACCGATCCCTTGGAATTCTGTGCCTTGGAGTGAACTATGGGTGGTTTCTGAGAAGTTAAAGGGACAGAGACTCTTTGTGGTTGCCCACTGGAAACTGCAGAGGAGTGAAGTGGGCGGTACAGCTGCATTGTGAAAATGCAGGTTGTTTTTAATTAATGTCATATGAAGCATCCAACCACAGCATTTTCCCCCAGTTCGATGATGTCTGTAGGCATTCTAACCTAGAATTCTCCAAATTACTCCCATGTTGTGCTCGATGCAGCAGTGATTGACTACCATTTTCTGGAGGCAGTGGGGAAAATAGAAATCTCACCAGTCTGCAGAGGAGGCATGGGCAGCAGCTCGGGGTAAAAAGGTAAAATCTGATTCCAGGCCAGTTCCAGAGCCAGTTATGTCCAGCTGGCAGTAACCAGGGAGTAAGAATTTATCCTCTGCCACTCAGCTAACCAGTTCTCGTGGCTTGGGCCAAGGGGGGTTCACAGGGTCAGGCCATGCTGGAGCCTAGACACAAGAGCAGCAACCATCATTGTCCTTTTCAGATGGGGAGCCCACAGGGCACAAGGACGTTATGCCAGTTGTCCAAAGCAAAGGGGCTCCACACTGGGCAGCTGCTGCTCTCACTTCCAGGAGGACATCTCAGCCCTGCAGTGAGAGTCTGACACGAACTTAAGGTAGAAAAGGGAGTCAAAATTGATGCCATGCCAAAGAAACTCCCTTTGCACTTATCACCGAAAAGGAGGACATCAAGGAAGAGGGATGGTTATGTAACTGTTATACACACAGTAAAGCCTCACTGATTTGAGTCATTGTGGTGAGATCGGTCTGATTATAAAACTTTTAACAAGAAATGCATCTTGATACATTTAGGATGCATTTAGAGTTAGATAGGTATACGAATATGTATATTAAAAAGCATACTAATGGGGTGTAAAAGTCCCTCTCTATGCCTTAAAATATTTTTAAGTAGGTGAAATGTGTCACACTAGCTAATTAACATGATTAAGTTACTTTTCAAATAGCTATTACAAAGATAAAATCTAGCCTGCCTTATGTCCAAATTATCAGCAATTCCAGTTAGGGGAACATGGGTCAGGTACAAAACAGTGTATGAAGAAGGGAAGGTTGCAGCTGAATGGAGTCCAGACGTGGGGCTCTGGAATCGAGATAAGCATATGAGACCCAGTTCATAAATATGTAATGACATGTACTATGAGCTCAGTGCAAGGGTGTGAGGCATGCGGAGATGAAGACATGTGCCTTCGTAGAGGATACGCGTAGCTATAATGTAAGGCATCTGTGGTTAGTGTGCATGGAGATTACAAAGGAGATTAGGATGACGGGCCAGTCTTGGGTGCTAGACTGGAGAGAGAATGAGGAGCCACAGACAGTTTCTGAGCAGAGGAATAATGTGGCTGGAGCTGTGTTTTAAGGGTAACCACACATGTGGTAATTTGAAGAGGCTGTTAAGGAACTGTCGCAATGTTTGAATGAGAAATATAGTCCAAAAATTATAAACTATGACAATTAATTGGATGTGAGGAAGAAAATACATCTCAGAAGGAGCTCAGCAACATCCATTCCCGGAGACGTGGCATGATGTGAATGGGGTCGGTCTGGCTTAGGGGGGCTACTTTGAAGACTGAATTTTGGACAGTGGCTTTAGACATTAGATTGTGAACCCTTGTGGATTATGCAGTTGGAGGTATTGAGTTGGTCTATGGTCTTAAACTTGATGAGGCTGGATTTGAATTATAAACTTAAGAATTAACTGCATGGAGGTAAAATCTACATATAGGGGTTGGACAGAGATAGACTGGATAAAAGCAAAGAACTGATGTCTGGACCTTGGGTGATGAATTCTTTGGTTAGGAAGTGGCACACGTTGTCTGTATATTCTCTGTACCTCCATTTCCGGGGAGTATGAGCCCTTGCTGAAGTGGCTGAGAATAAGATGGGACAACTGAGTTCTCTTGTGAAGAATTACACCATTACACTATGCAGCCAGTGACTAGATTTCTGCTACACTGACAGATTATCTTTAAACTATAATAAAAATGATCCTATTGGTCATTCCCAGTAGTCGCTTTTCTTTTCTTTTTGGTTCTGTCATAAATGTACTTTTGCCTCTTGATTTACTGTTAGAAATTTCCTGTGTAGTTTGGTGCTGAGCATTAGAGGGGTCAGGTTTTGGGAACTGAAACCCAAACAAAACTTTTGCTGCTTCCTACAGCACACTTAAATTAATTTAGGGGTCAGAGGATATCCTGTGAAAATATTAAGAGCAACCTAGCCTTTTATTTCTATACAGATCCAAAAGGAAATCACATTTGCACAGCATGGAGCTCATTTCAGAATATCCAAATTGTGTTACTGAAAACGTTAATGTACCAATCTCAGAAGTGATCTCTGAAATAAATATTTGAAAAGATAAGTGTGTTTGCCTTTGCAAAAAAAGTTACAGGATATGTGATGTGGTACAGCAAAACTAAGAACCCAGATCTAGTATTAAAACATCAACAAAATAAGATAATCTTACTGCCAATTTATTTCAACTAATGTTTACTACGTGGCTATTAAGGGAAAGCATAAAGCATGACCTGGATGTGGGTACATACAATAATCTGGAAAATCAGACATGATTCTTGCTTGCAGGGAGAGTAGACACTAATGTGTGAGCTTACTTATAACAACAACAGTCGCAATGGCAACAGCAGACTGACTATAATGCAAAGTTAAATGAAATAAGTGATGAGCTGACACAAAGCAGCACTGAGTATGAAGAGGTGTTTTAGTTCTGAAAAGAGGACCACAATTTTTTTTTTTCGGATGAGGTGGCATTTCAAATACATCTTCGAGGATAATAATTGTAAGCATGATGGTGGGTAGTTGTGATGTTGACTGATGATGAAGAAGAAGGAGGAGAAGAAGGAGGAGGAGGAAGAGGAGGAGGAGAAGAGGAAGAAGAAAAAGAAGAAGAGCAGTTGCCAGTCTATGAATGCTGATAATTTACTTGCCTCTGTATTATTTGCCAAAGAGATTCTGTGTTAGTGTTTTGAAAGGTAAAGTGGAAGGAGAGGTTTTCAGATGACAAGAGAGCATGAGAAGAAACATCTTGTGTGTTTGTGTGTGTAGAATAGAGAATTGTTTGGTGCATTCGAGGTCCAGGGTACATGGAGGGTTGCGGTATGAGAGAAGATTGGAAGAGGAATAGGGACCAGATTAGCAAAGAGCTCCAGATACTCTCTGAGTCATGCCAAGAGCTCTGTGGATACTTGTGTGGGAAGCTGACCCATTAGGCTTAGCAGGATGGGCTTGTGGTTTGTACATCTGTATCCAAACCCTGGAACATACTCGCTGGAATTGCATGGTCTGCAGCAACACTTGAGATTTATGGAGAGGCCTTGAACCTAGGCTTTCAATGACTCCAGGAAACAGGAAAGATGAATTTGATGTCGGCCCAACAGGCATCATTACCAAAGGATGGCCGATGCATCATGGACAAAGGAAGAGGTGGGTGATGCTTTCTCAGAAGATGTGGTATTCTTTTCCACTTTAATCCATGTGTCCTAAAGCATCTGGACTTCCTCTACTTTAAAATAGGCATTCCACATATGCCTGAAATAACCTACAAGCACCTCAATGTTTTGCTAAGAAAGAATACTTTTTATTACTTTAAAAGTTGACTGATTGTAGAGTCTATGCCCCAGTGACAGTGGAGGGGCAGGGAGACTATACATGCTGAAGGTGTTTTAATGGGAAAAAAATTTAGAGAATCCTGATTGCTCTGAAAGAGACAGAGAAACAGAAAAATAATGATGCCAGGAAAGGGTATTATATTTTCTAAACAAGTTGACCTATCTTAGAGATACCAGTTGTAGCCTTTTTTTCTTTAAAGTATGTGGTCATTTGGGGAATGAGGAGGGAACAAATGTGTGTGGCAAGAGAGTTTAATAGGCTTGATAAAGCCCACTACTTTAGTCCAGTTGGGCTGAGTCCACTTGAGATTAGGAAGAACAGAAAGGTTTGTCTGTAGAACAATTAGTGGGTTGTGAGGAATATTTCGTTCTGGCTTTTAGTTTTGGTAAATCTTAAGCAAAATCATGAAATAACAATGACAAAATAAACACAACAAAACCTTAAAAGACCTATATCTGTGTTTTTACTAGATTTTAGAGGCAGCAACATCAAATATTTGGGACTCACTTTTCTGGCTCATGATGCAAGAACACTTGCTCTCAGATGCTGAATTCACATTTCTCCTTGGTGTCCCTGGGTATCCTGGGAGCAGAGACACATTCAGCTGCAGGGACCAGACCCATTTCCTGACTTTCCAGGCTTCCATGAGGTTTGGTTTTTAATGAAAAAGGTTATCGTAAAAATTCCAGAGATTTCTAGGCAAGCTGTTAACATGAGAACTGATGTTTAACTCTTCTCTCTCGAATTCATCTTGAAGCAATCAACAGAATATGTTAAAAATGGAAAAGAAATCTTCCTCATCATGATGAACAGTGAAGGGTATCATCCACATGCTAGACACTTGGGGAATTTTGTTAAGAGGCCATGCAGCTCATAGATGGTGGGAAGACCAAACCGACTATGAAAATGTTGGAATACTTCCATATTGATTGGTAGACAGCCACTTCCTGCTGCCTCTGTGAGCTCTCATGCTATCCTTGTGCCATTGAGGTGGATTCCTCCCCTGGGTACCCTTTCGTTTTCCCACAATTCAGCAACTAACAGGACAATGCTTGGCACAACGTGGAAGTCTCTAGAATCTGGCTTCAGTGGCCATTGTGATAGCCTAAGCTGCATTACTTGTTAAATATTCAGAATGTCGGCACTGTTCATTTGCCAGCTGGGAAGGTGTTTGAGGGAAGTATTGCCATCTAGTGTTTATCTTCTCAGAGTAGCATCCCTTTCTCTGTGGGACCCCCTTCTTCCCTACAACAGACATGGAGTTCTAATGGGGGATGATAAAGAGCACCCCGTTGGCTTTAGGTTCAGGGATGAACGGGTAACTCAGGCCAAGTCAATCTAATCATTTATTATTTTTTAACAGGAGTTGCCACTCTTAGGTTACAAAGTAGAAGAAGTCTCCACAACAAGCCCCTGCACCTGGGGGAACCTGTTTAGAAGAAGGGAAGGTACACACGGGGGGTGGACGAGACAGAGATCCCATGGCAGCCCTCAGCGTGTCGAGTCCCTGGGTCTCATTGCTCAGGAAGCTCCCCGTCTATCCCCACCCTTTGGTCCTTTGCTATCCACTGGATAGAGTGTGACTTGGAGTACTGTTACTTTCAAGCAGAGTGTTGATTTAAGGCAGGAAGTAAATGAGAGCTAATGCTGTCAGAGCCCATGAGTATGCTGGGTGGAGAGGGGTGCTGGCAGTGAGCCCCCCACCTCCCCGTGCAGAGGGAGTGCTGGTCTCCATCAGCAGTAGAAGAAGGCACGGAGCTGGGCTGAGATGAAGCTCCCAGCTGTCACTCAGGTGACTCTTTCTACCTCTTAACTCCGTCTGCTCAGGATGCTCGTTCTCTGAATCCATTGTTTGAATGAGCTCTTTCCTGTTTGGGTTTCTGTAACCTCTATGGAGTTTCATCTGTTAAAGTTTCCACCAGGAGAGTGCAGATTCGTCTCTCCCAAAAGCCCCACTTCTGTCCTACCTGCCTAGGAGACAGTGTTAGGTGACAAAGTCACACTTCGTGTTTGCTGGACTCTGGGATACGCTCGTGTTTCCTCATGTAATCCACGAAACACATGTTTGCGGTAGGTGGTGGTCTTCTAACTATTTCGGGGATATGGAAACCGAGGTGAGAAAAGGTCACAGAGCTAACAAGTAGTGGAGAAATAATCTGAGCCCAGGCAGTCCGACGCGGAACTGTGTGCTACACTCTGAATAAAGAACTAGGTAGTGGTCCCGAGGGAGCCCTCAGATTCTGCAGCTTAGTTATCACGGAAGCCTCTGTTCTAACCTCGTCCATTCTGCTGCATTCCCTATAACCCTCCTTCATCTAGTTGGAGCCGAATTTTTGGCCACTTTCCACTTTGAACCAATAAGTCTTCACTAAGGAGCAAGTGGGAGAAGACCTGGGAAGACCTCCATGAATACTCCAGGTGGAGAAGTGAGTGCTGGCCACCAGGGGAAATGGGAGATTTCTGTGAGGTCACGAGACAGGACAACACTGTAGACCTTCGAGAGCTTTCTGCGTGTCAGAAGGCAATTCAGAAGTTCTTGCCCTGAAATAACTCTTGTAAGAAAACAAGAACACTTGGGAAAGTATTTGATGTATATCCTTAAACTCAATAGGGAACAACAGCTGTGGATTCTTACGTCAGCAAAAGGGAGCAAATCAAGGTGTGCGCCTGCCCCGGATGAAGTGCTTTATTGAAACTTCTGGAACGCTAAAAATATTGATAGGAAAGCAATAAGAGATTGCCAAAAAGATGTGGGAAATAGATCCTGGATACCAAACTCTGCACAATAAGAATTCCTAAAGGAGAAAACAGTAAAGATGGAGCAGGGATAAAAACAAGCAAATAATTAAAGAAACTCCCTGGTTGAAAGAGATGGTAAGGAAAAGGAGGATGGAAATAGTATAACAAAAACAAGAACAAATATAACAGATTTATGTTGCCAGGGAAAAATCACTCAGATTGGTTTAAATTAAGTTAAATGTTAAGAGACCATTCAAGGCAAAATAACAAAAGACGAATTAAAAAAGTTATAAGCAACTATGTATCAGGGAAACAAGCCAAAGAAATTAGGTGGCTGACATTGATATCACGCAAAGTAGAAATTAAGGCAAAAAGCATTTAGGATGGCGGCGGGGGTGGGGCGGGATCCCAAAGGGTTATTCTATATTAGTCAAATAATTTCTAATGAGAATATGCAATTATGAATTTGCATGTTATGAATAACATAGCATCCACATAGGTAGTGCTAATACCTAAACACCTGAGGGAACACTGACAAGATCCTTGTGTGAGATTTTAACATAGCGCTATCAGTGTCCAAAAGTTTAGGAAACAAACAAAACAGAAAAATGTGAATGAGGACCACGACGCCTGGGTTAAATAACAAGGCTGAATTTCTACATTAGCAGTTCACTTCGTGTTCTTACAGATAAGGTCTCTTCTTTGCAAGTGTCTCTGGGACACGTACGACATTGAGTGATTCCTATTCTATGACCCAAAGAACATCTCAATAAAAAAAATTTAAAAAAAGAACATGTACTGACCACAATGTCTGACCAAAAAGCTTTAATAAAACGTAACTAATAAAGTGTTCAGTCCTGAGATGGGGCCTCATGTGAACTCCCACCCGCTCCACTCAGGCCACCACGGCCTTGTCTTTGATGACAGGCATTTTGTGTTCTGTCCTGTTACAGTTTCCACTACAAGGGGAACAATATGAAATAGAATAATATACCCCAGCAGGGGAGCCTAGAAATTTACTGCAGGCAACTTCACGTTATTTTTTAGAAAGAAATCAATCAATCAATCAAATGATTAAAAGAAGAAAACTATGGAGTTAGAAAAGATTCTCAAGCCATCATTCCACCCACCTCTCTCCCCTTACAGCGGAGGGAACAGAGAATAGAGAAACAGACCTTGGAGACCAAACCATGTGCAGCGAGAATTCCTGTGGATTTGTCCCAGGCTGCACAGCAAACAAAATCTGGCTGGGGCCCAAGTCTCCTGGTAGGTTCACAGCCCTGTGCCTTTCCACGGCTCTTCAAGTTTATCCTCGAGCAAGACACCCAGGGCCTACACTTTGGGCCATGGGCTCAGTTCCAGATTGGAGTGACCGTGCGCTCGCTCGCCTCGCAGAGCAGAGGCTGGCTGCTCCCAGGGCGCTCCCAGGCAGCCAGTCTCTGCTCCTCTGTGAGGAGAGGCTGAGCAATGTGGTTGTTATTACCCAAATCACACGCTTCCCACCTCTTCCAGGTAACCCCTGAAGCCACCTCTGACATCATTAAACGCAGAAGTCACTAAACTGTAAACGTGTGTTGGGGGTGTTTTCTAGAGCTCTCATGACCTCCTTTTGTCGAGGCTCACTTTGTTTTTATTTCCCCCCAGGATCCGACTGCTCTCCCTCCTCCCTTTCCTCAGTCACAGGCGCCCAGGATGGGTCGCACCCTCTGCCTCCTCTCTTTGGATGGTGTTTCTAAGTCACACCAGGTGGGCAGCTGCTTTTCCACATCACCGGGCCAAGCTATGTTTTCTCACTTGTTCTCCGGCTGGACTGCAGTTGGAGACCTGGTCTCATTAGCAGAGCGGGAGAAAGCAGAGACGTAAAAGCTGTGTTGGCTTTTCAAGACTGCTGAACTAACTGTTTCGGGGGGTCGGGGGAGACCTTTTTTTCTAGCCATGAACTTGTGAATTGAAGATTTTATGAAACTCAATCCCCATTGTTATGCTAGCATAATCCTCCCTCAGTTATTCACCCAGCTTTCCCCCTTGCAGTCTGGGACGCTCCGGGCATCCCATCTCCTGACCCCTCTTCCTGGTCAGAGGCCTGGGGCCAAGGCTCGGTGGCAGCCAGCTCAGCCTCCGGACCTTTCAGTCATGACTGGGGGTGGGGATAACTGCAGCACCCCTCTGGGGTGGAGGTAGGAGGATGTCTCGTCATCTCAATTTATCACCTCTTTGTTTGGGCAATTTCAGGTGATGCCTTTGTGTTGAGAAACAGTGAGAAGCAAAGGATTTGCTTCTCAAATGCTTAGGACAAGAAGAGATCTTAGTCATCACCCACTCCAGACTACCTATTTCAGTTTTCTATTGCCACGTGACAAATCTCCCCAAAACGTATTGGCTAAATAACCACCACCATTTATTTGCTCATGACTGTGTGATGTGGGTGGGACGTGGTGAGACGTTGCTTTCTGTGCCAGGTGGGTTTGGCTGGGAGGCTTGTTTTTCTCCATGTGGCCATTCTCTCCCCATGTGATTACTCACCAATCTGTTGTCAACCTGAGCATTTTTGCGTGGAGGGGGGCTTCTGAGAGACAGAGAGCAGAAGCTGCCTGGCCTCCTAAGGCCTGCCCCAGAGCTGGCTTCCACCACATTCTTGTGCTGACAGCAAGTCACAGGGCAGCTGGACATTTGGAGGAGAGGAAGCAGACTCCACCTCTTGGTGGGAGGAGAGGCATGAGGTTGCAAGAATGGGGAGGGTGTCTGGCAACATCTTGCGTGGGACCTTCCCCACTCTATGCTGTGCAGACAGCTGCAACTGGGCTTCTGCAACAATGACTGACGTGACAGATCAACAGCATGGTCGGGGGCTCCTGAGGCCCAGAAGGAAATAACTCACTTTTCCTACTTTTGAGGAAGTAATTGAAGTTCCCTTCTAGACTAATCTGAAAATATTGGGGAGAAGGGAACAGCAATGGTGAGACACGGGTTAGATGGGAAAAGGGAAGTGTATTTTGAGGTCAGTCAGGCACAACTCAGATCTATCCAATAAGCCAGGTTCATGTTTGTTTGGACTTTGCACAAAGCCGCAGGGCTGCTTTTTATGCTTGTTGAGTGACTGTTGGTTGCTACATCTCACCAAGTCTGTTTTTGATCTGGAAATGTGTTGAATAAACACAGGGAAAGTGAAGCACTGAGGCTTTTTCGTCCCACACTGAGAGGTAAGGACATGAACCTGATACTTGCACTTGAAAGAGTGGTGGAAAGATAGGAGAGGAAACCCCACGCTAAAATACCCCTGAAGCAGCACAGTCTGTGAATGCTGTGAAATCTGAGGGCAGAAGTCAGAGGCCCCTTGGAGCGTCCTTGAGGAGGTGCTAAAGGTCCCTGGCCATTTCTCTTTTCTCTTCGTTCATTGAGAAGAGGTTCAATGGAAAGTTGATGGAGTTGATTTGAGAATTTTTTGTGGTGTGCATTGCACTTTATATACTTTGTAAAAAAAATGGCATCCGAAGATGTGGGCTTAGCTTGGAGTAAGGAGGTGAGATGGAGGCACTGCCCCCTGGGTGGTGGCTCGAAGGCATGGGGTCTCCTATTTACCCCGTCAGGGGGTAAGGCTCCAGCTTATACCTGCTTTGCAGTCTTCTTGGGCAGTAGCAATGTATCGTATAAGTATAATACACAGTTCTCCAGATCGGATAACATCAAGTTCAGGCCCCACCATACCTATTATTCATATGATTGGTTCTAATACCTTGAAATCAATAGCCAGATGGACTCCTTTGGTCTAAATAGTGATCAGTGTAGTACCTTGAGGGATTATTTAATTTGGGGATTTTTAAAGTATATATAAGAATTTGTTTAGTTTATATTGAATATTTGACAAAGGAGTTTTTGATTGTAACCACTTTATTATCTCAATCTTTGAGTACATGAGGATCTGCCATGAAACAATACTTGCCAGGTTCTTAAGGTGGTACGCCCACAGTAAACAGTTTTATATTGGTTCCCCAGGTGAAAATTGTGGAGGTGATGATTGTAAATAAGACAGATGAAGTATGACTCATATTGCCCTTACTGTAGTGGTTTTGCTATTTGTATTAGTTTCCAATTGCTGCTATAACAAATTATCATTAATATAGTGGCTTAAAACAGCACAAATCTATTCCCTTCCGGTTCTGGAGGTCAGTAGTATAAAATAGGTCAGCGGGGCTGTGTTTCTATGGGGGCCCTGGAGAAAATCCACCTCTGTGACTGTGCCAGCTGGTAGGAGCTGCCTGCACTCCTTGGTTTGTGGCCGCACATCACGCTAACATCTGCTGCTGTCATCACATCACCCTCTTACAGGACCCTTGTTGTTACCTTGGGCCAACCTAGATAATCCAAGATAGTCTTCCCATTAAAAGATTGTTAACTTAATTACATCTGACAGGCCTCTTGCTATTTAAGGGACATTATTCTCATATAGTATTAGTTGCAAATGTTTATGCAGTCTGTTCTGCTATAACATGTTTTTTTAAATAAGAAAAATGGCATCAGTGTAATGGTGATCTTTAGCTGAACATTTTAGGGTTTCTAGAAAGAGGTAGGCTTATTGTCAAGTAAAGAGAAAGCCTCTGTGATATATGAAGACCTTAAGTAAACAGGTGAAAATTCCCCAGAGTGCTTCATTTTAGAGCAAAAAGTGACTGATAGGAAGGCTGTAAGTACCACTACACTTTCTTTTGTATGAAGCTATTTGGGGAAGCTGCAAGATCAAATAGGGAACCTGCAAATAGAATGCCTCTGCAGTTAAACAAAAAAATCAACTGATAAAGGTTTACATCATGGATCATATATTTCATTTTGATGAAACTAATCTGTTAGATGCAAATGCACTTCAAGAACTCAAAAGCAGAAATTAAAGAAATTAAAAATTAAAGATGGAAAGAATGGAACGCTTTGACGGCAGCAGCAAATACCAGCAGCAATTTAATGGCTCCGTTATTTGTATTACTAATTGTTACTTTTTGTCAGTGCTCTGGTAAAAATTTCATGTGTTTTGAGTGGTCTGCCCTTAACCTCATTTTCCCCAAAGCTCTGCTGCTTTTAATGTGTGGTTTTACAAAATGTAAGGTTTATCAGGAACATATATGACATTAAAACAGAAATTGCTTCATTTGAATTTCAAAGCTGCAGTTAATTTGCTTCACAATAATAGACAGATACCATCTCAGCAGCAATGGCTAATTTTGCTTTTCCTGAGAAGTCCCATCAGAGGAGGATACTAGCCCCAAGGAGAATGGGAGAGCATTTAGGAATTTGGGAGGATTTGGAGAAGTTTTAGGTAGACAGCATTTGAGCTAATTGTAAGAAAGGAATAGGCATTCAGAGACAGGACCAAACACTCAACAAATATTTGTTGCATTGGCTCATGAATTTCTTAGGAAGCCTAAGTTGGACTGTCTGCTCATCACCAAGGAGCCACGATGCTGGCCTTGTTTGTTGCATTCTACGTAGCATCTTGCTGAAAGGAAACACTAGAGATCTCCAGGATGACAGCAATTCCGTTTCCTTGGGGGAAATTATGCACCAGGGTGTTCCTTGGGGAAATTATGCACCAGGATTTTGACAGGCCGTGTTCCCCCATCCCCACTTGGCTCTCTGGCACTCACTTGCAAGGTGATCAGAAGTGATTTAGAAGAAGCCACCTTCAGCACAAATGAGGTAGATGATTTAGGCTGGATGCATGAGACAAACCCTGGTAAGGAATTTGGGCTCTTTCCATTGGTGTAAGAGCCATTTCCTTTTAAGTTCAGAATTGTTTATTTCTAAAGCAAGGCAGAGCGGTGGGGGGAGAGAGACTCTGAGTGTGTCTGCAACCCCGGGGATTTATTTGGGGTGAGGTTAGCATGCAGGCCACTTTCTGCTCAGGGAGCTCAGCAGGCCTGGGCATGGGAAGTGGTGCCATGCTCACAGACCCCTGGCCCTCCGGTGGGAGCAGGCATTGATACAGTTCCTCTCGTCTGCCTTAGTTTTGAAAAGAGGAGCTAAGAGGGCGAAAGGAGGTGAACTTTTGCTATGCAGAGAGACAAGTCAGACAATGTGAGTTTTAATTGAAATCATATCCCCAGCATTTTACTTTTCAAAAGTTGTTAGCATGATCGAGGTTGCATTTTCTTGTGACTACTATTATTACTGTCACGCTGACTACTCTGGGCAGGGGCTGAAGGTTACATGTGGGCTGGGAACTGGGAACGCGGGGCTGCGTGGGAGGGGCTGGCAGATTGAGCCTCAGCCTCGGAATGCTCCCTGGGAGCCAGCTTCTGGCCTCCCGGCGTCTGGCTGTGCGATCCCTAGCTCTGGACCCCGATCTGTCCTCTCCAGCACCTGGCGGTGATGCTGCTGTTTGTCTCCTCTCCTCTTCCGGCTCAGGCCTCTTGCATGATCATCAGTGTCTTTGTCCATTACAGGGGGCTGGATTGCGCTGTGCAGCTCGTGGGTCACATAGCTCTGCTTTGGTCCTTCGCTGCAGGGTCCCCTTCTTGGACGGGCTGTAGCTAAACGAACCTCCTCAATCTTTACCGCGCAGGTGAATGTCCTGGGGAATCTCCCCACAATGCAAGTGCTGATTCAGTGGGTTTAGCATGGCGCTTAACATTCTGTAGCTTCAACAAGCTCCCAGGTGATGCCACCGCTGCTGGTCCAGGGACCCACCACATTTTGACTAGCAAGGACGTAGCACACAACTGGAAACCGAGTGTGATGAGGCCTCTCAGCTGTGCAGTTTTTTAGAAAGAAAATCCACAGAAAGTAAACTCTCAGGGGCCCTCTCCATTTGCTGAGTGCCCGGGGGGCCGGCGCTCTGTGGGAGGAAACCCGAGGGAGGTGAGATGCGTAATGCCACTTCCCGCCCCGGGAAGACAAGGCTCCCACCCGTGCGGCGATCAGCCACGCGTCAGAGCTCACTGCTGCCGCAGCACCGACGCGAGGGGTGCAGACTCTACGTGCTCGGACAGGGACAGCAGCAGGCTGTGCCCGGCAGTTTGGGGGTCTCTGTTCAGAGTGAGGCCTGTTCAAAGGCAACAGGGTTGCCTTAAAGGAGGCCGTGGAAATGGTGACGGTGACGCTCTTTTCTGCCTTCCTCCCCAGGACACTCGGTGCTCTTATGGCCTGGTCACTGATGTTTCCGGTGTTTGTTTTTTTCTTTTTTCCCCCAGACAAGGGACGCAGGAGAAGGAAAGGACTTCCCGCATTAAGTTGGACACATACTCAGCCCAGCGTGGTGCATCACGGGAGATGACCCTTCACCCAGGAATGAATTCCACCAAACTTCCGGTGGGACCCTAGCCCTCCCGGCGCAGAGTCTCCACCGGGTCCTCGTAAGCAGGGAGGAGGAATCCAGCCTCCAGCCTCCAGGGGCGCAGGTGGGTGGAAACTAAATAACATGGCTGCTCTGGTTATAGAGAAATTTATTTCCTGCGAAAAACAGTAAACTAAGGGATTTCTGTTAGCAGTGATAGAATTTCTTCAATGCCAGTTCAGGAAAAAAAAAGTAATTCTCCATCAAGGTTTGGTTCGGGTGGTTCTGACAAAGTCAAAAAGGCTCTCCTTTGTGATTGTTTAACCACTGTGCTGTGCACCTGAAACTAATACAAAATAATATGGAATGTAAACTGTTATTGAAAAACATAAAAAAAAATAAAACGTACCTCCTGCCTTAATCATAGAAAGAAAAAAGGAAAGACAACTCTCCAGCCTCCTTTTGTTTCTTTAGAGGTAGCTGTGTTTAGAGACAGGTGTCCCGATGGCTCTCCGTGCATCGCTGTTTTAGGCTCCAGCTCAGGAGCTTTGGGGAAACGATGCCTCTGTGGTTTCCGAGTATCTAAATTACTGGGATGCTGTGCAGTGAGGTACAGTGAGTGGGTGGGTAGGATTATTTTCTCATTTCAGGCATCCCTGTGGCCATGGGGCATCCTGGAGATTATCCCCTAAGAAGCCCCCTCTGACATGTTCTGAAGCACTGGGGATCAGCATTAGTCTTGGGCTCATTGAATGATTTTGGGTGGGGGAGGAGTCTGCCTTCACTGTCCCTGGGAGAAAAAAAAAATCCTGTTTTGTCATACTTTCCTTGTAAATATTTTAGTACTAAGATGACTTTGAATACAATTACTGAAGTTCAGAATGTTTAATGGGCTCTGTGGCAGTCAAGCTAACATGCCTGTCACTGTCTGTCTAATGTGCACCGAACATTCCTGCCTGGAGTGAGAAGCGTGAATGTTATTTTTTCGGCTTGGATCTTGGCAGGTGTGTAACGTGACTCCTGATAGCAGGACAGCCGATTACATTCGTCTATAAAACCATTTCTAAGGCTCTTGGCACCCAAACTGTTATTGCATGTCTGCAGGTGTTTAGTAATTGGATTAATGCAGAGCCGAAGGAATGTCTGCTCCCCGGCTCTGAGAAACATTGAGGAAAGACAAATTCATTTTGGAGAGTGACCTGGAATGCACGATGACAGGCCTGCGCTCACACATGAAGCCAGATCTAAGCCTGCACGTTTAAAATGAACTGCTGTGAGCAATCACCTTCCACAGGAAAGTTTATCCAAAGCTAAATACAATAACAATGGCCTTGTGAGTCAGGCGGGAAGGAGCTTCAGCCTGGGTTTTGATCGTCTTCCAAAAGCAACTCAGACAACTTGAGCTTAAGCCTTCCTATCATGCAGCTCACGAACCCTACAATCCTAGGTGTTTAATAATAATAATTTTTAAAAGGCCTTGGTAAACAGAAGAGGATGATAAGCCTCCCAGTGGAAGTGCAGAGACCACAGTAGTATCCTGGATCAGCACACTCTCGCCAGTTAATTCCCACCCTGATTGTAAGGACATGGCCCTCCTAGAAGATGCTCATAAAATGATGAATTGTGCCCACACCCCGTTGCAAGTATGTGCATCGAAGTGGCCGGCTGCTCTTAGGGTAATTTTGTCATTCTGGCTAATTGAAACTTGCGATGCCCTCTGGGAGCAAGAAGCCAAACTCTCCGGGGCTCCCATCTGGGTAGATAAAACCTAATGGTTTGGCCTTATAAACCTAGCCTCTTTCTCAGCTTTACAACTCAGAAGGGAGGCGGACCATTTGGAGGGAGTCCAAATAGAAGGTAGATAATGGTGAAAAGGCAAGGTTTGTGAAGAAAGGCAAAATAATTGGTACTGCTTAGTTTAAATCCTAGAGGGGTAACTTGTAGTTCACAAGTATTATTGCAGTAGGCAGTGAGAACAGAATGGGGGCGGGGTGGGTAAAGAAGCCAGTCATGGCTTGCAGAGCATGAGTTTGAAGGACTCGAAAGGCAGCGGAAGTAAGAAATCTGTGTGTGAGGCAAGAGTATGGCCCAAATGGCTCCTCATTCATTCAACAAGATTTGCTGGTCACAGCTGTGTATTTGTCCTGAATGTGTGTGGATTGCCAAATGACTGAGATCTATTTCTGGTTTTCTGAGAGTTATAGCCTAGGAAGCTGGGACATATAATTGTAACACTTTGGATTTGGTAATAAGGATGGTAGTGAGAGCTCATGGGAGCATTTCAGTGGGCTGGGGTAGGAGCAGGGCAGGTGTGGCTGGGCAGGTGTGACTCCCCTTTGGAGGACACCAGGCCTTCTTCGCTAGGTTGATTGGGATCAAGTTGACATGCCAGCTGACTTTCAAGCTCTCAGTTGGAAAGAAGTTATGTTGGGGATGGAGGATGCAGTTATGATTGCACGTTTGGGGTTGTAGGTGAATGGAAAGCAGAAACCTGGAGAGCAGCTGTGGTCACTATGACATGAGGTTCTTCCAAGATCCAGAGGGGAGAGGGACTCCATGGGGCATGTCGGGGAAAGCAGGCTGTGGGTGGAGAGGACAGTCAGAGGGACCTGCAAATAGAAAACAAATGGGTATCAACAACAATAACACTTTCAAATGGAAGGTGGCAGTCTGGACGGGTTTGGGCAGCAGGGCCTGTTTGGGAGGCAGAGTGCTCAGAACCTTCATAGTTCAGATGATAGTGTGGCGGGCAGGGAGCGCTGCCCGAGAGAAGGTCAGGAGAAGACAAAGGGGCAGAGGGCTTGGGTAGGGGGTGGCAGTCCAACCCAGACCTCGGAGGAGGCGTTCTGCATGAACCACTGCAGAAAGGCTCAGTGCAGGGTAAGGAGTGGGGTAGTCGTGCTTAGTAGGTCAGAGGATAACACTCAGGACAGTGTTTTACATTTTTCCAGGGACAGAAAGGAGCTGGAATAATTGATATGAAAACAAGAATCCAGGAGGACTAATGAGAGCAAAAAAGCTCTCATTAATTTTACTTTTAAATTTGCATTAAAAGGTTGAAATTTAAATTATGAAACTGCTGCCTTGGGAACTAACTGAATGACTACTTGAAAAGTCTGGTATCACATAAATCCATATGGTTGAACCAGAAAAGATTCTTGCAGACTGTAAGCCCAGCCCCATTAGTTTACATCGAGGAAACAGAGGGAATAGGACTGATCCCCAGTCACACGAGGACTGAGCAGACCTGGGACCCAGGAAGGGTATGGGACGGGATACACATGGAAATGGGAGGGAAGGAGGAATGACTTCTGTGTGCTCATTTACTATGCTGAAATTATTCAATCAACCAGAAAGTCTTAACTAAGTGTCAGCTAAGTGCAAGGTGTTGTGAGAATGAGTGAAGTGTTTGATTGAGAACTTCCAGTTCTACTGGGAGTGATGAGCAATCTCCAGCAGAGAGAATAGTGAGTTCCTTGGGAATTCAGTTGGTGGGGAAACTGCTATGGTGGGCATGGCCCAGGGAGGTTTTGAAGAGGAGCTTAGATTAATATAAAGCTGTGTGTGTGTGTGTGTGTGTGTGTGTGTGTGTGTGTGTGTTTAAGGAGAGGACATAAGAGGATCAGGGAGTCCACAAGGCACTGGAAGCTACTTATTTGGTATATCATGGTACAACTCTATTTGTGATATGAAAATGCATGATTGATTTTGATGTTATAGGCTGGTGTTTCCTCTGCAAACACTTAGGGCCATGGAAGGCAGAGTAGAGTTACACAATTTCCTTCAGCTGAAGTGGCAGAAAACCTGAGTTTCTCCCTTCCCAGTATCACTGAGTTTCAGTTGGCCTCATCATAGAACTGGGGTGTCTTCTTAGGTAAATACTTATATTTAAGCCGATGGTAATGCGGTGGCCCAGGTAACATCTGGAGATCCTTTCAACTCTGTGGCCAGACTTGTTTTCTAAGGGGAGTCAGGGTGCCCACAAATGGTTGGCAGGATCCTCTGGGCCAGGAAGGAGAAGGGCCCTCATCAGACTCCCTCTGTTCTTTGTCAGCTCCTTCTGTCAGCGCTGCCTTACCCTGGGAGGCCCCAAGCACAGAGTCACCTGCACTCAGAATCTTTCCTTGTTTACAAGGTGTTTCGGCACAGATGGAATTACCGCATCACAGGCCAATTTCTTCCCCTCTTTTAAACATTTTATCAGGTAAAGCAGCATTGCTGAAAGATCTCAATGCTACTGAAGATTGCAAAACCGAAGTGTGTAGCTTCATCTGCTTTTGGGAGTCTGTCCAAATACCTTTCTGTATGTAGTCTGGTGCTTTTGCAGCCTGCAGTGCCCCTACCCCGTACGCCGGAGCAGCCCAGCGGCTTCCTCTCCTTTCCCAGGCCAGGGCCAGTCCTGACAAAAACTCTCCGGCAGAACAACTGTCTCCATTCCTTCCTGGGACACCTTTTCCCAGTGGAATCTCACTGACCTGGACAGTCTCTGAGTTGCTGAAAGTAACAAAAGCCAAGGAAGCCATTTCTATACCCAGACTAGACTAATGAATGTTTCCTGATCAGTACAGGGCCTTATGGGATATGTTTTTAGGGAGTTTGAATGGGATCACAATTAACATTACTTACATATACAATCAATACAAAAACTTCATTAAATCAGACAGAAATTCTACTTTATCATCCTGTTTGCTTTGCTGATATTATTTAATCAAAACCCTTTTTCTTCAGAGATGTGGCGTAGGTAAATTTTAATCCAGACATTCAATTATCCAAATCACTGACATTTTCCTGTTCTCAGAAAAACGCTCCAGGAACACAGGCTGCTTGTTCCTCCCCTACCTTGGCTGGCAGAGCACGGCAGGGCAAAATACAGAAAATTGGCAAAACTCCATTTTCAATCCGTGTTACAGACTGGGATCAATCTTGCTTCTCTTTCTCCCTAAAATAGAAAAAAGAAATAAAAAAGGCCCTTCTTTATGTAAAATTGGATCTTAATATTCTCCAAAGGGGTGGAAGCCCCCTGGATCGCAGATGAAAAGGGCCCAGTTTTCTCTGAGAATAACTGGGGACAGGGAAGTGGAGGTGAATGGCCTCCTCTGTAACTGCAAGCACTTCTGCCCAGTGACCTCCAAGGGGACAGCGGGAGGCACCTGGGGGTCAGGGGTCTGAGTCATCAAGAAGCAGGGAGACATGGCAGGCAAAGAGAGCTGGGAGTGGAAGCCTTTGCTAAACGGCCCCTTATATTCACATCCTACCTGGCCCGGGGCTCGACAGGGCTGCCTGCTTTCCTTCCCTCTTCTCCTAATGGCAGGAACAAGTCGAGAGAGGAAGCACCAGGGTAGGAAGGGACTGAAGAGCTCCCTGCTCAGAAGTGTTTGCTGGCTGATTTATTCATTCATCACTCAGGAAGTATAAAGTGTTCACTGTGCGTCAAGCCCAAGTCCCAGGATGGAGGTACAGAGATGAGTGATTCACAGCTGCTGTCTCCAGAAGCTCCCAGTCTGAGGGCCCAAGTTGAAGCTGCCTCTGGCCAAGAGTCTGGGGATTCAGGCTGCATTTGTATGTAGTAAGTAAGGCTTCCTTATTCATTGTTGATTTACTGCGTCAGTCTTTTGTAATGAATTGGGAACATCAATATCTTATGATGCAAATTGATATAATCTGCATAAGCAAGAGAAATGAATTGAGGTAGAGGGGCGGGGCCCAGGGTGAGGCAAGCAAGCGTCTATGGCTCAAAATTTATGGCAATATCACTCTCAGGCTTATACTAGTGTGGGGTCCACCTAATACCTCTGGTTGACAGACTTTGTACAAGTCATTTAAACTCTCTGAGGTTCAGTGTCCCATCTATAAAAGAAGGACATGCCTACATAGAATTATTGAGGAATTAATAGTATAACCTTTATAAAAGTACATTATAAACTATAAATGACATATAAATACATGTTGGCTTTAACAATAGTAATAATAACTATTTGTGATGTTTTTCATTAATCACAAGGATAACAGTAACCATAACCAAAACATTATTTGTGGTAAACACAACCCATCATATTGGAAAATGCAATACAGAAATCTGAGGATCTGGCTCTGCACTTTATAAGTGGCAATTGAATATAATACAGCAGTTACGTGTAGAAAGATTTTGAGTGATGGACTCAAACAGACGTGAATTTTAATTCCAGGTCTGTCATCTACAGATGGTTAGCCTCTAAGGTCTCAGTGTCCTCTTTCGTGAGAAGAGAATAAGAACATCCTCGTGGGGTTGTTACTGAGGATCAAGGGCAATAATGTGTGTCACGCTCATGGTAGTGGAGGCCCTGAGAGAGCACCTCTCTCCTGAGTGTGAGCTCCTGCTTGTGTGGGGACAGCAACAAAACCGCTCCAGGCCACAGACCAGGACGTCTCCCGAGGTACTGTGCCTTTCCTGGTTTCCTTAGCTGAGGCCACTGTACACAACGCTCCATCGCCAGGGTGTTTACCCTGTAGCCTGATCTTAGGAATAATTTATACTCAACATCGTTCCCTCTTTCTTAAGTTCTTCCACAATCAGAGATGTGCCGGAAGTACCCCAGACTGAAGATTTGAACTTTTTCTTGCAAGATAGGAATGAGAAACTACATTAATGGAATTAAGTTTTCATGTCTTATTATTTTAGTGATTTTTGTATGTGTCTTAAATATTATTTTAAGTTGGTAATTTCAAGAATTATTTTGAAAAGCACTGAGAGTCTTGCATCATCTTGGTTGACTCCTGGCCGCCACAGGCCAGCTTTCTGCTTCATCCAGTGAGACCAAGGGTGGCCCTTGTAACTCTATTGGGAAACTAAAAGTAAGAAAGAAAGACAAACTTTGCTGTTTTTCTCTTGCTTCTCTTGCAGAACCTTGAGGCATGAGGAGGGCTGGTCAGAGCATGGCTGGTGCACAGAGATGGGAAACCACACGGGTTCAGAGTCAGGGGTGAAAAAGAAGTGTTGTCTTAGCCCCGCTAGGACCGGGTTTGGGACTGAGGGAAGGGTTACATCCCAGGCCCCAGAGGGGTCAGACAGAACATCCATAGGTGCAGGGAGAGACTGGATGGCCCAGGAGAGACTGTGAGCCCATCTTTCAGGAAGTAATTGGTGAACACCCAGTTGGTACCACCAACAAACTGCAGGGGACAGAGACAACACAGCTCCTAGCCTTAACCCACTTCTGGCTGGTGTGAAGACAGCAGCATTGCTGCACACAGGACATCCTGCACACAGGATTGCTGCACACAGGATAGAGGAGCTCACTTCTACACTCAGAATTGCTTCTAGGCATGCAGATTCCCGGGTGAAAGTGGTTCGGCAATGTATTTGCAACAGTATCTTGGTGTTTCAGCTTCTGGGTAGAGGTGATGTAGATTTTTTTTTCCTCAGGGGAATTATGATTGTTCACAAAGTTCACGAACCCCAGGTTTAACTAGTCGCCCTTTCTAATGGTCTTTCCCAAGCCATAGAAGCCTATGGTGACCACTAAAGTTGAAGGAGTAGATTGCCAGGAATGACTCCCTAGCTCATGCCCACCATTTATCACTGGAACCCCAGCTCCCGTCCCCATCCCTGTCTTGGTTCAAGGGCAGGGCCCACAAAGTGTGGCTCTAGCCAATGACGGGGCTTAGACAGTGTCCCTTTTGCCCTGGGGGAGAGTTCACACTCCTCTACTGTTTTTCATTAGACCTCTGGCAGGTCAAATACCTCAGATTCTTCCATGCTGAAAGTTTTGCCGAAAATGCAGTTCATTCTCCTCATTCCCTTCTGTTGCTTCAGAGAGAGCTATGTAACCCTGGTGAGGGGCAGGAGGTCAAAGCCGGGGTCCCAGGACTTGTAACAGAAACGGGCCAGCGGGGCTGGTGCTCACCTTTCCTCTCTTGCCTTCTGTAGTTGAGAAAGCCTGGAGCCGGGGCTGGTTGGTTCCTAAGCTGCTTTCTGTTACTCACCTTGACTCTTAGTCGCTGTCTTGCTCGTTCACACCCAGTGAATTCTTAGTAATGTTTTCTCATATTTTGAAGTTAAATCATAACATGAGGCAATTGTCGTTAACTATAAATTCAGGGTGGGGTTGGAGACGATGCACAGAGTTGTGCGTACAGGGTGTTCCCCTCTGTGTTATTGGTGGCATCAGACGGCGCTGGGTCTGAAGCACTGGCCAGCTAGGACTGCGGGTGGATTATGGCGCACACCCACAGCGGCACCGCAGACAGCCGCGTGTCCTCTCTGTGGAAGGATTTATGCTGGGGGGCGGGGTTTGCATATTGCTAAGGCAGAAGGCAGATTACAAGCAGTATTTACTGTTAGTTTTAAAAAGCACGCTCATGGTTTTAGGAATGACTTGGGTAAGCAAAATGTTCACTGTGCTCAGGTTACTTTTGCTTTCCTCTCTGTGATTCTGCCCTTCCCCCCAATCTTTCTGTAATGAGCACGTATTACTTTTGTAATCAGAAAAAATGTCGAATAAGTGTCATTTATTAAAAACAAGAAGCCAAACCCCACCGTCCTGCACTCAGCGCGGGACACCCATGAGGTGTGCCGTGAGCACCCTCAGTTTCATACTGGGCTCTGACCCTGCAGCTGTTCAGAGACCCACTCTCGAAGTCCCTATCCCGTGGATTCTAGCACTGGCCCAGATGGTCTGGGCTGGAAGGCAGTTTGAGTGTCACCTTGCCAGGGGACAGGTAGTCACTTTCCCCTACAAGGCCAAGGACCTGATCTGATCTCATCCACCAGACCCATTCCTCCTGGAGAAAGCCCCCCCCCCCGCCCAGAGTACTGCCTCCTGGAGGGGAGTCCCTTGTTTCCCCCAGGCTGGGGGGTTCTTCTGTGGGATGTGGTGACTGTCAGCTCTGGCCTTTCCAGGGGCTTCCTGGGGACCTCGTGCAGGAGGTGCCTGACAGGCTGTGGCTTGCTTGTGTTTGAATTTGCACTGGCAACATTCAGGCTCCGCTTTGCTGCATTTTTATGAATAACTGGCCGGTAATCCTTTCGGAAGTAGGTAGGATTTAAATGACATGTCAATGACCGCACACCCAGAGTGAGCTATTGGCCATACTCTCTGTGCCCTGCCGTGCTCAGGAGGTTAAAGCCATCGCTGAGACAGGCTCAGTGTTGTAACTAGCAGGCTGAATGACTTGGAAGAGCGGCCAGGTTTCAACCATTAGGAATTCTGCCATTCCACGAGGAGATGACAAACGTTACTCTCATAGCTGAGCTTTCTCTTGCCTGCTGCCATCACCTGGCAGACGCCCGGCCTGGGAGCACCACCTGAAGCACCAGCCACATTTGTAGTCAGTCTAGGGGTGGGGATGGGTGGGCGCCCAGAGCGTGACTGGAGGGACAAAGTCTGGGAAGTGCCAGAGCCCAGCTGCTTTTGCTCCTCTGGACGTGTGACCTGCACTTGGAGAAGTGCCTCTGTGAACACTCTTGGGGACACATCCAGACCTCCACTGTGCTTGGTTTCCTTGCCTTTCTTTCTCCCTCTTTGAAATGAAAAATAAAGCCACCTGTCAAAGCTGGTGATATGCTCAGACCTGTAACCCACACAGGTTCAGGAAGACTTCAAAGTGAAAACTCCTCGGCTCTGATTACATTTCGTCGCAGATGGTGAATTTATGCCCCGAGCCGCCACCTTTGCTCTGACTTCTGTTCTCTTAAGCTGGCGAGGAGAATACACAGTGGTGTTATTTGCAGACTAATGAGGTAAATGCCGCTTATTCGCTAACTTCACAGACTATCTGGATTTCAGCAGAGATGTGCTGAGACTTAGCTTTTTTATGGATGCTGGGCCCTGAAAAACATTTGCCTGTTAGAGGATAAAACACCCTCTGAGACTCCAACTTTCCTACCAGTGTGTTTGTTAACTTCATAGCACTTCGACTACTAACAACGGGGATGAAAATAGTATGTAACCCCTGGGCTGGTTGTGAGCAATAACTGAGTTACTGAGCACTAAGAATACTGCCTGAGACTAACCATTATATATGTGTGAGCTGTTGTTTCCCTGAGGAAACAGGAAGGAAGGTGAACCTATATGCTGATGATTTATTCAGTAACCGTCTATATCCATCGCCTAGTGCAAACTCCTATGGTAGCTGCCCAAGGCCTGCCGCGATCTGCTCCCAGCTTAGCAAAAGGAGACGGCCACATGTCCCGTGGTTCTTGTCCTTGACTCTTTCACTCTGGAAAAGACTGGTATGCCACCTCTTCAGGGAAGATCTACCCATTCTTTGTTTTCTCTGAAATTTTACAATGCGTGTTTTCTGGGCCATAAAGTTTGGCCCCGGGGTTGGACTGACTACAAAGGTGGTGCGTTTTTGACTTATCCTGTGAGGCTTGCTTACTGCTACCCACATGGCCTCTCTGTTGTGCACATGTGTCAGCCCCGGGCTTATGTTCACGGTCTCAGCTAAGAAGCACTTACTAAGGAAAGAGTAGTCATGGCTTGGGAGAGATGTTGCGTTCACGCTGGGGTATGTCTCCCAGACTTTGGCTAGTACCTTCCAGGTGAGTGGAGTGCTGGCCAGGCAACTGACACAGTAGACCTGGGGAGAGCTTCCCGCTGTGGCCAGGGAGGCTCTGTGGTCTCATGTGGATCGGACACTCATTTGCTTTCCAGATGCGGATAGTTGACTCAGTGGGAGGGCATAATTCGCCATGGTCCAAGGGTGCTGCACTGTCCCCTGCTTGGTAAGCTGTGAGGCTCAGGCCAAGATAAGATATTTGCATATTCTCAGGGCCCAGGGCTCCTGGGTGGGGTGTTCAAGATTATTTGCCTCTGGCTCATGACCTGGTCCTGTCTGGTCCCCTTTCTGGAAGAGAGAGGATCCAGGTGGAGTCTGGCGTAATCTTGACTAGGGCCATCATGGCCAGTTGGCTACTGGTTTAAAAGCATCCGTCGAGAGAGCATTTCTAGGTTATGCTCGTAGACAGACTAAGGAGGTGTGGGATATTCCTTCAATTCAGTGTCCTGCGTGGATTTCAGGACTGCTTTTCCACCCTCTTCATTTTCCTTTTCCATGTGACACTCCCTGTACAGGTGAGAATCTTGTAAACTACTTATTTTGACAATTTCCATTACCACTGGCCTCTCAGGCGAGGCAGGCCATCGGGCAGACATTCCCAGACTGGATTCTGTCCACGATCTTGGGCAAACAGAAGTAGTTCCTGTCCTCAGGGAGCTCACAGTCCTGTGGTGTCAGGCAGAAGGACAGAGCCAGGAGTTCAGAGCCTGTTGCAGGGGTGGGTGCAGGGAGTGTGGGCTGGAGGGCTGTGTCTTCGGAAGGTTGCTTTGTGCCGACCCCTCCAGGGCTGATTTCCTAGCTCGGGGAAAACAGTCCCCGTCAGTGCCCTGTTGGCAGGTCCCATCCAAATGCTAATCTTCATCAGAGGTGGGACATCTTCTCCTTTAGGGACTGACACTAATGTTAACCTTGGCCTTTGCTCAGACTTTCAGAGGGTTTTGGAGAGGCCCTGTGTCTCTAAACAGACACGGAGCCTGCTGGTTAATTTCTCAGATCCCTTCTCCGGCACCATGGCCTCACCCCTGAGTCTGTTCAGCAGCACACATCACCTGGTTAATTCAGGTTTCAGGTGTCCTGACTTTCTTTTTCTTAAGCCCTTAAGCCTAACTTGCATAACATCTTCATAGCCCGCTCATTTGGTCTCAGCCGTTTCTTGACTTTCAGGAGTCACTGCCCATACTGTCCGTACGGAAACGGATCCTTCCACCCCACGTCTGTCTCTGGTATCACAGCGTCTCTTTCCATCTATTTAAAATGCTGCTGAACGTTTCAGCACTTGTCTCAGAGATCTCTTGTAGATTATAAACATTTTGGAACATAGATCCCCTCTTATATATTTTGTTGTCCCTTACAAATTGGCTAGAATAGTGGATTACACACGGCAGGTACTTGGTCTGTTTTTTCATAACTTTATACCTTTTATTTTAAAATCTATGAATAAATGCTACTTGACCATATTGTTCTTTCGATTAAAACCCACTTCTTATGCACTTGCATACAGGGTAATTATCACAGCTCTTATTGATTACCAACTGTGTGCCAGGCTGTAGATGACTTGCATGCATGTTTTACTTTAATCCTCGTGATAACTTTGCAGAGAAAGTATTGTTACATTAGAGATGAGCAAACTGATGTCTGTTGTAATAGTCTGGGTAGGGAAAGGGTATAGGTGCTAACTCGTTAGTCGGTCACGATCTCTATCCATTGTCTGGTGCAGACGCCCCAGCCAGGGGAGCAGCGGATGGGATGGAGGGGCTGGGGCAGCTAGGATGGAAATCTTAGGTCTGGTGAGTCCCCAGCATCGCAGAATTATCTTTTCTTCTTTGGCATTGTTAGGTTTAGATAAAACTTACATCACATACAGTGATGACAAAAAGAAGGTCATTTGGACTTTTTTTTACTATCATGTGACTCAGGTACTCAGTGTGGATTCAACACAGCTGTGTTTTTAATAATCTAAGCCAGATTAAAAGAATCCATGTTTGAAAAGTGTGTTTTATTTAACAGTGTGTTACTTGTAGCACTTCAGACACTCGTGGGCTTCTAAATTTCTATTGAGGAAACCACGTGAATATTCAGCGAGTTACAGTTTTCACAAGATTTGTCTCCTCCAAATTTATAAAAAAAATAAGCTTTAGTAGCTCCCATGTCCCTCGAATAAATGAGCACTAATCAACTCACACAGTTCAGTTCATTTAATTTTTAAAATAGCTCCGTGCTATTTTACTTTAAAAATCTTAAGAGATTTCCTGAATAGATCATTACCACCAAGTTGGTACTGACTTGTGGAGGCAATAAAACAAATAAAGTCATTAAAAATAATTTGAACAAAAGGAGTAACTTGATATTATGCCATCTACATTTGGTTAAAATGACATTTTAAAGTTCTCTTTCATCTTACCAAACAGATCTCTAAAAGGAAAAAAAATGTGATTAATAAATTATCCTCCATAAATCTTATGATAACTATTATAGTCTTTGGAGAATTATGAATCCACATCTGGAAAAAGTATTTTATATGCTACTGCCCATAAAACAGCATGCCATGCATTTTACAAGTGCACGTTAGTAAGTAAAAATACGGTACGTTTTTGTGTTCATCATTTTCCCCTCCAAAAGAAGTGTAAGCCTAGTTTATTTCATAATAAAGAGCACTAATAAAGTTTATATGACGCTTGTTTTCCTCCCTCACTTTGGTGCTGATGCAGTTTTACTGGGTTATTTAGAATGAGCTTTGTATCAGAACTCAAGGAAGCCCTCATCACATGCCGAGGTGGTTCGTCCCCTAGAATCACTGCATGGGCAGAAGCCAGCTGGTCCAAGGGGGTGGCAGAAACATCGCAGGAGTAAGCCGAAGCCCTAGGAGAAACACGCTTCGCTTAAATTTTTTTTATTTGGTTCTTGAATTTGATTCCTTGTGTGCTACTTTCAATGCACAGGTCTCGTGAGCTAGTGATTCAAAATGCAAGATTGGCTCATTTTTGGAATTAGAAATTTGATTAAACTTAAACATTTGTTACATAAAATGAGCAAAGTACTTTGAGAGCCAGCAGTGTCCCTTGGAAATAGAAAATGTTTTTTTGTTTCCAGGCAGCTGTTTGCAATAAGAAGTGGCTGCTGAGTGAAAGGGAAGGACGCCATTAAGGGAAGGTAACCCCTCCAGAATTTTATGGAGCCCTGCAGTCCTGCGAGCGCCATCAGTGATAAATATCACAAGGGAGGTTGCAATGTGCCTGGTTTTATTTTCATGTGAATCCTTGAATACACTTTAACTCAAGTCACAGAATGTATTTAATGACCATGGACAAGCACAGTCAATGTGCAGAAAAGCAACCTTAGGGAAAAAGAAGACATAGTATAACTCTTATTTTTATTAGACTAACCTACAATAACCCATAACAATAACACCTGTAAACCAAGTTTTCTATTGTTTAGGTTTTGGAAGAGCCACAGGCTAGACTCTGCGAAAGTGGACACCAGGCTTTCAGTCTCCAGAGAGTTCGAATGCATTTATTGTTTGGACCTTGTTTCCAAGCACTGAGCGACCAGATCAAGGGCTCACGGTGCTGTAGGGATGGTGAGGGTGGTGACGTTCACTGAGCCCAGGCCCTTGCCTCACGGATGAGCACTCTGAAGAGCAGAGTGGGAGGGGACCTTCTCCAAGGGCCAGCCACCAGCACGGACAGGACTGGGATTCATGGAATCCCGGACTGGGGATGGAAGTCTTTCGTCCCCACACTGCTCGAGTAGATTGACAAGCATTGAAAATATCTCTAACTTAGAATGGGGCAGCTTGGCATGTGAGAAGTGGGGTTTCTATTCCTTTATTTGGATCATCAAAAAAAATCTTGAGGCTCATTTATTCAACAGAGGTAAATTGGTGGTGTGACTCGTAGTCATGAAAACACCATGTAATCATTGTGAAATAGGTATGCCGAGGTAATTTTGGTGCACTCAGGGCACATAAAGAAATAGTTCTATTCTACATTTCTAGCTTATTTCTACCAATAATTAGATATGTGGGCTTGCGTGAGTCTCACAAGCTATGCACTTAAATCTCTTCAACTTCAAAATAAGTTCAGAAAAGGTGACTGCAAAGCTCCCTTTTAGATAAAAGCATATGCTAACAAATTGTTCCAGGATTGGTTTCAGAGCTTTGCTGAGTGACAAGATTTTCTGTTATGTTTCAATTTCTACCTAATGCCTAAAGATGTGACCGTGTCAGTTGGGCATTCCTGTGTAATAAGCCATCCCCAAACTTGGAGGCCTAAAGTAACAGCCATTTCTTTCACGCTTGACTCTGTGGGCTGGTGATTTAGGCTCCCTCACTCATGTATGTATGCTGGGTGATTCTGATTCTGGGGTTTCACTGGCTGCTGGTTGTTGGGGTGATGGGGCAACAGAGCACAACGTTTCTCTTCTGCAGGCTGGCCTGGACTTGTTCACACGGTGGTTGCAGATTCCAAGCAACAGAGTGGAAGTGATCAAGGTCTCTTGAGGCCTAGACTTGGAACTGGCACATCTCCATGGCATTGTATTGCCAAGTCACAAAACCAAACAGATTCACAGGGGAGGGGAAATAGCCTTTGCCCCTTAGCGGGAGGAGTCAGAGTGATATGGATGCGGAGATGAGTGGAGAATTGTAACCATTTTTTTTTTGCAACCTGCCATAGTGCCTGACTCTTGTTATTCGAAACACTATGTGCTCCATGAATCTGTGGTGCTAAGACCTTTAGATTTCATGAATAAATAAAATTAAAATAGTGTGGGGCATGAACACAAGTATTCAGAAATTGGCAATTTTTTATTGTAATAGGTAAGAACGCTTAAAACCAGATGTCAGTCATACTCTATGCCCATTATTCTATATGCACACATAAAAGATAATTCACTACCAAAGGTACTGGAAGAATAGAATTTCAGAGTAAAGGAATGGTGATCTTATGCTGATATTTATATGCTTAATTTATTGCCCCCCCTTTTTTTGTTTCACATCTGACTGGTGAAAACTTCATCAAGAGGGGCAATACTTCATGTGGAGCTGTCCTTAGAGCTACATCTTTTTTATTCATAGTTTTCATTGAACTGTTCTTTAGCAGCCATTATTAAGACAAGATTCCATGCAGAATTACTCCTTGGTTGCACACTGAAGTTATAAAAATTTCAATATACTAGAAATCACAGCACTTTACAACTAAGACAATGATTTTTCAACAAGTCCATTTACATCATAGCTTGTCACCAACTTTTCTCCTACTGCTCTTCTTGCCCACTTGGCTTCCCCAGACTACATCTGAGTATCTGAGTGATTGGAGAGAGAGAGAGATGATAGTGAACCAAGTGTCACTGCTGTAAATGGTCACCACAGGGCCTTGTTACACTGGTGATGTAACATAGTGCCTTCCACCACACTGACCACACTGACTGGTAGGACCGGTTTCCTCATCTCACATGCCCTCTCTGTTCTTACTCCTGTGATGTGCCATGTTAGGCCGCCACTCAGAGAAAGCTTCCAAAGCAGTGGAGAGTTCATTCTTCCTGTAGCCATCTTATCTTCTCAGCATCCCTAAAGATGTCATTCTCAGCAAAAAATTACTCTCAAACTTTGTTGGAGCCGAAGAACCACTCCGCAGCATTCTGAATTTTGTCAGTGTTCGTGAATCCTTGTCACTCCTTCATTCCTGCCTCCACCTTCATATTGAAGAATGGAGCGTGTATGCTGTGTGAACCATTTCATTCGGAAGCTGGTGTCCAAGCTTGTTAAGTAAAGCTATTGCTAATACTGTTTTTTGTACCCACTGTTAAACTAGAAAAATGAAGTTACAGTAGACCAATAGCTAAACCTGAGAAAAACAAAGGGCAGGAGGATGTTATGAATAATAGTAATAAAAGTAATGGTAACAAAATGAACTTTCCCATATTATACTGATAATTCCTTGAACTAATTTTAAAAGCCTACGTTTCGGGATGTGAAACTTTACTTCTCTCTTTCTTGTTTTTAAAACATATTTTATTGTTTATGCTATCACAGTTGTCCCAATTTGCCCTCTTTGCCCCGCTCCATTGGGTACTCTGTTCCCTCCAGCAATCCCCCCCTTATTTCATGGCCACAGTTCTTGCATATTAAGTTTTGGCTACTCCATTTCCTATACCGTTCTTTACATCCCCTGTCTATTTTGTACCTATCAATTTGTGCATAATTCCTGCACCTTTTGCCCCATTCTGCCCCTTCCCCTTCCCACCCAATAACCCTCCAAATGATCTCCAAATCTATGATTCTGTCCCTGTTGTGCTTGTTTGCTTAGTTTGTTATTTAGATTCAATTATTGATAGTTGTGAATTTATTGCCATTTTAATGTTCATCATTTTGATCATCTTTTTTTTCTATATTCTCTGTAGCATTTTATGTAATAATAGCTTGGTGGTGATGAACTCCTTTAGCTTTACCTTGTCTGGGAAACACTTTATCTGCCCTTCCATTGTAAATAATAGCTTTGCTTGATAGAGTAATCTAAGTTGCTTTTCACCACTTTGAATACTTGTTGCTAGCCACTTCTAGCCTGCAAAATTGCATTTGAGAGATCAGCTGATAGGCTTATGGGAACTCCTTTGTAAGTAACCCTCTGCTTTACACTTGCTGCTTTTAAGATTCTCTCTTTATCTTTAAACTTTGACATTTTAATTGTGATCTGTCTTGGTGTGGTCCTCTTTGGGTCCATCTTGTTTGGGACTCTCTTTGCTTCCTGGACTTGTATGTCTATTTCCTTCAACAAATGAGGGAATTTTTCTTTCATTATTTTTCAAATAAGTTTTCAATTTCTTGTTCTTACTTTTCTCCTTCTGGCACCCCTATGATTCAGATGTTGGTACGTTTAAAGATGTCCCATAGGGTCCTTATACTATCCTCCTTTTTTAAAAAAAATATTTTTTCTGCTTGCTGTTATGATTGAATGCTTTTTTTCTTCCTTGTGATGCAAATTGTTGATTTGATTCTTGGCTTCATCCTGTCCACTGCTGGTTCCTTGTAGAGTTTTCTTTCTTTTACTTAATGTAAACTTCATTTTTGCCTGGGTCTTTTTTATGCTCTTGAAGTACCCACTGAGTTCCCGGAGCATACTGATAACAAGTGTTTTGAACTCTGCATCTGATAGGTTGTTTATCTCCATTTCATTTAGTTCTTTTTCTGGAGTTTTGTTCTGTTCTTTCATTTGGGCCATATTTCTTTGTCTCCTCATTTTGGCAACCTCCTGTGTTTGTTTCTGTGCATTAGGTAGATCCGCTTTGACTCCCTGTCTTAGTAGCACAGCCTATTGTAGAAAAACACACCTGTAAGTTGTATGGCACAGAGCCTTAGGTAATCACCAGGGTGGGGCAAGGAAGAAACTCCAGGATTCTCAAGAGACTCCTCTTAAAGGGCCCACAACTGACTCAGACTCACGCGGACCCACCCTCTCTGGGATGCGGCACCAGGGCAACAGCTGGAAGAGCACCTGGTGCTGGAAGTGGCATATGGGAAGAAATTGAAGTGATTGGCAACAGGGCAAGTCCTGGGAGACAGCTTCCTCCTGGACAGTACTCCAGAGTCCAGGCAGTGGCACTGTCCCCTCTCAGAGCCCTCCCTGACCTTTCTCTCTCTCTTTATTGAATTGATTTGTTGTATATTACAGCAACCATGTAATGTCTGACCCTTCATTTGTTTTTAAGCTTTCTTTGGCAAGCATACCTTGGCATCAAAATATTTTTTGCTTTATTCAGAAAGATAAACACCTTTGTGATGAGGTGGCATGCAAATCCCTTACCATGCAGAAAACCAACCTTAACTACTATTCTCTTTGAAATAGAACTGCCCTCCGTGGAATAGAAGGAAGTCAGTAGGAAAACAAAAATGCCTCCCTGAAACAGAACCCAGAATCTAAAACCAGTCATTCTCTGGAGGGTTGAAAATGTTTGCCTTCAAATTAATTTATACTTGTGTTTCTACCATTATGGTTTCAGAAGTGGAAATTTAATAAGGATGGCCATTTCTCTGTTTCCAGATGGTCCAGAAGATCTGGATGCTTCCCAAATGGCCCATGCTCCTGAGCAACAATTCTCTAATGAAATAGATACATTTCTCTGGGTGACACTAATGAGAGCTTTTTCAGACTGAACATACACATATCCCGAGGTTAAATAACACAACTAACACAACTCTGGAGATGGCTATCAAAGCATTTACATGAATGCGATAACTGACAACTTTTGAAATACATATCCAGACTTGTGGGTAAATTTGCTAGGAAGCAGAAACAAGAAAGAACCTTGTAGGTAGGAACAGGCTGGCAAAGGGACGAGTTATCTTGGGTACCAGTTAGGAGTTCTCAAGGCTGCGCTGAGTGTTAATGTGGAAAAACAGAGAAGGAAGGTTGGATGGGTGGAGTTGGCAGCTTCTGACTTGGCTCCCAAAGGTATGTGCTTCCTGGTCGTAGTGCCCTTGTGCAGTTCCCTCCCCTTGAAGGTAGGCTGGACCCGATGACTTGCTTTTAACAAGTAGAATATGGCAAAAATAATGGATGTCACATTCAAGATTAGGTTATAAAGGACTGTGACTTCCTTTTGCTAGCCTTCTTTCTGTGGCTCTTCTTACAAGCTTCATTGGATGAAGCAAGCGGTCATGTCATGACCTTCCCATGAGAGGACCATATGGCTAGGAATTGAGGGCTGCCTCTGGCCCACAGCCAATGAAGAAATGCGTTGTTCATCTCAACAGTGCACAAGCAACTGAATTCTACCGACAACTTAGTAAATGAGTTTGGAAGCAGATCCTCCCCCAAGCAGGCCTTCAGATGAGACTGGTCTTTGTAGATGCCTTGATTATAGCCTGTTAGGGACTCTGAAACAGAAGACCCTAGATATGCCATGCCCAGACTTCTGACCCACCAAAAATGTGAGAGAATAAATGTGTTTTAAACTTCTGAGTTTGGATATAACTTGTTATGCAGTAATGGATGTTGTATTAGTCAGAGTTTTTTTTAAAAAAATACTCTATTTATTTATTTTTAGAGAGAGGGCAAAGGAGGGAAAGAAACATTGATGTGTGAGAGAAACACTGATTAGCTGCATCTTGCATGCCCCCAACTGGGGACCTGGCCTATAATCCAGGCACGTACCCTGACTGGGAATTGAACTGGTGAACATTTGGTCTGCAGGCTGGTGCTCAATCCACTGAGCCACACCAGCTAGGGCTGTATTAGAGTTTTTCAGAGAAACTGGGTCATATAGATATCTGTAGATATAGATACAGATATAGATATATCTCTATAGATATAGATATGTGTATATATATAGAGAGAGAGATAGATAATATAGATAGATAGATAGATAGATAGATAGATAGATATAGTCCAGGAGGTACCCAGCCATGTAATATGAAAATAGAGATATTTATTGAAGAATATACAAGAAACATTGTACATAGGAAAATGACTCCTCAGGCCCCTTCAAAGTAGGCACCTTGGTACCTCACACAGTCTTCCAATCACCATCAGCTGCCCAGTTGTATTTTCTTGAATCTCATCAATGGTCTGAAATCTCTTCCCTTTCAAGGGTGATACTAGTTTTGGGAAAAGCCAGAAGTCTCAGGGCACCAAATCTGGGCTGTAGGGGGGCCAAGTCACCTGGGTCATTTGATGTTTTGCCAAAAATCTCTACATAAGATGTGACTCATGAGCAGGTACATTGTCATGATGAAACTGCCAATCACCAGTTACCCATAGCTGCGACCTTCTGAACCACCCAAATACTTTCCATGGAGGAATGTTCAAGCTTGATGCAAAATTTGATGCAGATTCGTTGCTGAACTCCCTTAGTAATTTTGAATGTGATGGCCACACAGTACACATGCTCATTCAATGGCGTCTGCTGTCCGGATTGACTAGTACAGTCCAGTCATCACTGTTCACATATGGGCATTCCAGTCCACTCTCCTTGGCTGCCAGGTTACATCGATGTCATGCAAACCATTCCCATTATATTAGGAATGGCTGTGTTGACAGTGTTAAGTGACAGTTACAATGTTAGTTATATCTCAGCTGTCAGGCTGATGATTTTGACCACTTGGGAACAGGTAATACACATGGATTTAACCTGTTCTTAGCAAATACCCATGTGATGCCCAGCTAGATCGGAAAAGAACATGACAGTAACATCCCAGGAACCCCTTGGTGGTCCCACTTCATATCCTCCATGAGTTTTTATTATGTATTTCATAAGCAAAGAAATTTGGAAAATATTAATTAAACTTATAATTATGAATATTAGTGGAACACAAAGTGCATATTGACTACTCTGGATTATCCTTCTCAACTACAGTAATTCTGTTAGGAGCAGGGTCTGTCTCATGCTGTACTTGGGGACTTGTAGCTTTAAGCACAGAAATGGTCACCCCATATGTGCCATGGTGGTACCCACTTCTGAGTGTTCGACAGCTGGGCAGTGGGAGCAGACTCAAATCTCTGCTGGAATCTGTCAGAAGGTAAGTAAGATGTTTTGGTGAGAAAAGGCATGCACTGCTGAGCCCAAACGTCCTTTGTAGCCTTGAGTCTTTAGGGAAAAATTGTCTATCTGTAAGATCCTGGGAGTAGACAGCCTAGGCTAAATCTTATATAGACAGAGTTGAAATGGTTGGGACTGAGAGTCTTCCGTAACTGTTTAAAGGTAACAGCTGGTTTTCCATGCTAAAAAGTTCAGTATCTACAATAGGTAGGTGGCTGCAGTACTAAAGTTAACAGGCATCTATATCAGAGTTTAACTAGTTGTGTGTGTGTGTGTGTGTGTGTGTGTGTGTGTGTGTGTGTGTGTGTGTAGAGAGAGAGAGAAACATTAGAGGTAGTTTTTTGAAGATCATGTGAGTACAGAAGTCCACTGTCCTACCTGCAGTATTTTACCAGGTGATGAAACTTCTAGGCTATAGGGAAGGTATATTCTGAATTTCTTCTATAAATTTTTAATTGAATTTATTGGAGGTGGCATTGGTTAATAAAATTATATAAGTTACAGGTGTACAATTCAATAATACATCACCTGTATATTGTATTCTGTGTTTATCACCCAAAGTCACGTCTCCTTCTGTCAGCTTTTATCCCCACTTTACCATCCTCTATCTTTGCCATCCACCTTTCCCTCTGGTAATCACCATATATATATGGATATGTGAGTATATATATTGATATATATTTCTCTGGTGTTTCTGGAGAACTGACAGCTGTCAGTCTGTTCCATGTCCATGCCTCTGTTTCTATTTTGTTAGTTAATTTTGTTCATTAGATTCCACATATGAGTGAAATCATATGGTATTTGTCTTTCTCTGACTGTCTCATTTCACTTAGCATAGTACTCTCCGGGTCTATCCATGTTGTCGCAAAGGGTAGAATTTTGTTCTTTTTTGTTACCAAGTAGTATTCTATTGTGTAAATGTACCATAGTTGTTTTATCCACTTATCTACTCATGGGCACTTGGGCTGCTTCCAAATCTTTGCTATTGTATGTAACCCTGCAGTGAACATAGAGGAGCACATAACCTTTCAAATTTTAGGTTTCTTTAGATATATTCCCAGAAGTGGCATTGCTGGGTTATAAGGCAGTTCCAGTTTTAGTTTTTTCAGGAAACTTTAGACTGTTTTTTACAGTGGCTGCACCTGTCTGCAAATCCACCTACAGTGCTTGAGTGTTCCCTTTTGTCCACATCCTCGCCAGCACTTGGTTTTTGATTTATTGAGGATAGACATTCTGACTGGTGTGAGATGATATCTCATTATGGTTTTAATTTGCATTTCTCTGATGATTAGTGATGTCGAGCATCTTTTCATACATCTCTTGGCCAACTGTATCTCTTCAGAGAAGTATCTATTCAGGTCCTTTGCCCATTTTTTAATTGGATTGTTTGTTTTTATCTGGTGTTGAGTTGTATAAGTTATTTATAGATTTTGGATATGAACCCTTTATCAGATATATTATTGACGAATATGTTCTTTATTCATTGGGTTGTGTTTTCATTTTGTTGATAGTTTCCTTTGCTGTGCAAAAACTTTTTAGTTTGATGTAGTCCAATTTGTTTATTTTTCTTTTGTTTTCCTTACTCAAAGAGATGTATCAGGAAAAAATATTGCTATAAGAAATGTCTGAGATTTTACTGCCTATGTTTTATTCTAGAACTTTTATGGTTTTAAATCTTATATTGAAGTCTCTAATTCATTTTGAATTTATGCTTGTGTATGGTATAAGAAGGTGGTCTAATTTCATTTTTTGCATGTCTCAGTCCAATTTTCCCAACACCATTTATTGAATAGACTGTCTTTACCCCCTTGTATGTTCTTACCTCCTTTGTCAAATACTAATTGATAATGAAGTTGTGGGTTTATTTCTGGGCTGTCTGTTCTGTTCCGTTGATCTGTAGGTCTGCCTTTATGCCAATACCATGCTGTTTCTTCTTCTATAAATTTTAAGTATTTGTTTCACTGTGGTCTGCTAGCACTAGGATTTGGTCTGTCAAGGGTATAATAAAAATGGACATAATGCTTTGAAAAGCCAAGAAAAACAAATGCTGAACAGGAGCCTGAGTAGGCTAATATATGCAAACAAGCCAAGGGACCTTATCCTAGCAACGGGATGGGGAGCCTTGGGCGTGCAGGAGAGGTGCAGCGGAGGGAACCGTGCGATTGCAGTGTGCCTGGTGAGAACGCTCGCACGTTGGGCAGTGGGCACGTGATGCATGTGTCCAGCTGCAGGTTTAGTTGAGATTAATGTGCTTTGATGACCAGCCTTATCCTAAAATTTCCAAGAGAAATCAGATTCTGATACCAAGTTTTCTCAAAACAGATGGGCAAGACTTTTCTTTGGAGAAAGAGCACCAAGGTGAAATGCCACATGTCAGGAGAAGGTATTTCAAACGTAATTCGCCACAGGCAGAAACAGTGTGGGAGAATAAGCTGGCGTTCAGAAATTTCTCATGTGAACAGGGAGAAGGAACCCAAGTGCTCTTGTTAGAGTGACTGCTGTCTTCTGCTGCTCTCTCCAGTTTCCGCAGTCCACCTGTTGTGAAACGCTAGCATTTGTTCCTGGAGAAGGACACCAAAAATATGTTTTCACCCTCTGCAAAAAAATCTCTGTTTTCATGAATTCAGTGTGAGACCAAATATGTCATCACTTTTCCTCAGTGTTACAAAAGGGGGAATTCTTTCAGCTGTCTTTATTGGAACAGAGTTTGTTTTCACACCACTTTATGTCAATGCCTCCCATTTTAAGCTCTTGTTTTCATTGGACACTTTGGGTTTTTCAGCCCAAATTGCATATATCCAAAGCCCACTAGATTGTAGGCCAGATGATTGGGCCGGGGAGTCACCATTGGTTCCCAGCTTTATGTCAGAACTGATGGAAGTAGAGATCCAAACATTCCACCCGCATCATCTCCAGTCGTAGCTCCCTGGACATCTCATTCCCCACCAAGATGGTGAGTGTTCGTTATAGCCACGGCTCCCTTTTGGCTAAGTCCCGAGTCAGCATTACTTAGAATGTAAGCAACACTCTGTCTCACTGAGGCCCTACTCTGTGTGAATTAGCACCCTGGGCTGCAAACCTGCCCTGCCGAGTGCATTCTGAGAAGGAGACAGTAGGTTTCACATCCGCTGTGGGAGAAGGCGTGGCAAGTTAGACGGCAACCATGAAAAGTCCCTTCCTGCAGGTGTCTAAAAAGGTAACGTGAGAAATGTGGCTAGGGCAAAGGGATAACTGCAAATACAAAAACAACGATGAAGTTCCATATTTACATTAGACACTAAAATAATTACAGAGAATTAATAAATACAGTGTATAAAGTTATGTGTCTTCCCTGCGATGGAGTTTATAAGCATTATTCCTAACTGTGAATTTATAAGTATTATTATGCACTTGTTGAAGCAAAACCACCTGGTCTTCCAATGCTGACATATAACTGAACTTGAGCAAAATTTTTCATTGGGGTTGGAGCCAGTTGTTGTGGGAAGGTTCCTGTGGGAAGCTGTGGACATAGGCAAAGGGAAGGTGGTGTGGGAGTGATGCTCAGCCATGGTAACTTCTCTGCCTCCCATTAGCAACCTCCCTAGCTTGCGTCGACAGCACGGCACCAGGGGCACCTCTGTCCAGGACTTTGGAGGAGAGTCGTGAATGCTCTGCATCGCATTGTGAGTGAAGGCCAGTATTTAAGGGAGGGGGCTCCGTCTAATGTAGTGCTCTTCCGTTGTCAGTGACTCTCTGCTTTTTAGTTCTTTCCTCCCACTTTTCCTTCTAGGGTGTTCTATATTTATTCCTTCTGCCTCGGGGCTCTAGATTTTGTTCAGCCGATACGCACTGAGCACCTTCTGTGTGCATGACCCACGGTTGTGACTGAGAGAAATTCCAGGACAGCTCATTTCTGGCACTGATTCTCATGTCACGACACCACTCCTTCCACTGACTATTTGCCGCTTTCTTCAAAGACAAATTAAACTTACCGACCTTTAGTAGGTGACTAGTTTTGGGATGGCTCTGCTGTAAGTAAGCATGGTGGGAAATTAAAGAAGAGAGGCAGGGCCGGGCCCCCATTCCTTCTTTGGGAGCGTGTCGTGTCATTGCCAGTGCCGGGTTCCTTGGAGCTCCAGAGTTGAGGGGAAGCCTTCTGGGGAGGGTTCCATTTGAGGGTGGTCTTGAAAGAGGAGCGAGACTTGGAGAATTAGAGAATTAAAGAGGCTGGCTGCAAAGCAAGCGCTGTATTCTGTCCTCAGACAATCCCCTCACCTGCCTTGTTTTCCCTGAACACTGCAGCACTGGGGGTTCCGTTGATAGCTCATTCAGCTGAGAAACCTCCCCGGCTAGGTCCATGCTTGTCCCCTCACCCCAGCCCAGCCTCTGTCAGCCCACCATCCCTTCAGCGTATCAGGCCCTTCTTTACTCACCTCCCCTCGAAACCCCTTTGATCAGCACCACAGAGACAACTACAAAGCACCTTCCGGAGCCCAGGGATCTGCTTTTGTCATCACTCCTGTGTCTCCGGTTCTTTTACCGTAGGTGACACCTAAATCCTCCCCTGTCTCCCAGATCTCTCTCCTGCAGCCCAAACACACACCCTCTGCCTTCTGTGGACACTGGCCTCCCAGCCAGCCTTCCAAACTGTAACCTCGTCTAAGGAGGCTCTTCCCTTCTTGGCCCGCAGCGCCTCATCTTTCACTCTGAAAGTACACATGCAGTCTAGTCAGCAGGCTTTTGTTGGACACAGTGTTTGCCTAGGCCTGCACTGGGGCTGTGCCATAGGTCCATGGATGCCCAGATGTGCAAGTCACGTGTTTGCACTTGATCTCCATAACAGCACCACAACGCTAATAAGACAGGCCAAGTAACATTTCAGAAAAGGTGGGAGTGACTTGCAGGAAGGTTAAGTGAATTATATGACCTCGCAATCTACCATGGCAAAAGTAGGACAAAGCACCAAGTATTCCTCCTCTGCCATTTGGTCTAGGCACCGTTATGTCTCCTAAAGACAATCCTGACTGATAGGATGGATCCTGCTATTGTTCTTATTTCAGATGAACCGAGGGTTGGAGAATGTAAGGAACTTGCCTAAAGTGAGTAAGTGGCAGAGGGGTGACTTGAACTCAGGACAGAATGAGTGCAAAACCCATGCTGATGACCATCACTTGGTCCAGCCATGGTTAAATGAAGGGGGTTTTTCATTGTGACTTTGAAGCAGAATTTACAGTCATCTAGGAAAGACAGAAAGTCTTGTGCTTGATCTCAGTGGAAGGAGGAAGTTGGTCAGAGAGGAGTGTGGATAAGGAAATGGCACCCAGTGAGACAGTGAGCAGCCTATTAATGGGGTGCTTATGCTGTCGCAGGTGCTGGACAGCAGAGTCCTGCATTAGTCCTGTAGAAAGTTTCAATAAGTGGTTCTGATGTTTTTTCTCGTCTTGGCATTCTAAGCTTCCACAAATCTACCATTGAATTTGTTGAAAGTAAAAAGTCATGTTTAGAAGCTTCTCTCAAGTGTCCTCGAGCTAGGAGACGGAAAGGTGATCTTCAGTTTCAGAATGCTTCCTTGAAGGTTGAAGGAGTTGTGACAGGTCACTTATCTTACAAATGCCATTGGTCTCATGGATAACACCCAATGCGTCCCCTATTCTTGCTCTTTGTCCTTGTCCATCTTCCCCAAGACTCATCCAAAAGTGACACTTTCCTTCTGCCCCCCACACTAATCTTTGTAAAAACTTCTTTAAAAAAGAATAGAAAAGTAGCAAATTTGACTGTGTGTTGTGTCCCTAAGCCCGGGCTACCTGAGCTGTGGCTCATTTTTGCGTTTGATTTAGGGTTTGATCCAAAATGATTTTCAGTCTCTGTATTGCAAGAATTTAGTTCCTAATATGTCAGCTCTGTCCTGCTGAGTGTTCCGTCAACACCCTTAGCCCAGTTATCCGCAGGGACTTTGACCCCAGACGGGGAGCCCCAGATGGAAGCTGGGACATTGCTGCAGGATGGACTATGAAAAATGCACGTAGGACAGAAAAATGTGAATTATGTGTGAAACAAACAAAAGCACCAGGCAACATGGAATTCGTGTCAACAAAAGCTTGCTGCAAGCTGTTGCTTGCTCCTAAGGGGGAAGCGGACTCTGGCGCCTGGGGAACGGTAGCAGGGAAGGACTTTCTGCAGAAACAAAAGGGAGGACCGTTCTGACCACAATCGCTTTCCAGTTCTTCAGCTCTCCTCCTCCCTGCATCTGCCTCCTCCATCTCCGAATGGGGTGCACTTGGGACGTGACTGGTTATTGAGCCGGTCTGAGCCACGAGAATGGGAATAACTGACCTAACATTTTGACATATTCGAGACAAGGAAAACAGTCTAAAGGGTGGGGCCTCGAGTTGACTTTCTTGTTGAATATAAACCAACCCCACGACTGGACTACTTGAGTGAATGAGGGGTGTCAGGGTTCTCAGGAGGATTCGTGTACTGGAATGTCTAGCTCACGTTCCAGTTAAAATATTCATTATAGTGATCTTAAACTACATGGACTTTTGGTGCCACCAGCTGAAAATATTACAAGTACTAGTTTCCAAGCTTGCTGCAGAAATCCAAAATGATCGTTCCCTCACTGAGATATTTCTAGGTAGGAGACAACCAATATATACATTTTTTAAGCAAATTATTTTCAGTTATTTAACGTGATTACCCTGTTCCTCTCTGGATCACTGCTGGAGACCCAGACATCCAAGTGCCATAGGCAGCTATGTCAAACATAATACATAACATTTCAGTTATGTTCTGGGGGCGGGGGCACACACGCAGCTGTAAGTTGGCCCACGGCCACTCCTGCTACCACCAGAGCTGCCTTCCTGAGGTGTTCTGGGAGGAAAGAGCCCTGTGCAGTCCAACTGGCAAGCCTTTTGCATAAATGCATCTCCCTTTACAAGGCTGATGAGATTCTGTGGCCCACAGGCCACAGCCCCAACCCAAGTCCATGACCACCACACACTCTCATTCGTGTGGGAGGTACCACTTCTTGCTCTTGCTTCTCCAGATGGCTCCCGGGGCTCATTGCAGCCTTTTACAGAGAGATGGAGGGCGGCAGCCTGCCAGGTCTGCTGAACGGAGGCACCCTCGAGTAGAGTTCGACGTTGTGAAGGGAGAATATTCAATTTCATTCCATTCCATTTAATTCAATGCAAATTTATTGAGTGCTAATTATATATTGGGTTCTGTGGACCTACCTGTAGCCCAGGCTCATTTCAACCTTATCTCATCCCTTTTTCAAGTCTTGGTTTCTCCATTTATTAAAGTATTTTGGATGATAATACAACTTGTTCAGGATCTCTTGTTCTGGGCTTCGATGAGGGAGGTGTGTGCAGTGCGCCCAGGCTGTGGCCTGGTACCTCGTGGCCCCCCAGTGACCAGCAGTGTCTCCTGTCCTCCTCCCATTTTTCAAAATGCTCAGAAATATGAATCCACTCGTCTGTCCCTCCTGGAGTTGCTGCAGGGAAGGGCGGGAGCTCTGTAGATGGTGTCTCTGAAGAGTATTTCCCTCTCAGGGCCGCTTCTCTACATTGAAGCAGCAACTTTGTGGGGTAGGGAAATTAAATAATATCTGTAAAATGCTTATACATATTTAGTGACTCATATATTCCCTGCAATGTTATTACTGTTATCTAAAGTATGTAACTGTATCTACGCAGCTACATATACATTTATTTTGTTATTACTGTCTTTTTCTCAGCTTGAAACCTCTTGGGTTCTGGAGGTCTAGTTGCCTCTCTGTTCCTCTTTGGGGATTTCCTGCTCCTTACGGAGTTTGGGTATTCCTCCATTCATTCCACTGACATTTACTGAGCACCTGTTAACTGCCCATGGTCACAAAGACAGGTTAGGTTGCTAACATGGTTCGCACAGTTGGGATCCTGACATCTGGCAACTTATGGTTTTTTGAGGAAGCCAGAGAAGTAAACACATAATTTCAATACCATTAATAAGTACAGGGCAGAGGTCATCATGGGTGATATGGGAGCACAGGTTAGGGACAGGCACCCTGCTCTGACTGGCGGAAGGGTTGCCAGGGACAGCACCTGGCAGGGACATCTCAGCAACAGCACAATGAAGGACAGATGTTTCTTAATTCCTGAGGGTACCAAAGCATTTCCATACACACTTGTGGCCTTGCAGCATCATGGGCCACAAGTGATGGGAAACTCTAAATTCTCCCACTGGATGGTGCATGAAAGGCAGCACAGTAGGCTGGGCATTCTGGGAGAGTTTCATCCCAACGGGCAGAACCACAACTTCCCTCTTCTCTTTGGCTTCAGAGCACTTGAGCCTGTGCTCCAGGTTCTCCCCAGGGTTTTTCATAGTAGGCCACCCTGTAGGTCCTCCCACACAACTGTGTCCCCAGAGTCCCCTAGTCAGGACAGGGGCCAGGAAGCATCCTTGTAAATATGTAGACAATGCTCACAGGAAGACCAACAGGGATAAAACAGCCCCAAGCCCACTCCCTCCCTGATGTCCACCCACTGCTCTCACATCCACCCACAGAGGGACAAAACGGCAATGCCGATGCCAAGGTGATGAGGGCAGAAGATTCACGAAGCCCTGTGCAGGTGGTGACAACCAAGGACACAGGATACAGAAGACTGTGGTCTCCATTTCTGGCATCTGGTGCAGTGAACAGTGCTCTGAAACATTGGGGTGGGCTTCTTAGTTCACACCTGGACCACAGGGCAGGAAACCATCCCCCTCATCCCAGCAGTGTTTTCAACAACCCTGACTTAGAAGCCCCGGGCCTCCATCCGGGCCTGTGGCTGAGCTGGGGTCTGGGCACACCCCGGGCCATGCTTCTCCTGCCCGTTGCCCTCTGCTGAGTTTCCCTCTGGTCCCCACATCGCTGCTGGTTTCCTGTCTTCCTTCGCTCTCCCTCCGGAGCCTGGAATGTGGTCCCAGATCTCATGAAAAGCCAAACAACTCAGCTTTCAGGATTTGCAAAGAAGCAAACACGCGCCTCTATTATGAGGAACACCATCCCTGTTTTAAAAGATTGTATTTTTCTTTTTAGAGAAGTTTTAGCAAAAAACTTTGACGAGTTCACAGCAAAACTGAGTGGAAGGTACAGAGATTTTCCACTTACCCCCCACCCCCACACATGCATTGCCTTCCTCCTCATCAACATTCCCCGGTAGAGGGGTCCATTTGTTACGACTGATGAACCTACATTGGCACATCATTATCACCCAAAGTTCATAGTCTAGGTTACAGTTCAGTCTTGGTGTTGTACATTCTGTGGGTTTGGACATATGTAGAGCGACTTGTCTCCACCATTACAGTATCATATAGGGTATTCTTACTGCCCTAAAATTCTTCGGTGCTCCACCTATTCATCCCCGACTCCTCGGCCCCTGGCACACCTGTTTTATTTATTTATTTTTTTGCTCTCCCCATACTTTTGCCTTTTCCAGAATATCATATAGTTGGAACCAAATAGTATGTAGCCTTTTCAGATTGGCTTCTTTTACTCAGTGATATGCTTGTAAAGTTCCTTCATGACTTCTCATGGCACGTTCACGTTGTAAACTCTCATGCACATAATGTTAGATCCCAGGAAGGTGGTCTCTGCCCATTTTGAGGCTTCAGAGATTCTCAAGGTTATGAGAGCACCCGGATCAGACCAGCAGGCCAGTGCATTTGCGGTGGTGGATAGGGAGAAATCGGCCCCATCCCCTTGGTTTTACAGCTAAGGGATCTCCTGTCCCCACTCTACTCTGTGCTGAAAGTGACCTCCAGAAGAGGATAAATGAAACTAATTCCTTGTGGAGGAGATGACTGTGTAACTGTAGTGGACTTCCTCAGAAAGGTCCTCCTTCCGGGACCCAGTGTTAATGGTCGTAAAACTGGAGTAGTACCGACGGCAGCAGCAAAAGCGGGGCAGCCGCGCCGTCGGTTCGCTGGTGATCTGGGCTGTGTGGTCGCCACAGCCCTTTAGCACCTGGCTTCTCACTCGACCCCACCGCAGTGACGGTACAGATGGCAGGAACGACACCGGAGTTTTTAGTTTCCAGACAAGAAGGCCACGCTGTCGTGTGGCTATGGGACGTGGAGGGCGCCACACGGCGGGTAAGCACAGCAGAGTCAGGGCTCCAGTTCAGGTCTCTGGCACCAGGCCCATTGAAGTTTCATCTGTAACTGACCGACGCTAGATCTTGTTCAGCCGTGGGGCTCAGGGGCAGCAGTGACCACCTTAGACTGGCGATCAGGGTCAGCTTCAAAGGAGAGGTGTCTCCTCACCTAGGCCCTGAGGATGGTCAGGAGGGAGGCATAGTTCAGGGGAGTGATTGTTACCTAGCAGGACATTTAGCAAGCTTATTCCTACAGGGGATCTTTCTGTGATATTGTGCAATATGATGTCAGCGTGTCAGGGTGTTCAGATGGTTGCGAAGGGGCTTGGAAGGGACTCGGGAGAGAGCTGTGGTCATGAGGGTCTTGCTCGAGCCTCTTCAGTGCCTTTCCTTAGCCTCTTTGTCCACTTTGGCTCTGCTCTGTCTCTGGGTGCTTTGAGCTGCAGAGATGGCACATTTCAGACGTCAGAGGAGGTGGGCATGGGCGCAAGAGGGAACAGTTCCTCCAGGGCTTCCTTTTCTAGCTGGTGCCTCAGGAGCAGGTCATCGACCAGTTCCTGGGCCCTCCTGCCATTGTCAGGAGGAGCACCAACCCTGCAGCAGCTTGCCCAGGCCTCCTTTCATCTGGCTGTTCTCAGATGTGAAGGACACAGAACAGAAATTGTCTGAAGGCCTGCTTAGTGGGGGGTGAGGGGGAGCCAGAGGGGAGGGACTGAAATTCAAAGCCAAGGCCCCCATACACCCTGCTCTGTGGCAGCTCATCAGTTTTCCCGCTTCTCCCCGCGTGGGAGCCCATGTGCTCCTGCTCTTGTCTGGCTGCAGCCTGGGCAGCATCTGTTAGCAATGAATAAAGACGGGGTGGCAGAGGCGGGGCTGGGGGTGGGGGCAGGAGGAAGGTCTATTTAAACAAAATGTGTTTGCTCACACACATAAAACCACAGGCCTCCTGGAGGCCAGCACCCCATTGGGCCCCCTCGTTCCTGAATCCGTAATCAGGAGCATGTGATTGAAAGACTGAAGCCTTCACATCTACTCTGTGGGCCTTGGCGTCCTCATGTCTTACATATGAGGGCCTTGGGCAAGGCAAGTCCTCAAGGCCTTTGCCGTGCTGATGCCCTGTGTCCAGAGGGGAGAGATTGGCTGGCCCAGAGCTGAGGACTCTCTAGATCTCAACAAGGCATAGAATGCTGTAGGGCTCACAGTGCCTCTGGCCTATGAAGGAAGGAGCCTGGGTCTCCTCTGGGCTTCCACAAGGGTGAAGCAGGCACTTAGGAAAAGGGCTCCCTACAGTGCTGAAGGCAACATATGATTCTCCAACTTAGCATTGGAGGCCCCCAGGATCTGATGTCTGCTCTCCCATTATCCCATCAATCTGTGCTATGTTAACTTCAAAGTCATGACCTCCGAGGAAGCAAGAGGGGTGAAACAGTGCCAGGGAGGCCAAAGCCAGAAGTCAGAGCCACTAGAATTTTTCTGGAAGACTTGACAGGTGAAGGTAGTCCTATACATAGAAGGAAAAAGTTTCTGGGTTTTTTTTTTTTTTTTTTTTTTGAGTAAGGAATCCTGGGAAATTATTGGGAGAAGGCAAGGAGTCAAAGGCCCTTCTGAAGTCTTTTAAGAATGCAAAATGGGAAAATAGAACAGAGCCCCATCCCCCCTCCCTTCTTTCTTCTGTGGGCCCGGGGAAGTCAGGTCCCCATGTGGGCTGGTGCAGTGCCTATATCTGCCCTGTCCACAGCAGGGCTTGTGGCTGGTCCTGAAACCCTCCATGGCTCCCACCAAGGAGGAGAGCCAAGAAGCCACCTCACCTTGGGCTGCCCCCACTGGTGTGCGTGGGTGACTACTTTCTGAGAGATTCTAGGCAGTGTTTCTGTTTTTAAGACCCTCCATTACCTTAGAGTGGTGGGGAGGGGGGACGGAAGAAAAGAAGAGGCGCAGTATAGGTAAGATTTAGTGGTCTGGAAGTCTATCATACTTGCTTCAGAATAAGTGGATGAATTCACCAGAAGGTAGATGACATTCAGCCAGGGGGTTGGAACAGGGCATGAGATAGGTGTCCCTGATGTAAAGGAGGCCCCAGGAGGGTTGTGAAGGGATGTGTCTATAGCTCACTTTTTTTTTCCTGGGGCTGGCCTTGATTGTACAGCCAAAGGGTCATCTTTGGTGAGCAAAATAGGTGTCTTGTACCCCTGTTATAAACTGTATAAGCTTGTCTGTCCCTGACCCACTATATGACCCTGGAAATTAGCCTGTTAGTTCCCAAGTTTCCTGCATATCTCTAAATTGGGAATTCCATTGCCCAAACCCCTCAGCAGCCTTGGGGATTAATGAAAGCCTTGTTCACAAATGCCTCAGACTCCATAAAGGTTTAGATCGATAATTAACAAGAAAGAGAAGGCATAAACATTTCAAATATATATCAACTCCCAGATCTGTAACAGCCAATAAGTCTAAAAACTGAGTGGCCACAATTTCCCCCTGTGACAGGCAGCCCATGCAGTTTCAAAAGTAATTCTTCAATAAGCATAAATTACCACTTGGGTAAACCTTCCATGGATGCCATGACTATGGATTTATTAAGTGAAAATGAAACTTTTAAATAAATATCTGAGACAAAAAATGTATTTCCCATCTAATCGGGCCACAGAGGCAGGAGTTTTTCAAGTGCCATGCAGCCTGGACTGAGAGTATACAGCTGAGCAGATTTTCTTAGGAGTCACTTGCTGAGTCAGTCACTGCCATGAAGTCTCCTTCCCCAACTCTCCGAACACCAGGATCTTCCTCATACTAGCCAAGAGCGATTAGAGCACCAGAGTCACCAGGACTTTCCCCTAGCCACTCAGGGACTCTGACAGATTCTGAGGCATCTTGTTTCCCTAAGAAGATTTTGGCTTGGAATTCGCTCACAGAGTCCGAACCAGCAGCCTTCATTTGTTCGCCTTCCCAGCCAGAGGTTTCTGCCTCGTTGTCTTTCCTGTAAGGGCAGAATGGGCCAGCACTTCAGCTTTTAGCTAGTTTATCAGCACCAAATAATCTCTGCCAGAGACCAGTGGAACACAAAATATAAAATGAAGGGTGTCCACAACAACCATCTTACCAGCCCCACAAATGCTCGATGGCATTCCCTATAGTGTAGACAGCTCTGCTCAATCACCACTCCTGGTCTCTCCAGCAGTCATTACTGCCCTTCTCTGTTGGCAGCTTCGTAGCTCCAGGTTTGGGCCCTTGGTTACATTAAGTCAATGAAGGGCATTCCTATTCCTCTTGCCAAAGAAGGATGTGAAAACTCAGGCCTAAGCTAATCACCATGTGGCATTCCCTGTTGGCAAGAATTTGTTCATAAATGGGCAGGAAACATACTTTCAAGCAATGAGATATAAGAGCGTATTTTGGGGGGCTTTTGGTAAGTTTTCTTTGATCATAAGAAAAACCTCAGGAAGACAACGGTCTCGCTCCTGTTGGTGAGAGTGAAGAAGTATGGCTCTTGGTAGGCATCCTATCATGGTGTAGGGAACGGGCCTTAGGATAAAACTGAGTCTGTGGAAGAGAGAACAGTGATTAAAAAAAGGTCCTTGATGACCTCACAGAGGGGCTAGGTTAGTTTCTTTTCCCCTTTGGAAGTTCAAGTTCTAACATGAGTCTTTCAAGTACTCCAGGAGTTGGGTATCTCATAGATTGTTGACTCTTCCAGTCTACTCCTGGAGGGAGATGTCATGGTTGGAAACGATAATTATATTATATTGTTGTACACAATTGCTAGAGGTAGTGTGCTTGCATTTTTCATTAATATTCTAGAGGAATATTGATTTATAATTGTATTTTTTGTAATGTCTTTAAGTTTTGGTGATAGGATGAAGCTGGCATTATAAAGCATTATGAGATATGTTTGGTCTCCTGTATTTTTTAAAAGTTTTGTAAAATTAGTGTTATTTCTTTCTTAAATGTTTGATAGAATTCATAAGTAAAATCATTGGGATCTTGTTCCTTATTAGCAGAAGAGTTTTGATAAAACCAGTTTCTTTATAACATTTGTATTCAGATTTTATTTCATAGTGTGCCATTGTGGTAAGTTGTATTTTAAAGAAATGTATCTATTTCACCAAAATGTTTAATTTGCATGAAGTTTTTAATAATATTATTTTATTGTACATTTCATATCTGTAGGGTCAATAGATATAACATCTTTCATTCACAAATACTGTTTGTACTCCCCCTCATTGTTTTCTACTTATTAGTCTAAGAATTTATTAATTTTGTTGGTACTTCTTTCTTCAAAGAACCAAATCCCCATAACTTCTGACTGTGGAAACTGTCAAGTTTTCAGAAGACTCCTCTTAAAGGGCCCACAGGGACTTAGAACTTACGAAGACCCACCCTCTCTGGGGTTTGGCACCAGGGTGACAGCTGGAAGGGCATCAGTCACATATGGGGAGTAAGCGAAGTGACTGGAAACAAGGTGAGTGCCAGGCAAACCTCCAGAAGCCAGGCAGTGGCATTGTCCCCTCTATGAGCCCTCCCCCAACACAGAGCCACAAAGTGGTGAAGTGGGCTACCCTGCCCTGGCGATTACCTAAGGCTTCACCCCACACAATTTACAGGTGCCTTTTCTACTTTATGCCACGCTACTAAGACAAGGAGTCAAAGCAGCTCTACTTAATACACAGAAACAAACACAAAGAGGCTGCCAAATTGAGGGGACAAAGAAACATGGCCCAAATGATATAACAGAACAAAACTCCAGAAAAAGAACTAAACAAAATGGAAGTAACCAACCTATCAGAGTTCAAAACACTGGTTATCAGGATGCTCAAAGAAATCCTTGAATATGTGGCAATAGCATAAAAAAGACCCAGGAAGAAATGAAATTTACACTAAGTGAAATAAAGAAAAATCTACAGGGAACCAGCAGTGGACGGGATGAAGCTGAGATTCAAATCAACGATTTGGAACATAGGGAAGAAATAAGCAATCAGAACAGCAAGAAGAAAAAAGAATTCCAAAACAAACAAACAAACAAAAAAATGAGGACAGTATAAGGAGTCTCCAGGACATCTCCAAACATACTAACATCTGAAACATAGAGATGCTGGAAGAAGAGGAAGAGCAAGAAATTAAAAATTTATTTGAAAAAATAATGATAGAAAACTTCCTTAATTTGTTGAAGGGAATAGACATACAAGTTCAGGAAGCACAGAGTCCCAAACAAGTTGGACCCAAAGAGAACCGCATCAAGAAACATAATGAATATGTCAAAAGTTAAAAATAGAGAATCTTAAAAGCAGCAAGAGTAAAGCAGAGGGTTACTTACAAAGGAGTTCCCATAAGACTATCGGCTGTTTTCTCAAAAGAAATTTTGAAGACTAGAAGGGACTGCCAAGAAGTATTCCAAGTGATGAAAAGCAAGGACCTACAACCTAGATTACTCTATCCAGCAAAGCTATCATTTAGAATAGAAGGGCAGATAAAGTGCTCCCCAGATAAGGTAAAGCTAAAGGAGTTCATCATCACCAAGCCATTATTATATGAAATGTTAAAGGTACTTATTTAAGAAAAAGATGATCAAAATGATGAACATTAAAATGGCAATAAACTAACAAGCATCAATAATTGAATCTAAAAAACTAAGCAAACAGGCAGAACTGGGACAGAATCATACATATGGTGATCATTTGGAGGGTTATCAGGTGGGAGGGGGAAGAGGGAGAATAGGGGAAAAGCTGCAGGGCTTAAGAAGCATAATTGATCCAGTAAAATACACAGAGTGGTGTTAAGAATAGTATAGTACGTGGAGAAGCCAAAGAACTTATATGCACAACCCATGGACGTGAACTAAGGGGCGCATTGCTGGAGGGAGTGGGGGATACTGGGCATGGGGGGGGCGAAGGGAGAAAAATTGGGATAACTGTAATAGCATAGTCAATAAGATATATTTAAACAACAACAACAACAACAAAATAAACAAATAAATTTAAATATTAGCCTCAGATTGATTCAAAGTTTCTTTTCCTCATGTTTCCATTTGTGTGTGTCCTTCTTATTCTGTAAAGTTTATGGAATAAACTTTTCTGAACTTGCAGACCAGCCCCACATATTCTAATGACATTTTAGCACTTCTTCCCTGTGGTAGTTTGTGGAAATGACAGATCTGGTCACTGAATCAAGGTAACTTGGTTGTACTTGGTCTTTGTCCTCACTTGCATCTCTGTGACCAGTTTCCAATAAGCATGAGCCCTAGGTAAAATAAACAGTGGCTACTTTTGTGTCCCAGTTGGGCATTTTCATACAGTACTTTACTTCAGGTACTGAACCTAGCTTTAGTTTCCCAGTTTGTATGGAGCACTTTTAGTCTATTTTGCTCCATGGGAACTGGGCCCCTGGCCACCAATGCTTTAGTTTGGATTATGCCCTTAAGGCTTGTGGCTTCAGCTCCGCTCATTGCTTTGCATCTAATTCTATTTCAGTCCATGGTGATGTTTGTTATATTTTTGAGCCCAACTCTTTCTCTTAGGATTTCTCTTTTTATATATCATTGCTGTGTGTTTAAAGCTGACAAAGTGTACAAGACATAAACTTAATATATCATCTTTGTCAGAACTGTTCTACTTGTGTTATAAATGGAGGAGTGAGGCTCCGAAAGGGGAAATGTCTTGTTTAGGGCCTTCCAGCAAGCTTGTAGCAGAGCCTAAGCAGGCACTCAGGTCTCCTGACTCTGAGCCTTGGCACTTCTCACTGTCCCCAGGTGCTCAGAAGCTGACTCAGCACTGAGCTGCTTCCTGCCTTCTTGCAGGAATGAAGTAGCAGAGAGAGACAGCTGCTGGGGGAAATCACCTGATGTTTCCTGATAAGGTAGAGAAGATGTTTAACAGATTTCATCACCACCAAATTCATGTCTGATTCAAAAACCTTTCTTTCAGCAAGCTGTCACGGTCTGAGTGGAGCACCTCCCCCCACAGTGTGCGGTGCCACATGCAGCCAATGGCCTTGGCATTCACTGCAGCAACCAAAGCTCCGGAAACAGTATTTTCTCTTTGGAGGTTTCCTTATAAAGGAGAGATAGAGGGTGGAATCGATTTTTAATTTGAAATAGGCAAACATTTCATTGTATGTTGTACAAATAAGTCAAATACAATTGTCAGTTGAAAAATGTCACTCAGCTTAAAAAAAAAAATGCTCCATGTGGTATGTGTGTATGTGGGAAAATAATTTTTAAAGCCTGGTTGCTGGATACCGTTGCCTGATCAGACGTCCATTCCTCATCACATTGCATAGCTATGGAATGAAGGGCTGTCAGACTAAACCCTTTTATTACATAAAAGTTTATAAATCAAGTCTTTTTAAATAGACTTTCCTCCTTTTGATTAGTTGAAATGAAGCTAGCTAAAAATACTCTGGGTGTCTGTCGCCATAGCAAACACACTACAGACTGAAAGTGACATTAGATTTTCTTCCTGGTCCAGATGGACCACCTTCATGCACTAAGACTGCTTTTATTTCTGAAGCTATGTGGCTTGTTCCATGTCCATGTGACCACTTTTTCCCTGATCTCTATAATTCAAAGTTCCAAATGAAAACCAACACACTCAGAAAGCTGCTTTTACTTGCAGAGTGTGCATTGGAAGATGGTTTGTTGAACTGTGTGCATTGCAGTCTTTAGCATCTCTCACCACCCAGCAGTGGTCTAAGCAGGCATTCAGTCAACTGAATGCCGGAAGGAAGGTGGCTGCAGGTGAAGGGCAGCCACAGCCTCAGAGATTGTCATTACTGAACGTAGCTGCAGGAAGGGAGTATTTCCCTTGCTCTCTTCTAAGATTAGCGCGTGTAGCCGTTGACCGACGAGAATTGGCCCAGTGGAGGGTGTTTAAAGGATCAAGTTAGTGTTTATCTAATGCTTTGAAGATAAAGGTGAAGATAATGAGCAAATTCCTATTATTGCAAACGATCTAATAATTACTGTAATAATTATCCTCATTCAACCATAGACTAACAGTAGATATATTCAAGGACATGGAGTTTCATTCTTCAGCTGCTGTAGGGTTCATTGTGGGTGATAATGCAGATCAAATAACCTTGAACAGGAAAGCCACTCTGCTCACTCACCAGGTCTCAGAGTGAGCTGCTTCTCTCACACTTGCACACAAGTACCTTAGAACAGCAACTGTACTAGAGGTGGCTGGAGGGAATCCAGGGAGGGGAGAGGGCAGTCCAGTTCCCAGTACTTCTGGCTTCCCAGTGTCAGACAGCAAGTGAGTATCTCCAATGAACCAGTGAACATCTTTGTGTTGAACCGACAGGTTATTTTGACATCTTTAGACACAGCCCAACAAAGAATGAAAACAAATTGGTAGCCGAGTTTCACATTTCCTGATTGTAGGCACGAGGCAATCAAACACACCTGCAAGAAATCCTGCAACACAGGCTTTGGTCCTGGCTTCGTTCAAGGTTGCTACCAACCCTCCCCTTCTTCATGAATTTTTTCCAGCTAAAGTAACCATGGCATGTGTCCTGGCCTGGTCCAGATCACAGAGTGAAACTTATTTCTTACCTGTACCCTCATAAACATGCTCAGCTACAGCTGGGATGCTCTACGATAGTCAGGGAGGAGAGAATGATGGATGGTTGGGGGGAGGTCCCAGAAATAGGGCATGCTGGACTTGGAGAGCAGGCGGCTGGTGGAAAGAGATGATCAAATAATCAGGAGGCCTGATGCTTTGCATTCATCATAGTTTCCACATCCTGGAGCTTGAAAGAATTGACATTTAAAGGTTAAAGAGAATTCTGTGACAGTAAAAGAGATTTACCTTAAGGCTCACATGCCTCTCATAACAGGGAATAAATTTTGAAAACATGATGCATTGAAATGAGTCCAAAAGAGTTTTGAATCAGTTCAGAGTCAATGTGTCCATTATTAGGAAGTAAGCTGTTCTGTTCAGGGATCTACTCTTAATCCAGTTCTCCTCCAATGGACTTCTTTGTGTCCCAGTTAGGGAAAGAATAGAGGACTGGAAGGGTGCTGGTCCCAGTGGTAGGGCTCTCTTCTCTGATGTGGTAGAGAAATTCAGGGTTGGCATGCATCAGCCTAGTCTGAGACACAGGGCACTCTTAACCTTGCCCTTCCTTCCTTCTCCCCTTCTTCCTCCCTCCTTCCCTCCCATCCTTCCTTCCTTCCCTTTTCCCCCCTCCCTTCTTTCTATCTTCTTCTTTCTGTTATTTCAAATAATTATCTTTTAGGTTTGTCAATAATCTCTGTAATTTTCTTTTATAAATTTTTCTCTTACCTTTATTATTAACTTCCCATTAATATCTCAGGATTTATCACTATCTTTTAAGCTTAAAAATATTTTTTATCAATTTCAATCTTTACTTTTTTCTAATATGTATATAAATGTAAACCTTTAAGTTTTCCTCTGAGAAAACTTTAAAAAAGCTGCCAGCTGTCCAATAGGAATAGTCATACAACCATGGCCACAACCATAACTGTAATGGATGGTATATGTACATATAATTGCTTTTGTTGTAATTCAGCTGTAAATACTTAAATTTGTATTTTGATATTTTTCAGCAATATTGTGTTTTCAATTTGTCATGGTATTTTCTCTTCTTCCCTTTCCTGCTTTTATCAGCTAGGTTATTTCCTTTTTTTTCTTTAGTTGGTTTAAAATTATGCACTTTTAGTGGTGACTCTAAAATTGCTCATAATTCATACTTCAGTTAACAGTGTCAAAGTTTAATCAATATTCTTCCCTTCGAACATCTTTCTTTTATTGGCATTTAGTAATATAATCTACTTTGATTTTAAACTCTCTCAAACAGATTATTATTATTACTGGTAGTTTTGACAGTTCATGTTCATTTAAATAGATCACAATTTTTGCCCTTTGTCCTTCAGGGGTTTTATATCAGCTGTTTAAACACACAGCAAACCAGGCCGCCAGGCTAACGTCCGAAGGCATGCGCGTCCACACTTGTGTGTCCGCTCCTTCAACACCGCTTTTATCACACAGGATGCGGGGTGGCGAGTAGCTTTCAGGGGCAGGTGTGTCTTCCATCTGCCCAATCAGTGTCAGACCTCCAACATCCCGAGTGACTAGGAAAGAACCTATCAGAATTATATTTCATTTAGGAAAGAAATGTCATTCTGTTACCTTTCTGGTCCCCATTTTTGTCTTTTTTTCCCCTCCTAGTGTGGCATCAAATGCATGCTACTAGAAGACTCAGGATTTAGCAGAATTAAGAAGGATGATGGTGAGCAGTGTACACTTGGAGTAAACAGGATGCTCCAAACCGTTTGCGTTGTCTTGCCCTGTTGAGTCTGGCCACAGATGTGGGGGTCCTTCACTTTTCAGGATTAGATGTAATGTGCGGTGTAAGTGGGTGATAAATTCTAGGATTTTAGTATTCTTCTAAACTTTAACATCTCAGCCATTAATTTTTTTGTAACATTAGGAATATGTATTTTTCTTTTTAGGCTGTTTTTTATGATATTTTGTGCTTCAGATATGTTGTACCTCTAATTTGAGGAGAGGAGAAACATTTTGAAATTTGATTTTTACAACAATGGGTTCTACTGACACTTCAGTGTCTGAATAATTTGGAAGTTGTTGTGGCCTTATAATTCAATACATTTTCAAATCTAAATATATATGTCAATGTATAGGACTTTGCATTTAATTCTAGCTCTGTACACAGCAGGTAACACAAAGAGCACTTTGTTTCTTGTAAAAAGTTCTAGAATTAGTAGTTATGATCTAAGCACATATAATTACATGGCAGTGTTTCTATTGGACATCAGGCAAATATCTGGTTTAAACTTTCAACTTTTCATACAAGTTGCCAGTTCTATATAATTTGTAAAGTCATGTAATAAATATTCTGTCTACTCTTCAAAAGTGAACCATTGATAATGCACTTAATACAGATTACATGATAAATATTGGGTTCATTTAATAACCCTGCCTCACTTGTGTCCTTCCTTTTCTCATCCCTTTATCTGATATTAGAATAACATATGTCCTCCTTTAGACCAGGAACTCCCTAGAATAAGGGTTGATTTTATTAATTTCTGTGTTTCTTATAGAAACTTACATGGGGTTTCATAGGCAATGGGAATGCCGTTAATGCTGTTTAGGGGGGATGAATGAATGAATGAATACTCTTGTCCTTTGAAGCCTTGGTACTTTGACTCAGGATCTGGGGAGGATGGAAGGTGTGCTTACAGGATCGCTACTGCAAATGATTCTCAGCATCCCTGGTGGCTTGGAGTAGATCTCGGAAGATCCTGCTTTCCCATTCTGTCTGTTTTGCTAGGGTTAATGAAGGAAAAGAAAGACTGATGGCAAATTTGCATGTTGAATGAATTTATAAACAAGTTATACAGAAAGATCTCACACTAGTTCTGTGCTCCCCCCATTACATTGAAAGAATCTGTGGATGAAAAAAATTAAGTGAATCTTTATAATTTCTTAGATTCTGAATATTTAGTCACCACTGGATTTTATATCAGCCACACTCTTTTTCTTGGCCATGTGTCTACATTTCTGTGTGCTTACTGTCTGGACGTACTTCTTAATATTTAAACAAAGGCCGAGATAGGCACATGTGCAGACGCAGTATTAATAGGAGAAAAGTAGGAACCATTTACAGCTGGCACTTGTCCAGGAGACAGACACAGTCATGCCAGTGACAAGCGGAAATGCAGTCTTCTCTGCTTTCGACTCTGAGTTTGTAATGAAAAGGTAATTGAGGAATGGGGCATTGCCAAGGCCAAGCACCAGATAAGGTGGCAGGACCATTCCCAGACCTGCCTCTGCCGTGCACCTCATAAACTGATAATTCAGGGTAGAATTTCCCAACCAGCAACTGGAAAAGAAGTGGGTTTTACAGCAAATTGAGGCAGGCTGACAGCTCCCAATAAACAGAACATAGGTCTTCAGTGTAATCTGGATAGGAAGCCGCTGTCTGCCTAACCATATCTCGTCTTTAACAGATCCTCTCCTAGTATGTCAGATGTTGACCCAGACTGCATAAAAATATTAATGATAAAATTAATGGAGAGGTCCCACTTACTAAACACTTACCAGGTGCCAGCAGCTGTGCGAAGTGTTTTATAAATATGACTTTATTCAATCTTCTGAAAAAGTCTGTCATAATTATTTTGATTTCATAGATAATGATGCTAAAGTTTGCATAGGTAAAGTAATTTTGCTAACAGCTCACAGCTAGTGAGGGGCAGGGCCAGGGCTATGACTCAGGCTTGACCGCATCTGATGGCAATGCCTGCTTGCTCCTCACAGCCCCTCCATCCACCCACTGCCAACTCGTACGCAGACCCTGGCCCCTAGAACCCCGCGTTACCCCTTCCAGGTGGTTGACATTGCTCACCCAACAGTGTCGCACACTCCCCTTCTTGCTTAAATGCCTGTCATCCCACTGGACTACGAACTCCTTGGAAGGGGGAGTCTGTTCATCTCTGTATGCCCCATGCCTCTGTGGTATCTGGTGTGCAAAGTGAGAGCACAGGAAATGTGTGATGAATGAATGAATAAGTAAATGAAACAGACATTTGGTAACAGGCTGCTTTTTAAAGACCCTTTACTGTTACTCAACTGATAAACTTTGTCCCTGTAAGGAAAATCATGTCACATAATAATATTTAAATTTATTTTCAGATGTAGATGTCAAATCAGTTTTCTTAGTAAAACAGTCAAGAATTAAGAGAATTGGTAAAAGGAAGTAAAAGGTTCTCTTTCAGAAATACATGATGCAGAAGAAGGCTACAAGTTCAAGGTTAAGGATTTTGAAGAACAAGTAGTCAGTGTCCTAGGGTCAAACTGAAAAAGGTTTGCTTCTCTCATGTTTTAGAACCTAGAATGATCTCTTTTAATGCAAACTAACAGCCTTCTCTCAGAGCGTAAGGTGACGGCCCACCAGCTAGATTAGGGCTGTTTCCAACCTACACCTTATTTTCTGGGAGAGAACCAGACAACAGATCTGGTCTCTGAGTGCTCACTTAGAACTATAGGCATCACATTGCAGAACACGTTGGAGAAAAGCTACACCTCTCTGCAGTCAACAGATGCGATCTGAGTTTTCAAACACTGAGCTCAGAGGAAGGAGCAGACAGCTCCAGGCTGACTCCATGGAGCTCTGGCACGGACCACACATGAGCAAATTCCCACACACCTGGATCCCCAGCCACACTGGTCAAGATTCTCACCAGCTCCGTAGAGGGGGGCCGCTAGGGACTGAGGCCAGTATGTGCAACATGTTTTTCACCCTCTGTCATTTATAAGGACCTAGGGTAAACTCTATCAAGTTCTCATGTGAGAGTATGGGCCCAATTATTCTCAACTGAGCCTTGAATTAAAGAGCTAAAAGCTTTTCCAGATATGAACTGGATCGAGTCCATCTGTTTACTGGAGGAGCCAAACCAAGTAGGGAGCTTTTTTTTGTTTTCCTTCAGGATGCTGCCTGAATATGTTACACATTGATCAAAGACTTGGGAATATACGGAAGGCCTTTTTCTTTTTTCCGGATTGCTAAGAGGCCTGGTGCTTTAGGGGTGCAGGGGGCATGTGTAGAAACAGCAGGAGACAGGGTGGCAGAGAGAGGCATATGAAGGTCTGACCCTCCCCAGTAAAGTCAGTCATTTCTGCGGACCTCTTTCTGGGCTCTCCTGAGGGTGCCTTTTCGTGATTGGTCCCAGGGTATAAGAAGCTGTTGTCTCTGTTCACGATCTCTGAATGGTTTCTGTACTTAGAAACTGTGCACATGATATTGAATGACAGAAAATACTGATTTTCGTAATTTATAAGGAATATGGGGAGAGCTAGGAGCCTGGGAAGGCTGTTATATATACCTGTCTTATTTGCTGGCTGATGTCTAAAATCCTCCATTGAAGCTTGTATTTTGATCTCTTTTTATAAAGAATATTTCTTAAAGTCATCTACTGTTACAGGGAAGCCTCCTTTTCTGCTCTGGAATGCTATAAAAGTGCAAATTTTATGATAGTATTAGTCACTGGCAGTTACAGATTGATTTTAGGGAAGGTGAGAGACATTATTATATGGAATCACTAAGAAAGTATATGATTTGAGTATGGCCAGGGATGGAAGTAAGGGTTCTTACTTGTGTATGGCTAGTTCTTTTTTTCTGGTGAGTACATAGTAGTTATTCATCTCCATCCTTTCCCCTCCTTTGTTCCTGTCCACACACACGTGTGCACACACACTGCTGTGCACACTCAGGCCCACGGCTGGTGCAGACTTCATTTCCCTGTGTTTAGCCCAGAGGTTTCCCACAGCTGCAGTGGGGAGCACCTGTGTGGCTCTGCTTTGTGTCCGCTGCACTCACTCACAGGCAGGCCTGGTTCCCATCTGCATAGGTAAGGCCTGGGCCTGGTCTATAACCATCACCCCAGCTCCTACAGGCACAGAGTAAACCTGGACATAAAGCAGGGATCCTGCCATACCTGAGAGGGCCTGTGCCGTGTCCCTGGGTCTTTCACACAAAGAACCTTATTTATGCCTCCCTGTCTCTTTCTTGATATTCATATCTTCTCTTTGATTTCAGTAGCTGAACCATTCTAGGAGCTGGAGAGATGAGCTTAGGACAACTCAAAATTGAGTGGCTCTGTCACTGAGTTCCTTCCTCCCTCCCTCCCTTCCTTCCTCCCTTCCTCCCTTTCTCCCTTCCTCCCTTCCTTCCCAGAAACTCCTGTGTGCCAGGCTCTGTGGAGACAAGCCTGCATAAAGTTTCACTGCTGCATTGAGGACCTGAGCCTTGTAGGGAGAAAAACTTACACAGTCATAACTGCAGCCCCGTGTGACACAGACTCTTAGACGAGAGTGTGGGAAGGGCTTGCGGGCACAGAGAGAAGGCCACACGCTCCATCTGGCAGAGTTCTGGAGAGCCGCATAGAGGACATCGTGTCTGAGGTGGGCATCGTATCTGAGTCAAGTCACAAGTAAAAATTCTCAGTTTTGTTAAGATATAGCAGATTGAGGAATGAAAAGCAAGAATAAATGATTCTACAATGGAAATAAATTAAAAATCAATAATGAAAAGATCTCAGAATATCCCTAAATATTTGAAACTTAAGTAACAGATTTATGGATAACTTTGTGAATCAAAGAAGCAATCAAAAGGGAAAAGGAAGTATTTGAACTGAACCAAAGCATATGTACAACATATTAAAATTTGTGGGAGGCAGTAATTAGAGGAAAATTTATAGCATTAAATGCCAATATCAAAAGAGAAGAAGGGTCTCAAATGAATGACCTCAGTTTCCACCCTAAGAAACCAGAAAAAGAAGAAGAAATTAAACATAAGTAGGTAGAACAAAGGAAATAGTAAAGATCAGAGCAGAAGTCAATGGAATTAATATCAGAAAAACAACAGAGAAAATCAGTAAGATAAAAAACTGACTCTTTGAGAAGATTAATTGAATCAAAATCAACAAACCTCTCTCTAGTCATATGGGTGAGGGAGAAAAGTGAAAAGACACAAATTATAAATATAAGGAATGGGAAAGGTGGGATCTATAGATTCTATAACTATTAAAAAGGTAAGAGGTGTCACTTGTTAATGCATTCAACAAGTTTTATGAAATGAACAAATTTTTACAAAGACACTCAAGAAAGATTAGATAACCTTCATAGCTCTATATCTATTTAAAAAGCTGAACTTATAGTTAAAAACCTTCCCTTAGAGAAAACTCTAGGACAAATTGGTTTCACCAGTGAATTCTATCAAACATTTTAGAAAGAGGTATTATGAGTTCTGCATATATTGTTTTAGAAAATTGAAAAGGAGATAATACCCAGATCATTTTATGAGGCCAGCATTATCTGGATATCACAGCTCAAGAGAAACGTTACAAGAAAATTATTGACCAATGTCATTTATGAACACATGTAAAATTTTTAAACAAAATATAGCAGATTCATTATATCATAATGAAATTAATTTATTGAAGAAATGGGTTGGCTTAACATTAAAAAATCAATGTCATTCATCATATTATTAAACGAAAAGGAGAAAAATGTGATGGTTTCAATAAAAATGGGAAAAAAAGCATAAAAGAACCCCCACACCCATTCCTGACAAAAACTCAGTAACTGGAAACAGAAGGGCACTTCCTCAGCTTGATAAATGGCATTAATGACGTAACCCACGCTGACATGCTGGTGAAAGGCTGAATGCATTCTCCTTAGGATCAGGAAGAAGACGAGCACAACTGCTTTAGCCGCATGCATTAAACTCTGTACCAGAGACTCCAGCCAGTGCAATAAGGCATGAGAAGTAAATGAATGAACGTTATCCAGATTAGACAGGAAAAACCAATTCTCGCATTATTCTCAGAAGACATGATCATCTATGAAGAAAATTTGTTGTAAGCTACAGAAAAAGCTAGTAACTAATTCAGTTTACTATAAATTTGAAGGAGAAAAGATTAATATAAAAATGAATTGCATTTTTACATACAAGGAGCAAATAATCAGAAAGTTAAATAAAAATACAAAACCACTTGTAAGAGCATAAAATATGAAATGAATAAGAATAATCTGACAAAAGACCTGCAAGACCAATACACTGAAAAGTACGAAATTGCTGAAAGAAGTTAAGACCTAAAGAAATGGAGGTAGATACGTGTTCATGGGTCAGAGACTCAATAATGTTAAGATATCAGTTATCTGCAAATTGGAATATCAGATCATGTTTTTGAAAATATTGACAAGCTGGTTCTAAAGTTTATGTGATGATGTAAAAGGCTTCAAAAAGCCAAAAGAGGTTCTAAAAAAGAAAAAAGCGAGAAGGTGTCTGTGTAGAACAATTGCGGAGATATTTGTTAATACTAGAAACACCCAATGAGCCTCAGAAACATAGCCACCTGCCTGCTTCCACAGGTCCCTGCTCAGCTCACAGGTACTCAGTCTCGCCCCCATTCCACTGTCATCAGGGAAATCTGACATCCGCTGTCTGGCCTTGACTCTTTCATACAGTGACTCAGACCGACGTTCCTGATGCATACCTCACCTCTCAGCAGAGCAGGGCTTCTTCGTTCCCATAGGCATGTTCTCCAGCATATGGAGGAGAGAATGTGATGTGACAGTAGTCATGGAGATGGTGTGGCCGGAGAGGCCAAAGTGCTCTGATGCAAACAGGATACGCCTTTGAAGTTTCCTGTTACATATTAAATATCCGTGCAAATTTTACACTCTATTCCATACATGCATGCACACACACATACATCTTAAATCACTATTTAGTAAGTTTGTTTTCCCAGGAGGATGTTTCATGATATTACCATGCATTGTTATACCCTTGGCACCCCACCAAGTAGTCCTAAGGGTGAACCTCAGTTTAAGAAAAAATGCACAACAGAAACCTTCTCCTTCAGCCAGCTCAGCTTCTCCAGTTCAGAGGCATCTCTCAAGTGTCCCTGGCCCCTAGGGACTACTTGGCTTCTCGCAAGGTCTTGTGTATTTGAATTCCTTGCATGGACTACGGTTGTATTCAAGTGCCACTGCTTCCTTGCACCATCTTGGACCATGCCAGCAGGGCACGGGTTACAAGTTGCTGCAGCATCTTAGTCCCCTGTTTTGTCCTTAGCTGCTAGGACCCATGTCTATCTTGTTTGTAGTTTATTTCCAGAAATTAGCAGAGTGCCTGGCATGTAATTAATGCTCACTGAGGATTTGGTAAATCCATGAATGTGTAAGTGAAAAAAAATGGTGTGTTTTAAGAGACTATAGATACCTCAAGGAAGGGTCTGTCTTTGTGCCCTTGCATTTCCTTGGGAACCGTGACTAATGGCTATTTAGTGTTAATGGATGTGTGAGGATGATGGGTGGAGAGTTTGGAAATTTGATATAGTTACTAACCAGCTCAACTTACTTTCTTTACAAATTACTGGAGTGAGCCATTCTATATTGATATTTTACACAGGAATACATTTGAAAGTAGCTCTGTGCTTTGGTACTGAATGCCGTTAGACTTGAGTGTAGGGCCACATAGTTGAGGGTCATTGAGAGCTGAGAAGTGGAAGAGTCTTTGGAGGGCTCTGTAAGAAGGGACTGTGGGTGGTGAGGGACAGCAAGATGGTAGCTGCCAACAAGAAGAGAGAAGTGCTCCTCTCCTTGCCATCAGCAGTGAATGTTTGGTACCTTCCCTCATCTGTGACTTGGCTGCCTTTGATGGAGAGCGTGTGAAATTCCGCAGTTACCACCAGGCTTCATATAAGGTGACAAGGGACACTCTAACCACAGAGCAGAAGCGGGATTTCCAGTCCCTCTGAAATTCAGCACACACAGTGGAGGACTGAGAGGCCTTAGGAAGCAGGACAGAGAAGCATGGGCAGCGCATGCCCTCCTGGGCGAGAGAGTGCTGATGGGTGTAAGTGGGGGACAGTTTCACAATCCGGATCTAATCCAGAGCCTAATATTTGTGCTTTTTGTCATTTAAAGCTCTTTACAGACTTTGATTCCAGAGTTCCTGCCCCATATTCAGATATTTCCAGAAGTGGGGAAAATGATTGAGGAAGAGTACAGAGTGTATCTTAGTCTGTTCATGCTGCTATAACAGAATACCATGGTCTGGGTGGTTTCTAAACCACAGCAGCGTGTTTCTCCCAGTGCTGCGGAGTGCAGAGTCCAAGGCCTGGTGCCCTCACATTTGGTGAGTGGTGAGGGCCCGCTTCTTAGATGGCTGCCTCTCGCCGTCTCCTCATACAGTGCGAGTGGCACGGGGATGTCCTCGGCCTCTCTTATAAAGACGCTAGCTCCATGCTTGAGGGCTCAGACCTACTCTTGTCCTAATCACCTTCCAAAGGCCCACCTCTTCATACCGTCACCTTGGGGATTAGGATTTCAGCCTGCAGTTTTTTTTTTCTGAGGGAGGGGGGACAAATATTGAGACCACAGCAGAAAACAGACCATAGCAGAAAGGATGTATGGCGACCTGAGACTGTTCCTGAGAAAAATTGATAGATGATTGCAGAAATTAAGAACTCCAGAATATCTTTGTCCCTTTGGCTCTATGAGAAGAGGATGGATGACTGAATTCATAACGTTAGTCCTGCTGGGCACCTACCCACTGTCTGTGGCAGGCCAGGGGCACACTGGGGCCAAACCCGGGACTTGGGTTCTTCCCACGGCCTCCCGCAGGTGGGCCCGTGCACTGTTAGACTCTACCGCCCTGCCCTTCCTCCGCTGGTTTCGTTTCTCTTCGCATGGCTGCTCTTCCCTAACCATTGCCTTTTGCTGTCCCCCAAAAATCAGTTGTTACTGTTAAATGCCTAACTGCCCTACCGCCTTGGCACACCAACTGTGGCTTGGGAATCTGTGACCTCCTGTCACCTGGGAACCGCAGGCTTCTCCCAGAACTCACAAATCAGAATTCACATTTAACAGGATCCCCCACTGATTTATATGCGTTTTGCCATTCGGGAGCCCTGCCCTCTAACACCCTTCGCTGGGTGCTGGTTCGCTTATCTATCAAGGCCATTCTAAGTCTCCGATTTCAGCTTCTTCTCTTCTGTCTCAGACTACGTCCCTGCACCTGGGCATCAAACAGGTGTTTTGTTTTCATGTGTTTTTTCCATCTGAGAGACGGCTTTCCTGGCCGACTGCTGACAAATGCCATGTTACTGGAGATGAGCTGTGTGCAAAGCCAGCTTAACTTCTTTGTCCACTTAATTTCGCCTGTGATACATGGGCTTATTTTTATTTTCCTGAAGATACCAGCTCCTAACTTCCTGAAACTATGTTTTTTTAAATTTATTTTTATCGTCGACACTATTGCAGATGTCCCCGTTTTCCCCACTCTCTCCTTCCGGCCCCGACCCAGCCCCCCCTTCCCTCTGAAACAATAGTTCACATGTCTTTTTCAAGTTGCATGTGTTAAATCAAAATTATTGCCTTGATCTTTGATGTTAAGAAAGTACCTTTCCAACCCCCATATATGGTAATATTTGTCATATTAAGCCATTCACAAAACACATTTATGGGTCTCCTGGTGAGTTATTTACTGGGTGACCTTTTGTAACCGAAAAGGCAGGAATAAGACGTCTCCTCCACCCACTCTCATCCGCAGGCCCCTGCTCAGCGAAGTGGAACATGTCATGAGGTGAGGTGTGCAGGTTTGTGCACTGGAAAAACAGAAAGGTGGTAAAAAGAAACAAACCTATCAGGCAGTTAAGATGGTCTTGGATGAGGATTTTAATTTGTAATGTAACATGGTTATAGTAAACAGATGAGGATGAAGAGGGGCTTGATCTGACCTTTTATAGTTTCCAAATGTTCATGAAAGGCAGTGAACTTTTAGTTGAAAAGAACTTGTGGCTTTTCGAACTATCCAGTTGGCTGGTAAGTTTTGATAAAATTGTCCATCTTATAATAAAGGAATGCAGGCCTCAGAATAAGACAGATTCAGCTGCCAGCCACAGCACTTACCAGTCCTGTGAACTTGGACCACTCAGTTTCCTCATTTGTGAAATGTGGAATGTCATAACTACTCTGTAGGGTTGTTGTACAGAATGAGTGCTAAATAACCAGCACATAGGACTGGAGAGCTCAAGGTATGCTTTCTTAAGGCAGGATTCTATAAGGTGAATAACTTACATAGTTTTCCTTACATCTGCCCCCAAAACTTGACCAGTAGCAGGTGGGGGCATCTAGTCCAATCATTTATCTTTAAAAATATTTGAAGAAAATAGAAGAATTTTTAAGAATGAGTCATGTACAGTTGATTATAAAACAAATTTTATGTACCTGTTTTTGTTAGTTTGAAAATCTCCTTACCATCCCCACTAAAATTCTAGTGTGAACATTTGAATTATAAAGCTGCAACTGATTATGATCCAAATTGGACTGTCTCTGGTATATGCCATGTTAAATGTCTGGGTTCGATTGGGCTATTTCACGTCTCATCTTGGGACCCTTATTTCTGGTCACATTGAATCCTTTGCTCTTGCCAATGCACTTGTTCTAGATGCAGCTCCTGTGTGTAGTTGGTTACCCAGTGATATCTGAGGTGGCTTTCATTTCATCAAGGATGCTATGCAAAATGCAAGTTGCCTTCTTTTTTAGTAAAATGACTGTGATGTCCTATATATTTTCTCCTCTCCAATCATAGAGTTCTCCAAAGTATTTGAGTTCTCTTTGGTGGCTTTTGCAGAACTGATCTCATGTGTGCTGAGAGGAGAGAATGCTTTGCATCACCTGTCATGGGGTGTTTCACTTTTTGCTTTAAGTTGGGTCTGAAAATTAATGCCCATGGCATAGGAAACACATGCATACATGATGATACAAGTTTGAAACATCACTAACCTTCCTCCAGTCAGCAAAAAAGCTCTAGCATTACATGTGGCTACCTCATATCCGAATATCCTTTGGGTTATAGTGGGATGAGATAAGCACAGGGTAAATGCAACACAAGAAATGGCTACCTAACCCACATGGCACAGTCAAAGAAAGCATTTGGGAAGATATAAATTTTAAAGGGCCAGTAAGAGTTATCTTGATGAAGAAGAAAAAGGAGAAAACCAGTACAGTATACGGCAGCTACAGTGGAGAAAATCTACGAAGCTTTAAAAGATGGCCCATTTCCCTTTGTGGCTTTGAAGATATTAATATCATCATTCAATTAAAATCTTTGGTATGGCATTAAGGGAACCCTACCACCATCACCATCGCCATCACTGATGGAAACCACGCTGGTGGTTAGCATATATAAATATGATCTCATGTACATTCATCCAAAGTGACATTCATATCAAAATAGAACATTTCACACAAGGGACAAAGGGCAAAACTTAGCCACAGATTGCGTGCCAAGAGGGTGGTTTTCCAAAAAGAATTCCCCAAGGTCTTTTTCCTTATCAAGGGCAAGTGTTCCACTGCAGGATCTTGCCACATGTTTCCATTTGCGCAGATGGCAGAAAGGTTTGTCTGCAATGTGGAACTTGTTAAGGAGGGAAGGCCTTCCTGATAGAGAATGAGAAGGCTGATTAAATTTACTTAGTGGTGGAATGGTTTGTAATCCATTCATGCTCATGAGCATAATGCCTTTATAATCACTTGTGAGTAGATTGAGAGCCTGCAGAATCAACTCAAGGGAAAAGACTATTTATCTGATGCTTGGGCTTCTGCTGAACACTCCAGACAACATATCCATTCCTTGTCCATATCATTGAATAATTCATTACATATATATTTCCTCAATCTTGCTACTTTGATTATGAAAATACTATTTTGCCTCTGTATGGAGGGAGGCTCAAGGACTGTAAAGAGTTACTTTGGGGAAATGGCCTGATGGCCTGCATGGACAACAACATCAGGGCCAACCACCACCAGACTACGACCACCATCACTACCACCCCAGACGCTATGTGGTGTAGGTGAGGATGCCCCGGGTTCTGCTATGGTAACAAACAACCCCCAAATCTCAGTGCTTTAAGACAAAACAAGGCCCTCTCATACATAGTTTGCTTTGCAAAACTTTCCATGGCAGCTGTCCTCCATGTGTTCGCTCAGCTTTCCAGGGCACTTGAATCCTGTGGCCCCGGTCTGCACACACTTCCGTTCTCTCCCAGGCAGAATGAGAATGGGATAGCTCTGCACAGACAATGAAATGTTGTAGCCCGAAGGTGGTACAAGTCTGCTCTGTGCATAACCCGTTGGTAAGCACTAGTCGTGAGACCGCACCCGCTGCAAGCTGGCTGGGGAACGTGAATCCTCCCATCTAACGAGAAGGGGAAAAATTCGACTAAGGGAAGCATTTACAGTCTATTTTATCTTAAATTGTTTCAAATTTGTAAGGCAACTTTATGCAACAAGAATTCATGTGCTCATTTTAAATTTGAGAGGCAGTCTAGATTAGGTAGTTGAGAGCATGGGTTTGGAATTAGACTGTCTTGGTTCTCCAAGATAGAGTAGGATCTGTGGGGGCTCAGGAAATACACAATCTCTGCTTCTTTTTCTAATGAATTTGCCTGTGGTTTTCTAATTCGGAAATGTTTTGAGGTTTAAATGCAGTAAATAAAATGAATTGCATAGTTTATAATATACAAGTGCTCGGGAAACTTCAGCTCATGTTACTATAAGGACACCAATGATCAGATGTTAGGAAATACGTATCTAATGAGTAAGAGACTATCTCAAATGCTTTAGGGGAACAAATTGACTCAGGAGACAAAAATTTTTAAAGCTAGCCAACCTGAATGCAGAGCTCATATTTATCTGATTTCCCACTGTATCGCAGTGCCTTTTGTTTTGACGTGATCATGCATGGTCAGGTGGTCCCCAACCTTCTTTATGAGCAGCCCCTCTCCATAACCCAACCTCTCTAACCTGGCCTGACCCACAGAGGGGACTGGGGCTTAGCCACAACTGCTTGAGCATTTATGCAAGGAAGGCCGGAGATACCATGTGTTGTATGAGGAGGCTTGGGCTCCATTCCTAACTCCATACTCCTGTAACTTTTGGCAAATCACTTAACTTCTCAACTATGAATTTGGGATAGGAGAAGTTTGTGTGTCAAAAAAACCAATGAAAAAACGGTAGAAGTTACATCCTACTTCACAGGGCAGTAGTGATCAAATGAATTAAGTTTTCATCTTCTTTGGATAAACACTTTGGATAATACTTTGCGACTGATGAATTGCATGGTAAGGGTATGTTTAGTTTTATAAGAAAACTTCCAAAGTGGCCGTGCCATTTTGCATTTCCACCGGCCGTGAACAAGGCTGTTGCTCCACACCCTCTCCAGTACTTGGTGTTGCCAGTGCTCCAGGATGTGGCCATTCTAATAGATGCCTAGTGATGTTTTATTGTATTTTTAAAATGTACATTTCCCTGATGACATATGATGTGAAGCATCTTTCATGTGCTTATCTCCCATCTGTATATCTTCTTTGGTGGGGTGTCTGTTAAGGGTTTATTCCTATTTTTTAATTGTGTTGTTTGTTTTCTTATTGTTGAGTGTTAAGAGTTCTTTATATATTTTGAATAATGGTCCTTTATCAATTGTATCTTTTGTAAATATTTTCTCCCAGTCTGTGGCTTGTCTTCTCATTCTCTTGACAATTAAAGTGATTACTCATATAATATTAATATTGACTATATTTGTTAATGTTTCCTTTTGCCCTTTTTTGTTCCTATTTTTATCTTTCAGTTTTTCCTGCCTTTTAAAGTTTTATTTTAGAATTATGCATAATTACATTTTCTCACCTTAGTATTTCAGTAATACTTTTTTATTACTTTTTTTAGTGGTCTCCCTAGAGTTTGCAATATATATTTACAGCTAATCTAACATCACTACCACTTTCAAATAATACTATATTACTTCATAGGTAGTGTGAGTACTTTGTAGTAACAAAATAATCCTAATTCTTCCCTCCTGTTTCTTGTATAATTGCTGTCATTCATTTATATATATATAAGCAAAACTAAGTGTGCACATATCTGTAGGTGTACACACAAAAACATGTGCATATGTGTTATATATGTGCATAGACATATACATAAGCCCATGTAATTTAATACATTGTTGCTATTATTATTAGGAAAAATAATATATGTTAGATCAATTTAGAAGAAGAAAAATAATTTTTGAAAAATTTAATTTATTGGGATGACACTGGTTAATAAAATTATATAGGTTTTAGGTGTACAGTTTTGTAACACATCGTCTGTGTATTATACTGTGTGTTCGTTACCCCAAGTCAAGTCTCCTTCCATCATCACTTATGCCGTTCATCCTCTTCTATCTCCCGCCTCCCCGCTTTCCCTTCGGTAATCACCATGCTGTTGAACCTTCTTATTCATGAAAATGAGATATCTCTCCATCCATTTAGTTCTTTATAATTAGTGTTTTATAGTTTTTGTCCTACAGATTTATGTATATTTTGTTAGATTTATACCTAAGTATTTTATTTTGGGGGGTGCTGATGTAAATGGTATCTTTTTTGTCTGAGACAGTCTTTATTTTTCCTAAACTTTTAAAAGATAATTTCTTAGGGCACAAAATTCTATGTTCATGTTTGTTTGTTTGTTTGTTTTTTGTCTCGGCATTTTAAATGCTTCACTCCACTGTCTTCTTGCTTGCATGGTTTCTGAGCAGAAGTCAGGTGTAACTCTTATCCTCATCCCTCTACAGGTAAGGTATTTTCCTCCTCTGGCTTCTTTCAGCCCTTGTTCTTTATCTTTGTTTTTTGTAATTTAAAGATGACATATCTAGGTGTAGAAATTTTTTTGGCATTTATTTTGGCATTTTTTTTCTGCTTGTTGTTCTCTTGAGATTTGTAGTTTGAAAATGATATCCCTAGGTGTCAGGTTCTTTTTCTTTTTTCTGGTTTTTCTTTGGCATTCATTCTTCATGGTGTTCTCTGAGATTTCTGGATATGTGATTTGGTATCTGATATTAATTTGAGGGAAATTCCTTGTCTTATTGTTTCAAATACATCTTATATTCTCTCCCTCCTTTTTGGTATTCCCATTACATGTATGTTACACCATTTGTAGTTGTCCCGCAGTCCTTAAATATTCTTTTCTGTGTTTTCAGTCTCTGTTTTCTCTGATTTTCTGAGTAGAAGGTTTCTGTTTATAGATCCTCTAGCTTAGGAATTATTTCCTCAGCCTGTCCAGTCTACTAATAAGTCTATCAAATGCATTCTTCATTTCTGATACAGTGTTTTTGTTCTTTAGCATTTTATTCCTTAGAATTTCCATCTTGCTGCTTATATTACCCATCTGTTTTTGTAAGTTTTCTAGTTGATCCATTAGAGCCCTTAGCGTATTAATCACAGGTATTTTAAATTCCCAGTCTGATAATTCCAGCATTCCATGTGTGTTTCTGATACTTCTTTTGAGCCTTCAAATTGTGCTTTTTTTGCCTTTTGTTATGACATGCAATTTTTCTCTTGATAGGCGAACACATTGTGCAGGATCAAATTAACTACTGTGATGTGGTGGTACGACGTCCGGGACGGGAAGCATTCTGTAGTCCTGCATGATTAGGTGTCAGTCCTTGAGCGAGCCTGCGCCTCTGGGCTGTGACCTTGACACGTGCTTCTCAGTTTTTTTCTGCCCTCTTAGATGAGGAAGGGCAGTTAGAGTGGGTTGGAGCTAGCTATTTTCCCAGGCTAGTGAGGCTCTGAGAATAGCCTCTGGTTTACTGGTCTCTCCCAAGGACAGGTTTTGTTAAGAACAGAGTGATCTGATGTGTTTCTTTTCCCTTCGCCTGCTAGAAGCATGAGGGCTTTTTGTTTGATACTAACTGTGAAAACCTGGTTGAGTTCTTGCAGGTAAGTTTCAGAAAATTATGGGGACCTCCTCTGACTGGGTCTCCCTCAAGTTCTTAACTCTGAGTTGTCTGCATTGAGCTTCCAGCAGTTCATGAATTATAGTTCGAGTTTTCCTGCTCTGGCATTGGGTCCCACTCATGAGTCTCTGTTCTCGTAAGCCAAGACTCCCTCCGTTTTCCTGTCTGTTTCTCCAGTCTTGGGAGAAACAGTCTCATGGCTTACCATAGTTTGCCCTATGTCCTCCCCTCTCTTATGAATTCGAGAAGTGTTGACTTTTTAAGTCGGTTCAGCTTTTTTACTTCTCAGTTCTGTATGCATTCACAGGTACTTACCCTTTGATATCACCTAACTGAGGATCTGGTTTTCTCAGCACATGTTTTAATTGCACTAACTTGGTTAGACTGTGAAAGGCTAAAGGGTGTACACAGCTCTTCCTGCAAATAAGTACTTACAATTAACACTCACTGATGCATAAAGTGGAATCCTCTGGGCCCTATTTTGACCTTTTAAAAGAGGCTGGAAGGTCGGAGGGCCTAGGTTTAGTTCCACTTAGAGTTCTTTAGTGCTGGGAAGCCCTTTCTTGATTCTGGATCATGGAAGAAGAGGCTGAAGGCCTAGGGGTGGAGGGCATGACTATAGTTTCAGTGAGTGGGGCCCACTGGATCTCTTGGGGGAAAGTAGCCAGCACTCCAGATTCTTGACTGATGGTAATACCAAGATGACTGCAGAAGGCTGGTTCACATGCACCGTGACGGTCTCCTCTTGGTCTCTGAGACCAAGGGGATGAAGAAGGTGGAAAGATTTTGTTTCTTGTATGTGGAGGATATTAGCATCTGTGTTAACGAGTGCAGCCTGTCTGTAATTTTCCCTGGTCGTCATGAATTGGAATCAAGGTCATCCTACCTCATAAAATGAGTTTGGGAGAATTCCTGTTTTATCATTCTCTGGAACAGTTTGTGTAGGGCTGAGCTCTTGTGTTCCTTGAAGGTTCAGTGAAAGTCGTCTATGAACTGTCTGAGCCTGACGGTGTTGATGTTGGATTTGCGGGACGAGTTTGTAAAGATGAAATACTGAGGTGGATTTTTTAAACTCAATTTAATTTTAAATAGGTTTTCAGTTTATCTATTTTTCTTTGATCAGTCTTGATAATTTACTATTTTTTCTATAATATTGTTAATTGGATCCTAGTTTTTAAATTTACTGAAACAAAAGTATTTTTAGCCTTCTGAAAAGATTGAAAAATGCCTTCACTGTATCTAGAGTAATATTCCCTTTTAAATTTTTTCTTTACTAGTTTTGTGATGAATTTGACTATTTTATTAGCCTTTTAAAGAGTGAGTTTTGGATTTGTATATTGCTCTATCTATTTTGCTTTTCTGTATTATTTTCTTTCTCCAACTTTCTTTAGGTTATCTTAAATTACACATTAGCTTATAGGTTTCCATTTTTTATTATATGTATTCTATATATACACACACAGAATATATATACATATATATTTACAGATATATATATATATATATATATGTCCCTGTAAATACTGCTTTAATTACCTTCCACAAATTTTATATGTGTTTTTTTCAGCCTCTGTCTTTTAGGTCACTTTTTATTCCTGGCAGCTGGGCATTTCTCTTTCTTGTAAGCTCTTATATTTTAAACACTTTTCTCTTAGTAATATTTTATTTATGGAAAAGGGGGTTCCACTTAGGTCAATCTACTGTGTTGCTGGAATTGAAAGACAGATATGCCTGCTAGAGTTGATAATGATTTTTTAAAATTAAAATGGGAGATATAATCCAATACTAATATTGAACTTTTTGAAAAATAAAAATAAAACCTGTAAATCAAAGAGTAGAAGTACATGAATTTATTGGGAGGGACATTTATAAGTTTTCTTAATGATCCCTCTAAGTTACAAGTTAAGTTGGTGGTAGCATTAAATTTCTTCATCTGTAAACTGGGAATGAGAAACTCTTATTTCATCGTTTGAGGGTAAAATTGGAAGCGTAGGGAAAACACTTTTAAAAGTAGGCACAGTGGTAGAACACAGCATGTGCAAGTTCCAGCTTCCAAGTGTTTGAAGTCTGATGTAATGGGATGCACGTGAGTGTGTTTTGTCGCCCACACTGCACTGTGCACACGTCAGTGAGTGTTAATTGTAAGTACTTATTTGTAGGAAGCTGTGTACACCCTTTAGCCTTTCACAGTCTAACCAAGTTAGTGCAATTAAAACATGTGCTGAGCAAACCAGATCCTCAGTTAGGAGATACCAAAGGGTAAGAACCTGTGAATGCGTTTAGGTAGCAGAAAAGGAAGAGCTTGGTGTGTGAAGGCACCTATGAAGTTTCAATCTCATCCCTTCTATCTAAGTATTATTTCAAGGCACCTCCTTTTAATGACTTTACCACACCCTTCTCCATATGTGCTTTCTTGTATATAATTTGTTCCTCTTTAACTATCACATCAAATCATTTTTTTCCTTGGAAATAGCAGGGTGTAAATGATTTATTAAAATTATTGTTAAAACCCAGTATGTGCCCTGGCTGGTGTGGCTCAGTGGATTGAGTGCTGGCCTGTGAACCGAAAGGTCACTGATTCGATTCCCAGTCAGGGCACATGCCTGGGTTGCGGGCCAGGTCCCCAGTAGGGGGCATGTGAGAGGCCAACACACACTGATATTTCTCTCCCTCTCTTTCTCCCTCCCTTCTCTCTAAAAATCAATACACAATATCTTAAAAAAAAACAACAACATACATACTTGATGCATAGAATAATAAAATGTTGGCTATTTATTTATCTTCCTAAACTGAGAAAATTATCTCTACATGTTAAGTGTTTGAATCACATTCTAACCATAACTGTCTTTGTTTCTTGAGTTCACAGTCCTAATGACAAAGCATCTTAAAACTGATCTCCTCTTTTTATGGATAACCCAAGTTATAATAGCTAATCAGTCCCTTTTGGTGGTTAAAAATCATTCTCTGTAGAATCAGATACATACTTATGATTTCTGTGTATTTTGGCAATTGCTATTTCCAAAACAGTAATATACAGGCAATTTGTTTCCATAACAGTAACTCAAAAAAATGAATCACATATGTAAAGAATAATCAGATATCTTCCTATTTATTCTACTCAGTTCCTATATCTGGGCCCAAGTTATTAAGTACTTCAGATTATATTTCTCATGGTGTTATACTTTTTATTAAAAGATATAGAGTGCATTTTTAGAGTACTATCAGTGTTAAGTATTCATGCATTCATCTATTTGGTAGTCAACAAATGAAGGTCGAAAAATTGTTACTCGTCATGTAAAATTGTCCCTAATCTACATCCTACATGGAGCCTGTTCCGGCCTTTCTCTCTTACGGAAACCTGTTTTCTGAGTACCTGAACTGTCTCTTTGGACACTGAGCACACCTGTCCCGTGCCCGCCCTTGTATTACCAGGCAATTCCATGTAATTGTGCTGTGATCCATCAAGATCTTTGAAAAGGAAGCTTGTAATTCGAGGCTGATGTCTCCTTGAGAGACCTGCAATGGAAATATATTTGCGAATGTAGTCTAGCAGGGCCTCACCGCTGTCCCTGAGAGTCACACCCTGTCCTCGGAGCCTCCTCTCCGCAGTCCAAGCACCGTGGACTACAGTGGCCCTGCTCGGCGCCTGCAGAGGCTCAGGGCCCCGGGTTGCTGTCAGTGAGCTCCCACTCCAGTTAGCTGCTCGCACTGACTTTTATTGTTGCATACTTTACCTTGTCCCTGCTTTCTATTCTTTCTTCTCTCATTTTAATACTCATCTAAGCAGGGAACCCCTTCCTCCCTGATGACATCCCCTAACTCCTGTCAGCTCTCTGCCTTCTCCATTCAAATCAAAAGTAGCAGTTCTGATTTTAAAATAATAATGAACAGTATTACTTTACATCTTGGTTGATTAGATAATTTCAATGAAATATAAAAGTTCCAATTCCAACCAAATTCCCTTAGTCATTTATGCCAGTGAAGACTCCAACTTCTTGCTGTATTTTCCTGTTCTTTCTCCACCTCTTCCCCAACATCACAACACTGTAGCAACACACTTTTCCACCACACTCCCCACTTCACCAGGTTCAGCGCTGTCCTGCCCTAAACAGCTCACCAATGGTGAGAGTTGTGCTTTTTCTTCCTTCCCAACCAATGTCTTCTGAGAACAGAGACCAGGGCAAAGGATTATCAGCTCCATGATGCGAATTATGATATCTCTCCTTCAGTAAAACAAGGTATTTCAGCCTAACTGGGAGATGAGTGGATAGTGGATATTCCTTTGTAATAGTATCTGCAGCTGAGGACCATATATTTATGAGAATTCTGGTTTCATTAGTTTGAGTGACACTTCCTGGTCTTTGTGTCCTAATTCCAAAAAAAGGTATACACACATATAAATATAAAATATATGCATATATATGTTTGTTATATGTATATATATGTGTGTGTGTATATATATACACACACAGGGGTCAACAAAAGTTGGTTTACAGTTGTAATGCAAAGAAATAATACAATAATTAATAAATAATACAAGAATAAAGTCTGCTTTGTGTACTCACAACTGTAAGCCTACTTTTGCCCGCCCTGTATTAATGAAAGAAAAGCAGAACCAAGGAAAGGAGGAGGCCAGAACTGCACTGATCATGAGAAGTTACAGAGTTATGACAATGAAATTGGGTGATGAGTTTCCTGGCCAGCACAGTGGCAAGGAAAACCTGATGACCTTCATCAACAGAGCAAAAGAAATATCCTCATTCCTCAAGAGACACATGCTTTCTGGCCTTTAATCACAAAAATAACTTGCAATCAGATAGGGTTATCCTTCTGACAACAGTTTCACAGCAGATTTAGTTTTCATACAGCATGTGCTCGGCTGACCCCTCTTAATAGCCAGAGGCACGGCATTAGAGCGCATCTCGACGAAAGGCATAATGCTGTGGCCAAACTGATTGGTTCCAACCCTCTCTGGTGACACAGACGGAGGTGAGAATGGATTTCGGATTTACTCCCACTGAGACATTCCTCTCTGATAAAGGCTGTCGGGTGCTGGAACCTCATTCTAGTCAACAGAACATTTGCTTGACCCTGAAGTGTGTCCAACTTGTATCTTCTTTCACAGAGTTTAACTTTGGGGAAACTTAAATGATCTAGCTCAAGAAATTCCGTTGCAGAATTCTGGGATTCTGAAGACAAGGGTAATATTGATGTGACAGGTTCTTGGTTAGAAGGGTGATAGCCAAACTTATAAAACCCAGTATACAGACACAGTTGTAGCACTGTTATATGTTGTATCACTCATGTCCTTCTGGCTTCCTGAACAACGGATTTCGGACTGGAGGGCACTTCAATGCGTAAGACGGGAGCTCCTCAGCCGGGGGCGTCAACCCTCTCGGCCCCATCTGTGTGGCCTACCGTCGGAGGGCCCTATTTCTGCATTGCTAAAGGCTGAGTTCAAGCCTGCACAGGCAGCTGGCTCGGTGGGCTTGCTCAGAGCCCTGCAGGCTGGGGAACCCCTGGCGGGAGCAGGCTGCCTCAACGCTTACACAGCTGGAAGACTCCTCGTGTTCTTGGGCTGGCCCATCACATATGTGGCTTCAAAATGTTCAAACCTCAGGCCTCAAACAATCTTTTGTTCCTCTTTCCTGCTTTGTATGTTTGACTCAGTAGCTTTGTTTATTTTCTTAAAATATTTCCTTTTGGTTTGTGTTTCTTGGCATGCTCCAGCTATGATTTTTCTTAATGCAATCTTCTCGGACCCTCTTGCCACTTATAATGCCACCCCCACCCCCAAGAATGACAGCAAGCTGTTTCGATGACTTGCACTTCCCGAGGCTTGGAAGGGTACTCAGGACCATGGTGCCACCTCCTCTTCACTTGAAGAGTGAGGGCTCTTGGGAGACACTGCCATGAAAGGTCTGGGTCTCTTCCACTTACGGGCCAAGTGAGGTACTCAAGCCAAAGAAATCCCATATGGTCATCCCTCAACCAAGCCTTTTAACTATTGATATCAGCAGTACCGATTTGCTGAAATTACAAGTTTCTTGACCTCATCTTTGGGGTTCTGCGACTAGGGGAGTCTTTTAAAAAGAAGCCATGCCAAAGGACAAATTTTCCATAGCAACACTAAGATTGCCTCAGTCTTTTTTTACATAGATCTACCAATTTTTTTCTCCCCCGAGTTAAGGACACAAAACCATTTCCTTAAGACTATCAACATTCCAAAGCAACTAGTCCTGTGGGTTTCCTGTGTGCAAATGGCCACTGCCCTTCCCTGGAGCTAAGCTCCAGGCTGGAAGCTCTTGGCTCCCTGAGCATCCCCTTCGAAGAGGAAAATACCAGCACCTCCTGAACCAACAATGAGACATGTTTGACTAGTGGTGATGAAATGTCTTCTATAAACACTCCCCACCTTACCCACCTCCCTTCTCCGGGACTGATTCACCACTGAAATATTTGTGTCACCCAAGTTCAAGAACATGAAACCAAACCCTTTGGTTTTCAAGTGCCATGGAAAGCCGCATGAACTCCCCCAGCTAGGAGGTAATTAAATAAGCCCAAGCTGCTGGTCTCCAGCAGGCCTGCCAGGACTACAGACGAGGGCTGGGTCTGGACCTTTCTGGGTCAGATCACTAGTGCACACTGGGAATCCAGGTTGCACAGTGAATTCCCTTCCCCTGCCCCAAAGTTCCTGGCCTTGCCTAGTCAGAGTGCATACTTCCAGCAGAAGACGGATGGGCTAGGACTCTTCCCTGCCTAATGTGTTGTACCATCAGCAAAGTATGAAATCTCATTAATTCAGGACCCTCTCCCTTAGAGTTGGGAACCCTAACTCAAGTTTGCTTTTACATTCTTATGTGGAGACAGGGTTTTTTTCTTTTACATACATTTTCAGAATAAAAAAGACAGCAAAGGGAGTAGACTAATTATATCCTTGAGAAAAGAAGAAAGAAAATAATATTGAAAACACTAGAGACAGCCAATATATCTGTATACTGCAGAGTCTTTTCAGTAGCAGGAGTGCCAGAACAAATAGATACTCCCGCCTAAGAGCGAATACTGAACCCAAGCTTCCCTCTGAGCAAATTCTCCTGGGGAAGATGCTATCCCGGAAGTCATGGCTGAAACTGCAGAGACATAAGTTAGAGAGGTTATGGTACCTTCCCACAAAAGCTTATAATTTATTTCCCCCTGAATTCTATGTTAGACATAATCATTACCTTCTCAGGATAGTCTGCAAAAGTTCAGGTTACCTTTGACATATCTATAGTATACAATACAGTATTTATTATCATAGTACTGAATGCAACTGAGGGCATATGTATCAGGCTATTATTTTACTCTGGGTGTTAAACAATATGTCACTACTGTGTGGAAATAGGTAGATTAACATTTTCCAGTCTGGAGTCTCCCTGAACATTGTTCTCAGAATTTTAGTTAGGGTTATATGAAACAAAAACTTGGTATGAAATAAAATTAATTTTAATGACAGCCAGTGAGATGAAGTTTGAAAGGTTTCTTTACCTTAGAGTCCTTAATAATTTAATGTGCATTGTGAATCTCCAAGAGGGAGTTTTTGTGTATTGCATTTCTCCACTTTATTTTACAAAGTAACTTTTTTTCTAGAACTATTAACATCTCCTGAAATACTGAGCAGCAGAGTACAGTGTGGTAAATCTTGGGTTAAGCAGTGCTTCCTGTGACATAATTAAGCCAAGGCAGACATACAATTTAGACTAGAAGGTGCTAGAGAATCTGTAGAAGCATCCTATGATGTTGTAAGAATACACTGCACCACATTAAGCACTGTTTTAAAAAGAGGAAGCAGCCTCTGAGAGCATTCAGCTTTGCGTGGAATGCCTGAGAACAGCAAGCGAGCGAGCCCGCAGTGTGGCCGCTGCGGAGCGCTGCCTTACCGGGCTTCGTGCCGTCTGCCCTGGCGCTTGTCACTTCGCGTTCCCCGGATTAGGAATGCTTGTGTGGCCAGCCTGGGGGCTGAGCACCCGGTCCAATGTAAATCTACATTTATAAGGAAATCTGGTCTGAGTTATAAAGGGCGAACTTGCCGTCTCACCTTTGAAAAAAACGACACTTTTAAGATGGCACTGCCTGTGACGGAAACTGAACGGTCCTACATCACAGGCGTGTCGCCATTGTTCTGTCCGTCCTGCAGACTCTGCATTCCTCGTCCGTGTTGGTCTGAACTGGCGAGCTGATGTGAATTCAATGTGAAGAGAAATCCCTGCTTCTCAGGCATTTCAGCCCCTTTTGCAGTTGTAGTCACACCTCCTCATGTTACTGCTAAATTAGTCAAGCTGTTGGCATGAGTTTGCTGCTCGGACCAAGGCAACTTGTGCCTTGTTGAGTTGAGGGGCTGCCTCCAGACTCCTTTTAATCTGTTTGTTTTAATTCAATTTAATCTACCCAGTAAATATTTTTCTTCAGCTGAAGAAATGTGTAAATCAACTAAGTAGTTCGTAATCTGTGTGTACAGTAGCAAAGCTCACGCCGACCAGTGCTTCGGGGCTCGGCGTGGATTCCCTTTTGCCGGGCAACCGCCACGGTTACCCTGAAGGAAAAGCAGTTCATGTGAGAGTGACAACAGACACCGTACGTCACCCCCAGAAGCACCTGCCATCCATTGAATATTTCCCCTGTGCCGGCAACTATTTGTTGTCCTCATGTACTTGGCCAGGTAGGCATCGTTAACCCCGTTTTCCAGGTGAGTTAGGTGAGGTCCAGAAACACTGAGTGATGTGCCCAGGGCCTTCCGCCTAATCGTTGGTGAAGCCAGCATTCACACCCAGGCATGTTCGCTGCCAGTTCCTTTGCTCCCGCTGTTCCTCTGCCTCTGCAAAACTGACCCGCACAATTTTAACCTTTTCAGTTCCGTGGCTGGAAAGCATAGAGTCGACTCATTGCATTTGGTTAGAATTTTTTTTTAATGCCAAGCATCACAAAATCAAGATCCAATGGGATCTCTCAGATTTCTACTGAAATTCCCATGGAGATACAAGAGAAGATGAAAACTCACACCTCACCAACATTTGGGGCTGACGCCCCCACTTTCTCCAGAACCGGAGTCGCTTCTACAACTGCAGGACCGTGAGTCTCTAATGGGAAAGTCGTCATCTGAGGCCTGCTCCCCTGATGTCGCTAAGGACAGTGAAAACCCGCTCCCACTGAGCAAGAGAAAGAGGATGTCCTTCTTCCACCATCCACCAGTCAGTCTGAGGTAGCCGATCTTTAGCAGGACTCAGGCTCCGCTGCTGTACAGGGGCTCGAGTCTGCGGCAACCAGGACAGCGCGGGTGGGGCTGTGGCACGGCCGAGTGCGGACGAGGTGGTGGGGGAAGGCAAGGTGGGGGAAGAGGAGGGGTTAGTGAAAGTGGGTTAAACATGTTACATGTGGGGAGAATCAAAGATGACAGTTACAATAATAATTGTATTTATTGAGTATGCACATAAAATAATGCTTTTTCCAAAACATGCTTGTAAGTTGGTACGATTTAGAGCTTAGAAAACTTATTGTGTATGTAGTCTGGGTTATGATTAAGAGGAGTGATTTGAGGTGCGAAATAATTGGGTTTAAATCTCATTCTGGTCCTTACTGCCTAAGCAACCTTGACAAGTCATTTAACCTTCATGAGTCCCAGTTTACTGAAATGAAAATGGTAACACTACTTTGGGGGGATGTCGTGAGGGTTAAATTAGGTAATGCAAGGATTACACATAGCCTAGCACACAGCCGGCATTTGATACTGGTAGCAATAACGATAGTATTTGAGGCCCTGTTCTTGTGGTAACACAGGACCACAAAGCAGTTCTTCAGGCTCAGCAGAAGAAAAAGACAGGGAGACTACATGGCTACGAGTGGCCAGGGCTGGGTGTCCGCTGGGTGGCATCTGGTCATTCACCTGGCTGGTGCTTTTGCAGTTATGCCTCAATGTTTTGTCTTGACCTTGTTCAACTGACAGATATATGTTTAAGAATATTTTTAAAAATCTTAAAAGTAATCATCAAAATAATCAAAAACAGATGTGTACCTATTAAAGTGCAGGAAGAGATAAAAGCAAAGACCTTCAAGTGGAAAAACACAGAAATACATAATATAAATGACAAATATGAAGCACAAAAAAGATGACAGGAAGGTTAGACAAATTAATTCAGAAAATAAAGACAAATAGTTTTAGCATCCTTATTAAAAGACAACCTTCTCTGGAGAGCAAAAATAACCTTCATAAAACAAATGTCTACCCTGTATAAGGGACAAGCTTGAAGCCAGATAACACAGAAAAGATCAGAATGGTGAGATGGGCAGAGATCTCTGGCAAATGCAGCGTGACGACAACAGAGAGAGCTGGAGGTTGGTGCTGTGTCTGCTTGGTTCCTCTGGCGTGGTTTCCCAGAATCCCCATCTCTCTGCGTGTCCAGGTTAGAGTAGGATGAAAAAGGAACTCCCTCGATACTTGCAAGACAGAACTCAGAACCGCGCTGTCACCCTCTGGAGGTCATTGTGGGTACGTTGAAGAGCAGAGAGATGCGGAGGTGCTAGAGGGTTCCAGCGGGTTCGCATCCCCCACACCCCGGTTTTGTGGACTGCCGGCCCTGTTGACCTGTAGCCTCTCCAGCCCCCTGGGCAGGAGCTTGGCCGTGGAATCACAGAGTAAGTCCTAGGAAAGCAGAGGATTTAATTTTTCAGATGCTTCCCCACCCGCTGCCCTTCGTGGCCCCACTCTGGCAGCCCCGTGCTTCTGGATCCCCAGCAAACTGCAGCCTTTCTGCCCCAGAGAGCACTGCTGGCCAGGGGGCTGGCGGCTTTTCTCCGCTGCGCTGTTCCTCCTTCCAGGCCTGCACTGCCTCAGGTTCTTCCATAGTTGTAGAAAGACATTCCCATCACGTGTTCTTGTCTCCGTGATACTCACAGAGGTTCTCTTTCCTGGTAACGCTGAAAAGTGTGAATATAGATAGGAATAATCAGTTTTGGGGAAAGTGTAATTTCAGTAAAAGTACTGACCAGGGAGATGATGTGTTCTGTGCCTGGGTCTCCATTTGTACAGGTGACTGAGTGATGACACAGAGAGGCTGACGCCATTGAGAGAAAGTTTAGGTTACTTACGGTTCCCTCTGGAAATGAGAGGCTCGGCCCGACATGCAGGGCCGCAGGATGGACGGGCACCAGATCACAGGAGCAAGTGGTTAAAGACCAAAACCTTGATTGTGGGTAGGGCAGGGTAAAGAGTTGAAGACTGACTAGTTTGAGTGATCTGGGCAGATTCTAAACTACAGGGGTAACTCCTAGTGCCCCGCTCTGGGATGAATAAATCAGAAAAAATATTGCTTTTTGGGGTGAATAGGCCAAATAGAGGGTCCCCTTATTTGGATCTACCTGGATTGGTTAGTTTGCATGTCAGAGTCATATTCCTGACGATGTGTGTGTGTGTGTGTGTGTGTATTGAAATATTATTCATCGTTGAGAGAAAGAAATCCTGCCATTTTTGACAACATAGATGATCCTGGAGGACATTATACTAAGTCAGAGAAGCAAGCAGGGGCTTGGGGTGAAGACACAGGGAGACATGGGTGAAAGGGTACAACCTCTCTGCTGTAAGCAGGATTGAGTTCTGAGCATCTACTGTAGAACAGGGCGACTGCAATAATAGCACAATTGCAAAGTAAAAATTTTCTGAGAGAGTAGGACTTACATGTTTTCACCAAACCAAACCAAACCAAACCAAACAAGTGTGATGAGGGAATGAATGTGTTACTTACCTAGATGGTGGGAATCCTTTCCCATGTATATTACTTATGTCAAATCATCATGATGCCCACTTTATGTGACAATTTTATATGGTAATTATACCTCAGTCAAGCTAAAATAAAGTTAAAAAAGCATGCTCTGAGCTGAATCCTGCTATCACTAAGAATTGATTGGTCTCTGGGAGGGACCGTGTCTTCCAGCCAGAAGTTTTTTTTTTAGGGCTGCTTTCTTTTTTTATTTTTTTAATTTTTTTTTATTTTAGTTTATTCAGTACAGTTTCTATCCTTTATTCCCAGAAAATATTTTTAAGAAGTTAAAACATAATATACAAAAAATGACTAATATAATATTATCCTTAAAAGAAAACTAAAGCCCAAATTCACAATATATGTAGCAACAGATACTGACTCTATTCATTTAATATTATATCAGATATATAAAGAAAAATTAATTAGAGATGCAAAGGAAAATGGAAGTGCCCAATGGACACTTAAATAATCATAAACTAGATGGTAAAGAAAATCTCAATAAATTCTAAAACACACAAAAGTAATTTTATAGGTATAACTTTCAGACTGTGCAATAAAAATGTATTCTATCATTTTAATTAAAAATTCAATTAAAACAAAAGTAAAACTACTTAGATAATAATTTATTCTAAGATAACATTGGAAAACAAAGCATTTTAGAATATCACATACCAAAATCTATACTCAGGTAGAAATACAGAGGTTTAATTTTTTATTATTAATAAAAACAAAAATAATAAAAATGTGAAGAATATAAATATATAATAAAATAAATCCAAGTAAATAGGAGAAAATATTTTTTAAATTACCTAACAGAATAAACAGTCAAAAATACTCAGAAAAAAATACAGAAAATTAGAGTAATGTTAAGAAAAAAAATTTCTCATCATGACTTAAATAATGTACATTTCTAGAAGTTGACTTGCTGAGTTAAGGATTATGCCATTTTAAATTGCAGTAGTTATTAAAATTTCTCATTAACAATTTTTATGAATCTATTTCTCCATATAGTTGCCAGGTAGATATTTTGAAACTTCTTAGTGTTGGCAAAATTGATAGATTGTGTCTTATAACTTTTAATTTGCATTTCATTAGTTATAAATGAAATGAACATCTTCCATAAGTTTGTCATTTGAGTTACTTTTCCTATAAACTTTCTACTCGTAATTCTTGTTCAATATTCTATTTTACTTTATCAGTGATTAGAGTTCTCTATATGTTATTAGTCCTTAATCACATGTGTTTCAAATAATTTTTCCTCAGTTGTCATTTTTCTTAGATGTTCTCACAGGCTTTCAAATTTATATGCACAGGATTGTCTTTTGCAACATGGTTTTTAATAGTAGAAACTTGAAAGGTACTTTTTTATGTGAATTTTTGGGTCAACTAGTTGTTCAGCAGAAACCTTGTTGGAAGTACTACGGAGATTGTATTGGATGGAAAGATGGTATTACAGAGACTTGACCTTATTACAGAGACTTGACCTCCACCATACTGACCATGGTTGGCTCTGAAGGCTGGGGAGGGTCGTGTGTTTTATTGTTCAGGACGGTTCTCGGTCTGTAGTACTGCTCCAATATTTGTTGACTCTGGAAATTGATGAATGGGCAAACATTTATAAAATGTCTACCATGAGGCAGGGCTTTCATTAAATTATACTTCAAGGGTCAGTTTCTATCGCCCTTTCCCCACTGGTCTATGGAATGTCTCAGCTGATGCAGTCGTCCTAGTGGACAACATCAGCCTCTCCTCCCTGGTCTGCTGCCAGAGACCCCGAGTGCTTCTCCTGCATCCTGGCTCACTGGCGACCACTGCAGTTTCTTACAGCAGTTAGAGTGAGCTCCTAGCGGCATAAATCACATCATTTCACCACTATACTTAAAATCCTTTTAAAAAATACAAATCCGTATTCCTTTAGTTAATTTATAAGGGGCAACCATGTACCCCAGTTTGCCCAGGACAGTTCTGTTTACATGTGTTGTCCCAGCATAAATAGCTGTCCTGTGGCCGAGGTGCCAGTCCATGCCCTTGGGGAGGAGTCCAGTCCTTGAAGTCACCGTGAAACAGTGGCTTAAAGACTGTGAGGCCTTGGCCGTTTCATACGTACTTCTTACCGATGTGGGTGACTAGGTGCATGCCCTGAAATTCCTTTTGTGTATCTTGGTCACCTTTCAACCTTATGTCTGCAAGAGCGTCTGTATCTAAGTAACCGAATGATGACATCTTCCTGATTCTTTGAGATGAGCCCAGAGTAGTCTTTGCTGACACACAAGGTGGACATCATTTATTGCATTTGAGCCACTCCGTCCAGCTCTGACAGCATTCCTAAATTTTTCAGTATGTGTCATTCTAAAAGTTTATGATGTTACTTTTAATAAGATTCCTAATCACATCGATCACTAAAACTTGTACCTATCACTCAGAGAACATTGGTATAAATGAAAAATTCATTTTACAAATTATTTTATTTAATTCTCACACTAAAAGTGTGAGCATTTTAATCTCTATTTAATGACAAAAAACTGAGACACTAACTTTCCCCAGCTATCCATCATGAAATAATCCAATGTTTCCTGCATTCAGAGTTAGTGCTTGGGTACATGACTACTCAGGCTTGACGTGGCTTGCTTTCCATAGGTAGGCTAACAATGATCAGATAAACAATGGTTAGCTAGGGTTGAATTTATAGAGTGCAGGACATTGATTTGTTTTTGTAAATATAAGTCATGAGCCTTAGGCACTTGGGATTTTAAGATATAGGTGACAAAGCCCTTGGCTTCATAAGAACTATAGTTTTGTCAAAGAGATAATTTTTACAGACAAACATTGCAGTGTTTTAGAAGAAGTGGCATCATGGTGTTTGGCATACAGATGCCATTAACATATGTACTGTTTAAATAAATGAAATAAGGCATACAAGGAGAAACGAACAAATAAAAGTACACAGATCAAGTGAAGCATGGGGAAAAGGAGTTTGTTACTGGGAAGTTGGCAAAAACGTGACAGAAGTGGTTACGTTGAAACCGGCGCTGGAGGGCATGCGTACTGGAGAGGGGAGCTCTGGGCAGACAGGATAGCTTTGCAGTTCTGTGGCGCTGTACTAAAAACAAAAACCATATTACGTTCAGGGAGTGGATAGTTCAATGATCTGCAGATGGTCTTCAGAATTTCATGGGCAGAGTTTTATTTGTGGGAGGAGAAGTAACAGTCCCTATAGCACTGCTGTTCATGACTCAAGTTGATTCATTTTGCAAAATGTGCAGCCTTAATATTGCAGACCAACTCCTGAGTGCCTGCGGGTTGGGAGTTGGAAGAGCCCAGAGCTGAGATGGATGGATGTAGTCTGATGCCATAAGCCCAATCCTTCTGAGACTTTCCCAAGATGTCAGGCATCAAAGCTACTTGTCTTTGAGTGAGAACAGCCTTCTCTCTAGGGAGCATTCTATTTGCCCACTATGTTCCAGAACAATACAAAACCCAGAGCAGGAGGCCACCCTTCCCTGAACACACAAGTCTTAGGAAGGTCAGAGTCTGGTAACTACCGTGTTCTCAGGAATTAACACCAAGGCTTCACAGCCTGTGCCGGGACCCGGGAGCCGCAGCCTCCCTTTGAGGGAAAGAGAAGGGGCTGCAGGGCTGCAGCCCCGTGCCCACTGGGAGAGTTTTCTGGGTGTGGGGCTGTGGAGGAGGGTTTGCTTCTGTGGGAGAGTCTTGTGAAAGGATATACAGACCAAACAAACCAAAAAATGACAGACACAAATGCACTTTTGGTCACTTTTTTTCCGTGATGAACAAAGAACGATTTTGAGGATGCAAAGCTATGATGATAAGACCCTCGTCCCTGTAGCAGTGAGGGTGAGAGAAACCATGAAAATTGTGTGTGTGTGTGTGTGTGTGCAAGTGTGTGTATGCATGCACACGCGGGCAGTATCTGGCTACTGTACTTTAGCAATAATTCCTCTTGACATTATACAAGGTCAGCAAGTCACCTCCAGACCACCCTGCTTGAGGATTTGCTGTCCACACGGGGCTGTATGGACTCTCTCAGCTGAGAAATGTCACCCAGCACCTTTCATATTTATGGTGACTCATAAACAGGAAACCAGTCCTGTCCATGACATTGTAACATTTTCATATCTCAAATCCTTTTATGAAAGTGAAAAAAATACACCAAACCAAACAAAAGAACTTAGCTGCCTTATGCTTTCTGAGCCAAAATAAATATTGCCAAATTAGTAAGGCATACTGAACAAATTAAGCGCTAAATGCAAATTTATCGACTGCAGTCCAATGGCAGAGTCACCAAAGGGCTTCCAGTGGTGGAGCGCAGCCCTGTAAGTAGGTGTTTGTGTTGGCGAGGCTCTGCAGAGAGGCCTGGGAACAGCCAATGTAAAAAGAGAGCATTTCTGTTACGCCCAAGATGAACAGTTTGTTTTAGGAAGTTCAAGTAAACAGTGTCTAACATATATTCCCCGAATTCAAAATCTCAGTTGCTACCAAGAGGGAGGTGAAAAAAAAGCTGGCAAAATTTCTTTAAAAAAAGATCTCATTGGGCAATACTCAAGTCAGCCTCGTAAATCACTGGGTGAGATGAGACATCCTTCCTCATCCCTGAGCTGTGAATCAGCCCCAGCAACGCTTCGTCTAGGCAAGCAAGAATGCTTGCTTCCCTTGTGGATATCCAAAACCTTACAAAATAAGGAGAAGATTTATCTTAATATGTTGTAATGTCCCAAATGGAACATACATGATGTATCTTTTTAAGTTAGGGGCATTACTTATGATGTCTAAGTTTTAAAAGTTGCACGGGTCTTGCTTTAGTTCACTGATGGATTTGGGAGGGGTTGGGGAAGGGTGGGTGTGTTTGTAACTGTGGGAGTGTTTTCCTCCTGACCATGGACTCAAGGACTTTCCCTCCCACTTGGTCAGGTTCTCTCCTCCCTTCTACCAGGAAAGATCCTAAGATCTACCAGGAAAGATCTCTGTTTGGGTTGGATGTCACTGCTTCTTCACAAAAGAGTCTGCATGAGCTTTCTAGGGCTTTCCGCAATGCCTGGTCTCTTCTTTGACACTAGACGGTTGAAAAAACTAGGAGAAAGAAAAGTCATGTATTATAAGCTACACATTGGGAGTAGAATGGGAACACCATAGTATGCCAAGCTTGGATGGATATTTAGAAAGCTTTCTTTTATAGAGGAAAAATTAGAGGCCCAGAGAGAGGTTGTAACCTGCCCAAAGTAACACAGTGAATCAGTGCCAGAGAAATTATTAGAAGATCAGATTTTCTTTATCTGCTGACTCCTAGCCAAAGTTCTTTCTACATACCACTTTCCCTCCCACATAGCTATAATATAGAGGCCTTTTCTGTTGATAATACTCTCTTTCCATACTCAGCAATGTAGAGTAACAGAGTTAAATATCTCCCTCTGCATGCCATTCCCTTGCTCAAGAAAATCCAGTGGCCTTCCACTGCAGAGGATATCAGATTTTAACTCCACAAGAAATTTGGGTTGTGAGGCTGAGGGTGATTTTGACCTTGTGCCAGGAAAGATGGCGAGACACAAAGCAGAACTAGGTCTAGCCGTGAACCCTGGAGGATGGGAAATGTATTAATATTAAGTGGGTAGAAATAAAAATTGCTTAGAAACTATCTTTCCTTATAGGAAATTCCCTAAGAAATAAGCCAGTATTACATTTTTAAAAAGTATCTAGGTAGTCAAAGAAATGAGGATCAATTTGATTTATTTGCATAGCATAATTTCAAGAGACTATATACCAACTAGCCATTGTTGCCAGTAATCAATCTGGCCACACCCGCAGTGTGGAGGCCCCCACAATGTAGCCAACAACCTCATAAATGCAGCTGAGTGTACCTGGGACACTCTAGATTCCCTGTACATTCCTTTCTAGGTCAAAAGTTTAGGTCAGTGAGCATTCACACTCCATTTCAGAAACATGTCCCTAGAACACAAGAAAATAATTGATTTTTAAAGAAAAATCTCTTTTGGACTCATTTGAATCAGAAGTGATATAAAAACAGTATAATAATTTTAGAAAATTAACAATCTGTGACTTCCTTGATGAAAGTAAGCAGGTGTACTGTCGTTACAGTTTGGTTCTTAGTGCTCTCTCCCTGGGTTGAATATTCCAGTAGGCAGCCCCCCGGGCCTTGGTTCCTGCTGTAGGAAAAGCCCCCCCGCACCACCCTCCACCTGAGCAGGGCACTTCCTGTGATGGTCTGCTCCAGGGGCAACACACCTTACCTGCGGGGGCCTGAGTGTCCCTGTGATGTAGGAGAGTGTGTTATGATGCGTTGATTATTGCACAGTTTCCAACTGTAGGTGCCTTCTAATACATAGATATATTTGGCAATTAATAGTAATTCTACCCTTTGTACATTGGTTGATCTGCCTTGTCATGTTCTTGACCAACTCTGTCTACCTCAGAGGGTGGTGGGTGTTCACATCCATTGAGCTGTGAACGTGAAAATGCTCCACCTAAACTACAAGAATGACAAGTGTGAGGAGCCAGTGTTATTTGTGTGGATACCAATGGAGATGCTGTGGCCAACTTCAAATCTGTGCTAACTTTGAAAGCTACCCCCTGTGAAAGTGTATGCAAGGCATTGGGAGGGTTGTATTTCAGGACAGGTTTTTCTAAAGCAGTAAGTGGGTGGGGGTAGAATGTCTGGAGGTAGAATGGGCTGGGGATCGAATGACTACCTTGACCACCAACACAACTTCCCCTCATACAGTAGCCATCCCTAAGGAGTGGCTGTCTCCTCAGCTTTACAGTATTAGGAACGGAGTGCTTGGACTCAAGGCAAAGCTTGGAGTCTCCAGAGGGCTTCCTGGGAAGCGGACACCTGTGGGGAGTGAGCCAGGTCTGCACACCCACCACGTTCCCTGCTAGTTCGCCGTGTCTCCCTTCAGACCTCCCTCATCAGGTCTCTGTCCAGATGTTCCACTGCACATAGGTGCAGTCCAAGCCATCATGTAAACCTATGAGGATTTCTTTCTCCAGTGCCCCAATATTTAAGGTCTTAAATATCTGTTACTGGTCTTATCATCATCGTTATCATTTTCATCATCACGTATTTAATCCTTGCAACATCCTTGCGAGTTCCTTAATGAGGAAAAACCAAAAGTCAACCTCACATGTGTAACTAGTAATTATATTATGGTTTGTCTTACAAGACAAAGTTGAAATTAACTGTACATGAAAATAATATCAATTGCATTTCAGAGAATTCACTCAGTGTGTTGAAAATATCCCTTTTTGTTTTCTTCATAAATTTTACAGTTGAAGACATCCTCAGGTGAGGTACCAGACAGGTGTCCGAGCACCGTGATTAGATGAAGCTGCCTTTACCGGGCTCCTGTCTGCTTGGGGGTGTGCTACCTTGGAAATACAGGTGCCTCATCTTTCATACTATGTGGTGACCTCTTGCAGAAAATAAACCTCACCTCCTCTCTTTTTCCTACCCTTTTGACAGTGTCTGACACAGACTTTTGCACACACCAGGCATTTAGGAAAACCTCTGCAGTGGATGGGTGGGTCTGAGAACTGGGTTTGGGTTGGACCACTGGTGTCCTCACTGAGTCAAGCACAAAGACTGATAATTCTGTGGGCCTGTCCACAGTCCTATTTTCTATAAAACCTCACTGCCCCTCGCATAATAACATACTCGACACAGGTGAGCATACACATACATACCTGCACATCCACACCTGTGCATGGGTGTGCATCCCAGTACCCTCAAGTGACATTCACTTCCTCTGTGCCCCACACTGGCAGCCGTTCCCCAAATCCATGCCAATAGGCAGTCACTCTCTTCACACAGACACACAGCAGCACCGACATGTGTGAACTATGACAGGCCAGCGCCTGTACACATGTGTGCTGCATGCACTTGCACACCTAACCTGCATGCTCTTCTGCAGGTGTGTTTTAGGCTGAAACAGCGGGTTGGAAGCACCTTGAGTCCTGGCTCGTGTGGCAGTCACAACATATCACCTGATAACTCCGTCACCCTCTCCAAATTCTCTCTATCCTTTGGAGACTGCAAGTCTACTTGAATGTTTCAAAGGACCCCAAACTGACTCACTGCCTTTGCTTGGGGCTGGTTTCTGAACAATACATGGATTGTCAGGATCAATGAGAATCTTACACAGTTCTCCAAGTGCCTTCAGGAGCAGGGTCTGAAGCTCCCAAGACAATATTACTATTGTCTGCAGTGCCCAGACTTGTTGTTTTATCTTTGAGGAAGTTTATTCCTAGATGGAGGTCTTATGACACCAGCCAGAAATGGAGGCGCTGACCAGGCTGGGCTGCATGTGTTGCTGCTGTGGAAGAGACCCATTTGAAAGCTAGGCGAGTTTTCTCTTCAGCAAACAGAGCCACTGGCCATGGTTGGGCTCCCTAGAAAACTCAGGCCTCAGGAATCACCCCGTAACTGGTGCAATCCACAGAGCTGCAAAGGCCAAGGGGAAGCGAGAGTTTAAACTTTAACTTCTTCAGACATCATGGGACCATCACCAGAATGAATCAGAAACACACACTAAGAGCATTTTTCGCAATCACGGTGCAGATGAGAGAAGATAAGACATGTTAGTTAAGGTGGAAAGTTCTGCACTGATAGCATCTTAGTTCTTTGTGGATGGAGACACTGTTTCTTAGGAGTTTGCTGGCGAGTTCACTGCACTGCTCCCCTTCTGACCTACAGAAACAGAAAGGCAGACTTATCTCAAATCACGGTGAGGAGACGTAGTCTCCCCACTCTCCTCCTGGCTCTGGAATGCTAAGCACAAAGAGCCCCAACCTGATGCCTCTTTTTTCCTTCTCTTTTTCTTTTCTTTTCCCTTTTCTTTTCTTTTCTCTCTTTTTTCCCTCCCCTCCCCTCTCCTTCCCTCCCTTCCCCTCCCCTTTCACAGAAGAAGACCCAGAAACAGGAAAAGATAGGGGCTCACTCTCAGTGATCTATAATGCAGAGACTGAATGAAATCTTGTACTGAAATCTCTGACTTTCATTTTAGGGCTATTAGCTCCATTTTATAGATGGGGAGACTGAGGCCCAGAAGAGTTAAGTAATCTATCCAGAGTCACATGACCTGCAGGTAGCAGACACATCAACAAAATCCAGTTTCTTTGATTTTCAGTCTTTGGTTATGTCCATATTTTTTTCCCTTAGACTTCAGATGAGTTCCTACTGCCATCCTTGCCCGGCATCACGCTGGACGTGCAGAGCAGGGTTGCTGAAGTCTTTTTTCGACACTAACTGAGATTCTTGCCCTCCCGTATCTGTCACCCTTTGCCCACCCTGCCAACAGGTCTGAGGTGGGGGTAGAGGTTGATGAGTGCCTCCTAAGTATAGGGGCCTTCCAGACACGGGAAAGGAACTCATGGCCACACGCAGCTCAGAGCCCCGCATCACCTTTAGTCGGCGCGTTGCAAAGGCGGCACACAGACCGCTCCAGTCAAGGTCTCTGAGTCCCTGCACTTGGCCGCTTTGTATGAGATTCTCCCCTGGACACGAAGCTTTGGGACAATCATTGTGACGGGTGCCCAGGCACAGTGGGTGGGGTGGGAGGCTTTGGACTCTGCGTTGCCTGTGCTTTGGTCTAAAACCTGTTCAGTCAAGTAGAATTTTACTGGAATTCTGGGGTTTGTGTAGGGAGCCCACGGCCAGCTGTTTATTATTTTAAGAACTCTTGGTTGCTGACCTGAGGTGTGGGGGTGGAGGGAACCAGCCTACTGTGCAAGGCAGCTGCCACATTCTGGGAACGACAGGGTCGCTCCGTACACTGCACAAGGCCCCTCAGGCAGAGCTACTGCATTCCAGGGCTCTAGCTGCCACATGAATAGAAACCATTTCATCTCATCAGTTACTGAGACAGAGTTGAGGCTCCAGCAATTGTGTCTCTCCCCGTCACGAAGCCTTTCAGTGGGGGAGACCCCCCCATAAGGTGACACTCAAGGCTTTATCTGAGCAATAGGTCAGCACACTCACACTGGGCTTTGCACGGCACACTCTGGCCTCCCCCACCTTTCAGACTGTGTCCCCCCTGCATGCCCCACACAGGAAGAATGTCTCAGTGACCCAGTGGAACCTTCGTTATTGCCCAATCCAGCTTGACACCCCTTCGAGCCATGTCCCAAGAAGCCAGTGCTGAGTACTTTCAATAAAGCAGAGCAATGTCCTGGAGCTGTGAATGCCTCCCAAAGACAATCGGACAGAACTGCATTGTTTCAGGGAAGAAGGCGCCTCACATAGCGGTCACGTTGTGGTTACGGGGCCTGATGATTAATCCACAGAGAGGACGTGCGGGAGAGAGGGGCTGGCATCCTTCCTGCAGAGGAGGACTCTTTAAAATTTCTCGTCTCTGACTGAACGAGTGCACCAGAAACACAGGATTTCCATTGTGAGAGTTTCTTTGGGGAGCTCATTTTCCCAGTTGTGAGTTACCTTTTCTCGCTACACAGAAGTACTGTTTTCCTGAAACACAAATGTTTCACACTTCAAAATATGCATTGTGCTGCTTACAATAATACTTATGAAGGGGCATGCCTGCTGTGCCTTTGTGAAACTTCTTTTTTTTTAAAAAATATATTTTATTGATTATGCTATTACAGTTGTCCCATTACCCCCCTTCATTCCCCTCCACCCTGCACACCCTCTCCCACCCACATTTCCCCCTTTAGTTCATGTCCATGTGTCAT
>CM052543.1:139991999-140010850 GCA_028533065.1 Trachops cirrhosus
TTAATAATTGTGAGTTTGCTGTCATTTTACTGTTCATATTTTTTATCTTCTTTTTCTTAGATAAGTCCCTTTAACATTTCATAAAGTAAGGGCTTGGTGATGATGAACTCCTTTAACTTAACCTTATCTGGGAAGCACTTGATCTGCCCTTCCATTCTAAATGAAAGCATTGCTGAATAGAGTAATCTGGGATGTAGGTCCTTGCCTTTCATGACTTGGAATACTTCTTCCCAGCCCCTTCTTGCCAATAAGGTCTCTTTTGAGAAATCAGCTGACAGTCTGATGGGGATTCATTTGTAGGTTACTGTCCCCTTATTTCTTGCTGCTTCTAGGATTCTTTCCTTCATTTTTACCTTGGCTAATGTAATTATGATATGAAACTTCTTAACTAGAAACGTGATCTGAGCAACCTGTACGTGGAGAAGTTAACACATTCAGATGCTGATCAATATGTAAGTATCTGGTGTAAATAATTATTTCTAGAAGATCTTTGAAGACACTCCAGGGGTTCTGGTAATACCCACTAATACCCACCATGGTTCCTGCTCTCCATATGGTCACCATGGGGGGATGAGGACTCTGTGAAAAGGGTGTTACCCAGGCAGACACTTTATGTGAGTGGCTGTGGGGCAGGAGAGCAGGGAAGTGCTGAAGGGCAAACATGAACTCAGCCCCTTACTGGTGCTGGACCTTAGACAGCTTCTCTGAGTCTCTGTTCCCTCAGCCAGCTAGGTTTGCTCTGAAGAACTGAGCATAAGACGTGTATGTCAGATGTTCTTGCTCATCCAGCTTATTGGAATAACTTGTTAAATGCAAGTTCAGGTCAGGATGACATTGTGATGTTGGACAGTTCTGAAAATTCTCCAGACTTGGTCTTAGTGATTGTGCCTTTAGGGAACAAGGAGACATTTGTTCCCTAATGTCTCTCCAGAAGCCATGGAGTAAACTGACAGACAGGGCAGTGGTGGGGAGAGGGGAGTAGGGTGTGAGATATGATTAGGGATTTGGTTGGGGATTGGATAACAAGATGAGGGAGAGAGGAGTCTCAGAGTTCGCATTTCTGCATTGGACAGCTGGGTCTTTAATCCTGATTCTTCACTGTTCAGTGAAATGTGTGCTGGAGCTTTTGGGAAAACCCAGGTCAGAGAGTGCTGCCTCCAGCTCTTTGTTGAGAAGCAGGCTTTCCGCCAAGGCAGGTGGGATAGGCTGTCACTTGTTTTCATAACCTACCATCACACAGGACAGGCCTTGAAGAGCAGAAGACAAAGCAGAGAAAGTTGTGTCCCTTTGTTTGAGCTCAAGGCCTTTTAAAGCCATCAAATGTCTCCTTGTTCCCTTGTTGTGCAACAGGGCATGCAGCTCTGAATGAGACCTTTTATAATTGGAGATTCCATGGTTCCACTTGCCCCTGCCTTCCTTCCATGCCAAACGACATTCTCAGAGACTTTCAAGTTGCCTGTATGAAGGAAGCACAGCCCCACCCATACCTCTCACCCCACGTGCCCGCTCACGGTGTCAGCCCAGACTCCAGGAGAGCAGTAAGACTAGCTTCTGGAGGCCAAGGGGCAGGAGCTGGAGCCAGGGGGCCAGCACTGCCTGCCATGCTATCCTCCTGATGCCTAGAGTTACCAAACGGCTTCCAGAAGCTCCATGAGCAAGGTGGGACTGTGCTCATCTTGAAGGGCACCCATCCTAGTCTATACTGCATCCTGGTTCTAGAAGGGAATTCATGGGAGAGGCCATCTTCCCTGGGGCAGACCCAAGCGCCCTGGCCACATCCTGCCCAGAGTGACTCTGCCTTGCCCATAGCTCCTGCCTGCTCTCCTGATTGGTCTGTGAGTGGGTTTTTGAATAATACCTGTGGATTCTCTGATACCTACAGAGCCACATGCATTAGAAGTGCATCCAAATGCAGGGATTCCTTTGTATCTAAGTAGGAGAGCAGAAAATAGGGACAACATTTATCAAGCACATACAGCTGAACTGCTTCTTTGATGTTAGATTTTATTTAACTATCACAAAAAATATTGTAAGGCCATCTCCATTGTTCAGATGAGGAAATTGGAGATCAGAGGATTCAAGGCTTTGCCTGCAGTTTTATAACTACTGACTGGAGAGACGAGATTCAAACCCAGGTCTGTTTAACTCCGGGATAGGCTGGGCTCTTTCTTTTAGAGCATGGTTATTTTCAGATCCATTCCCCACTAAGTCCGTTTATTAATAAGCCTTATCCTTTGGCTAGCTCCTAGAGAGGTGTGTCTTGGGCAGAATTCTGACTCGACATTCTGACTAGACATTCTCTCCTAGCCATTTTCTTTTGTCCTTCGTGGTGCTCATTATTTTTCTGGACCTCCACGGAGGCCCAGAGCCCTCAGGTACTCCTCTGTTCTCCCTTGGCACCCCAGCCAAAATGTGTCTGCGATCCTTCACTCATGTTACAAAGACATAAAGGACATTTAGAGGATGACCTGCTATGTATCCACTGTCTGAACTCCATAGGGATTGAAAATCATCAGCCCAGAAGAGGAATGTTGGGGAGTAGAGGCCAGGTCTGATTATGTTGTGCAGTCCTGGCACCCAGTGTAGCATTAGAGCCATGCGTAGATAAATGAATGAATGGGAATGTAAGAAATTAGCTCACTGGGGGAAGAGCATTTGAGGAAAGTAGACATTTTTCCTCGCATTTATGAAATCATACCATGTTGGCAGATACCTCATGAGCCCGTGCACAATGACAATATCCCAATATGTTAAATGTATTTGTTCATTCGTAGTTTAATTCAGCATTTACTGAGTTCCCTGTTAGGTTATAAGACAGAAAAATGGAGGGACTTAGGGCCTGTCCTCAAAGAGCTCACAATCTAGTTAGAAGAGAGACTTAATATTTATGTAAGAAGCAAGGAAGAAAGGACCGGACACCTGTCTCATCCTGAGAGATGCGGATGAGAAGACTTCCCAGGTGACATGGCCTTGGATTGCTAGTTGAAGGACATAGCAAGAAGCACAACTTGGTAAAGGCATTAAAAAAACACATCTTTTTGTACACTCACACCAACATTTCTGATGCCAGATATGTGGGATTTTCCACACCAAGCCATTCTCCAGTTCTTAGCAGACACGAATTGGGTGTCCTGCAATCTCACTTAGTCCTGACATTGGCTGCCTAGCGTTAGCGCGGCCCCACAGGTCAAGTGCTCAGTCCCATGAGGTTTCTTCTGACTTCAGGTGCCAATCTCAAGTCCCAGGTTGTCACCTGCACACCTGACTGATCGGCTATAAAGTGAGGCTTCCCACAAACCTCCTGTGGGTGAAATAATTTGCTCAACAGCTCACAGAACTCAGGAAAAGAGTTTATCTACTAAATTACCAGTTTGCTAAAAAAGGTTACAATTTGGGAACAGCCATATTGAAGAGATGCATAGGGCAAGTGGGAAGGGGCATGGAGCTTCATTCCACCCTCCCAGAACCTTGGTGTGTTCACCAACCCAGGAGCCTCTGAGCTCCATTGGTTAGGGGTTTTATGGAGACTTCATCATTTAGATAAAATTGATTATTGGTCATTAGTGATGGAACTCAATCTCTAGTCCCTCTTGTCTCCCCAGGAAGGTTAAGAGAGGTGGGGCTGCAAGTTCCACCCCTATAATCACATAGTTGGTTCTCCTGGAAACCAGAACCCCATGCCTAGGGGCTTTCCAAAAATTACCTTATTTGTGTAAATTCAGGTATGGTTTAAAGGGACTTATTATGAATGACAAAAGACACTCTCTCCCCTGTTACTCAGGAAATTCCGAGGGTTTGGGGAGCTCTGTGCCAGGAACTGGGGACAGAAGGCTAGCTATGTATTTATTATGTCACAATACCACAGTTTTCAATGCAGAGGGAACAGAACCACTAGAGCTGAGCAGGTATGAATAAACAAGTGTTAGATGTGGCTATAGCAGAGAATTTTTGTGAGGGGGTGGGGATGAGCCTGGCCAATCAGTGGCAGCCTTGCAATGTTAACAGGTTTGAGACCGTACTGTTCTTATGTGGGGGCACGGATAAGAATTATACTTTTCACATGCACGGTGCTTCTATGAGCAGTAACTAGGTCCTTTACATGAATGACCTCATTCAATCTTTGCTACCACTCCGAGTGAGGCACTCTTATTATTCTCATCTGACCCATGAGGAAACTGCAGCCCAAAGCCACACAGGGAATCCATGTCAGAGCTGGGATTCCAGCCCAGTCTCTGAATCACTGTATCCTTCTGCTTCTCAGAGACATGATGAAGTGACCTGGGAGACTGGGGCATTCCCTGCTGAGGACAAGCAGCTCATGGATGTGGAGGATAAAGTATAACCTCAAGCTTAGGCTTGATTCTTGGACTCAACAAAAATTCCATCTCTAAATGACAGTCCCAGGATGGCGAGCACCATTGCTCTGGCCTGGATGGCTCATCATATGACTTCAGATTCTGTGCGTTCAACATTAAAGAGACGTTGAATCTAGTGGAAACAGAGAATACATGGAAAATGACCTCACTGCCTAAGGGCTGAAGTTGAAATGCCTGGCTTGAGTGTTGGCCTCACCCACCCTTTCCTCCTTTCTGGCTGCTCCTGTGGCCACGTGGCCCAATGCCAAGGCTGCGGTAGAGTAGCCTTCTGTGCACAGGGTGGTAGCTCCTGGCAGCTCTGTGCATCTGCTTTGCTCCATGGAAGAACACACCACTTTCAGTAGCAATCTGAAAGATTACCCACGGACACCAAGGTAGAGATTTATAATGTGTGACCATATTTCTCTGCAACGAAGCAAACTGGAAGAAAATGATGTGGCTCATTGAAAAAATTCACTGAAAGCTCCAAATAATAACATGGGATGTGACATTCCTACATTGATTGAGTAATGTATTTTCATTTTCCGCAGAAAATCCATATACCTTTTTGGTTTTCTCTACCAGCCCTGTGGAGTAGGCAAGTATCCATTTTCTTTTTTTGCATATGAGACGTCTGAAACTCAGAAAGTGAATGAGAGCAGAGCCAAGACTTCCCACTTGGATCTTTTTGACTTTGGGTCCATTCTTATGGTGGTCGATGCTGCTTTTCCTGGTCCCCTGAGTCCCAGTCAAGTGCCATCCCTTCTACCTGAGACTCTGCTCCTGACCTACTTCAGCAAGGGTGGTGCTCTGCCCGTGTGCACCGCTTCGACGTCTTTGTTGTTGATGGATGGCGCCTTTCTGACTGGTCGATGGCCGTGCTGTGGTACTTATTACGTGTTTTGATTATTGCTTCTGTTTTTATTTAAATATTGACTTTTTTCTATTCCATTACTTCAACAAGGATTTGTGGCAGTTTATAGCACCTATTTGAGGTAAGCAAAACAGCAAAAAGGAATACAAGAAGAGAAAGATAAATTTGGGCAAGGAAGAGACCAACACAAAAGTGTAAATGATACAGTTGATCCAGATGAGCGGCTTGCTGGATTCAAAACCTGCTAGGAGTCAGTGGCAGAAGAAAAGTAGGTTGGTTATGTGATTTACTGTGTCTTTAAGAAAAACTAAATCAAAGGCATGTTTGATAGAAAATCATCTTCCTGAGACCCCCTCCGAGTGAGAGCACTGTAATTTCACTTGTACTCTTCCCATGATATCCATCAAATGGTCAAGGTGATAATGAGTTTCAAAGAGGCCACTTAAACCAATCGAAACAGTGTTCGGTACTTGACCTTCTGAGACTATTTGCCTTGTGTCCTTAGTTAAATAATTTTCACTGATGTGTGGTACTTGATTCAAATTTTCCCCGGAAATTAAGAAAGTAATAGCTTTTTAAAACCAGAAAAATAGAAGAGCTGAGCTACAGTAGAGGGGGTGTGAATATAAGGTTCTGGTTGAGCTCCTTTCTCCACACGACGAGGGTGTTTCCCATTGCCTGTCTGCGACAAAGAAAATTTGAGGGGCAGAGAGCAAAGGGCGTCAGAGTCCCTCATCCCCAAACCAGTTAAGAGGTCAACAGTCTGGTTATTACCTTTTAAAAGAAAACAATTCCCTAAACTCATGCGCTATTTAAAGTCTGCCTTCATGGACACTCTGACATGGGAAGTTGAAAGAAGGGGGAACAGGCCGGAGGCACAGCGCGGAAGGCAGGGTCCACACAGGACTGTCTGGTGGCCACGCCCCAGAGACTTGAGCTGACGTAACACTTTTTTTCATTCAAGCAACAGCATATGATGTTACATCTTCCATGACGTACTTCTCTCCTTCTGGGTAGAAGCATTGGGCTTGGGTTTCATGTTTTGGTCTTGCATAAACTCCACTCTGTGTGATTCATGTGTGCCTCACATGGCCAAGCAAGAATGTGCCGCCTCCAACTCAGTTGCATGATCCCGAAGCCATAGATGAGCAAAAATCATACCATGTGTTAATTGTTTTTTAGCAGGAAGACCATATTGCCAGGAGAATCAAGTGCCTTCGGAGTTGTCAAGTGCCAGTTTAAAGCTTCGTTTTGTGACTCTTTGAGCTGTCCTCAAAGTGGGAAAAAATCAGTCTTCACAGATATTAATAATTGGTATGTACTGTTGAGGTTGAAGGTTAAAAAAATTAAATTTACTTTGGAAATTAATAACCTCTGAAGATTCAGGACATGCTCTACATTTTTAATTTTATCAGTAGCAATGGAGTTAACATGGTATCAATATGGTACCGATATGGTAGTGAGATTTAAATAACTTGAACATTTAAAAAGCTCAAATGAATAGATTATAAATATTTTATCAACACAAATAATTGGCCAATATATATATAAATTTAATTCACCTTAAAAATTTGGGGCCAACTCCTTTTTATTTTCATTAGAAGACAATTTTTTAGTGAGGGGGGAAATGAAGGTAGAATATTGGGCTTAACTTCACAAGATTTTCTAGATACAGAGATTTCTGTTCACATTTGTTGTTTGCTGTGATTAGAATCATGCAAGCCAATCAGTAGACCCAATATTGAATGTCAGTCAGTTGCCCAAGTTTGCCAAATCTTTGAAACGACTCTGCCACAAGCTACCACTCATTAGCCAGCTTCCTTACTGCAATAGTCATTTTCTGTCATTCTATTTAAAGCAACCCTCACTCCTACCATGGTAAATGATTTTACACTGCACAAAATGTGCTGAAGCATTCACATTGTGGCTGATTACAAACCACACAGGAATAGGGCTTTACTCTTAAAGCATAGTTTGTGCCTGTCCTGGGTCTTTGTTGCTCACTTCGACACTCTTTGCCAACTCAACATTCTCCAAGAACGTGTAAATCCTACCACAAGAAAACGAGGTGTGGAATATGTGCCTTGGTTGATGACATCACCTTCTGGTTAGGGCTGTAAATTGTGCGAGACCACGTATACAGACCCTGGCTCCTAAGGGTTGGGTTTCACAGCTGTACATTCTGACCTTGAAAATTCATCATTTGAAGGATGGAGAGCATCCCTTCCGCCTAGTATTTACTCACGCTAGGATCTTGGGGGAGTGCACTGGCCCTAAAGTCCAATGAATGCGAGGTTTTGTACCTGAAACTGCTACTGCTTTGGGCCAAATGCTTGTGATGGGTTTATGACAGGTCTCAAATGTATAAACCTGATAAACCAGCCAATGACTGTCTGAGCTACCTTTACTCGAGGAAGGGACTGCTTTCATTAAGTGACTTCCAGGTCCCAAGAAGGTCATTAAGCTGGTGAATGGTGGAAATTCTATCATTCTAGCACAGTCTCCATAACTTAATGACAATCCCCCAGGGGGAGGGATCACTGCAAAAGTCCATTTTAGTGCCATAGTGATCAGCCTGGGTGGTGGTGTCCCCAAGAGGAAATTTGTCAAAGTCCGAAGACAATTTTAGTTGTTACAATGGGAGACAGAAGGTGCTACAAGCGTCTAATGAGTGGAGGACAGGGATGCTGCTGAGCCCCCTACAGAGCACAGGACAGCCCCCACAACAATGAATTATCCAGCCCCAATGTCAGCAGTGCTGAGGTGGAGAATCCCATCTTAGTGTAAGTGAGAGATTTGAGAGGCTTATGAAAGGGGCATTGGGGGCAGGACGGGCCTGGTGTGGGAAATGGGGAAGCATAGTGAAAAGGGACACTTGATAAAAAAACACCTCATTTGGTTGAGGGTTAGCCCTGAGTTTATGCTGGAAAAACATGGGTTCATGATTTTTTTTGTTAAAATCTCAGAATCAAGTAAAGCAACATAGAATGTCCCCAGGCTTTATTCAAGTTGATGGAAAGAGTAGCAAGAAAAGAGGAGAGTATGGAACAGCAACCCCAGCGGGGCTTTGGTGGACACCATGGAGGAAGGTGGACATATTAACCTACTTCCCCTAAGTAGCTCGGTTTCCGGTCTTTGTAGTAAACACAGATGTCAGTATTATCCAGTCAGTTGTGTGTGAAACGCCAAACCTGCAGGAAGTAGTTGGTCCCTCTCCTTCCTGTTTCGAGATGATTTGGAATACTCTGATGATAACAATGGGCGAAGCAGAGAAGGCAGCCGTTTCCCCAGGCAAATTCTCCAAAAGCGGTGCATAGTCAATAGTTTTCTACAGAAGCTTGATATGACAGTTGTTTATTAGACTCTCGTAACAAGACATTAGGGGAAGCTCTGGGACACAAGCCTGTGTGGCATGTAGAGGAGGCGTTGAAAGAGTGGTATGTTACTCTGCAAGCTGGCTTTCCCCCATCAGCCAGTAACACAGGCCCCTCCCAGACTCACTCTGTTGATCTTTAAACTTGTGTGCATCTCTGTTACCTCTACAGATTCTATCAGCAGGGCATCTATAGTGACCCACCAACTTCTCAAACTAGACCATGCCATAGCTCTCTTTCTGCTTCCTCTTTGCTCATAGAGTAACTGCCCAGACTTCCTTGGTGTTTTCTCTGCTTACATGTCGGCTCAATGAAGTCGCATTGTGACCACAAGGAAACCTTTTGCTTGTGCTGCTGCCTAGTGTTGACAGAGCACTAAATGCTGCTTGGCGTGAAGAACACTAGTCGTTGTGGCCAAACTTCGGAGAGGTGCGAGAGGCCAAATGTTAGACTGCCAATTAAGCAGCAAGGTGGAAAATTCTTGCCTTTCTTTTGGCGCTCAAGTTAATTGGTTGAGGGAAAATATTAAAACCGAACAGGCAATAAAGTGGACTTGAACAGTGTGAGCAGTTGTGCTAGTATTACATCGATAACTCACATCCCCTAATACATATGGCCTAGGTGCGTGTATACAACACAGGGACTCCAAGGAATCGTCTCTTTGGCTTCAATAGATGGAGCTTCTGGCTGTGCAAATCTGCACAAGAGGAAAAAATCACTTGCACCCCAAGTTAACAGTTTAAACTCTGCCCATGTGGCCCTATGAAAATGATCAGTCCATTTTCAAGGATTCCGAATGAGTTGTAGAATACTTATTATTAGTAACAATAGACAACGTAATGATGTCTATTGTCTAAGTAACAATGAGCGTGATCACGGCTGTGTACTGCATCAAATGCTACAGAGAATACGCACATACCCTATCCTGTGTGATCTTCACAGCAACCTGCGTTCTTCCATTCATTAACAGCTCACTGTGCATCAGGCACGGGGCTTGTATAATTAATTGGGAAGTCAGATTAAGTAACTTGACCAGGATCATACAACTACTTAGTGGCACAACCTGGACTCCAACCCAATCCTTCTGAGGAAGTCACAGACTTTCTCAATGAGCCACGTGTCACACTTTTCGCCCCCCTCCATAACTGGCATTCACCTTGTATAGGGTAATGAGCGAGGCCCCTGCTTTAATGATGAGCTGGTCATATTTTTTTGTTTATCTTGTTAAAATATTCCTGCAAAGAGGGATGGACTCAGCCCCTCCACTGGCCTATCTGGACTATGTCCATTTACAAAGCCCCTCATTTTTCCAGGGGATCATTGTGGACCCGTGGCAGTCCTTCACATTTCTCCTAATGAACAATGTCTTCAGAACTATTTCCCCTGGTTCTCAACACTTTAAGGAATTAGCATTTGCATTTCAACAGTTCAAGTGTAAGGAGTGCATGTGGATGATTGTATTGTATTTTACAGATGGCCAAATGGTATCATAGAGACATAAAGTGACCTGCTTTGAACCTCATGCAACATTCCACCCATTCAAAGCCAGATTTTTTGAGAACATTTGTTACATGTAAGTTTTGCAAAAGGGATTTTTTTTAAGGAAAATTGAATGTGTCACATAGATTTTATAGACCTGTTGGCTCTGTAGCCTGTTGATTTTCCTTGGACTTGCTATTTAAGGCCATGCTGACTCCAAGGTGCTCTTTCACATCACCGTTTATCCAGAGAATCAAAGAGTTTCCTCTTTTTAAAAAGTATTTTTATTTAATTTATTGGGGTTACGTTGGTTAAAAATTATGTAGGTTTCAAGCGTACAATTCTATAATATGTCATCTGTAGAATTTCTTCTTAATCCACACTGAAGACCCATTACCTGGGAAGCTTGGCTCATATTCTGCACCTCTGAATCCTATTTCTGGAGACAATGATTAACATTGCTCTCATTTGTTCGTTTGTTCGTTCATTCATTCATCTGTTAGCCTATGCCATGAGTAATATACGAGTATTTATTGAGTATCTGCTCTGTGTGAGTACTATAGTAAGCAGTCCTTTGGGGATTCGTCAGTAAGCCAGTGACTCTGTGGGGTGTGGCGTGTATGTCAGGAGGTGGGTATGTGCAGCTGTGTATGTGAGTGCACCCGTGTGAACTGGGTGACAGCTGGCTCGTGCCGCAGGACAGTGGAGAGAATCTGTTCCTTGCCTCTCACCTACCATACGGTGCTTTGCTGGCAACCTTTGCCATTCTTATCATTGTAATGCATATACCAAAATTCTTAGTTTTGATGCTTAGTCTAAAAGTGTAAGACAAAAGCTTTTCCTAAGGGTATCTTTGGTTCCAAATTTCTTTACAACATTCCTGTATTCTGTCCCCTATGCACTTTAGCCTGGGAATGGCCTTTACTTTCAGCTCACCTCTTCTGTCCTTTGCCTGGGGTGTAATCAGTGGAGGTCACGCACACTGTTCTGGCTCCTGGAACCATCACGTAGATTAAACACCTGCCGTCCTGTGTTGTGAATGTTTAAACTTCAGGTTTTCTTGCTGCCTCAACATCACCACAAACAGGCCATGAACGTTCTCTGCAAGTGACGAGGGGCACCAGCGTGATAGGGCTGGTTGGTCCCCACCACCAGTTCCCTTTCTTGCCCTCCCCTGATTGCGACCTAGTGGCAGTCATACACACCAGTGCAATTCCCTCACACCTTTTCCTCGTGTACTTCGCCCTGACTCCCAGTGAAGGCGCTGCCCAGGGTCCTCACTCTCGTGGCTCCCCCCTGCTTGGTTGTGCCCCCTGTCTTGAGGCTCCTTCCGTGTGTTAACCTCATGGCGCATGGTGATACTGTCTAGGACCTGTGAGTATAATAAACTTCATTTTCCTGTACCTTCACTGTGTCTCCTCTTGTGGCCACATCTGACTGACCGTCTCTGGTAGAATACAAAACTCCCCCAAATATCAGACATCTCTTGTCTCCTTCTGAGAGTATACTTTTCTCCTCCCAAGAGATTAACAAATGCTTATACTTTAAAACAAACAAACAGAAAGTGTTCCTGCAAAACCCCAAGCCAGCCCATGTCAGGCTGTCATGTGGCATGTGACCAACCTGTGGGCTGGAGTAACAGCAGCGTGTGATGGAGCTCCTGCCCTCAGTCCTTGCAGCGGCTCCAGAGGTCAGGACAAGGCAGCTCGGCGGGTGACGGATGCAGAGAGCTGCCTCAACCGGGGCCTGGCTCCTTAATTAGGACCCCTCTATGGCTGTGTGACTTTCTCAAGTCGCTTTCCCTCTCTGCCTCTGTTCTCTGGTCACCAGGGGAGAGGGACGGGTTCCAGCTTTTTCGCTCAATCTCATTAAGAAATGTGTGGCTATATTTTCTCCACCAGCATTTAAGTACTTACACAGGGATCTGTGGGCACGTGTTCCTGGAAAGACTTCGCACGGATTTTCCACTGCCTGCTGCGCTCACCAGCACTTGGAAAACTGCTGTTTTTTTTCTTCCTGGTTGCATTTGCCACTTACCCTACTGAAAACAGGAATTAAGACTTTAGACAGCTGCTTACCACATAAAACTTTCAAATAAAATATTCCTATTACATTTTCTTAGGGAAAAAGTTCACTCGAGTAGATTAGCAAAACTAATGTAAATATGAAGTAATGCCAGTGGCTGCCTGCAGAAGGTGTTTTTAACTTTCCATTTTGACTTAAGGGCCCGGAGCACTGAGGTGTCTGTGACACTGTGCTCTGTGTCACATTTGTTAGTAGGACGATGTTGTAATGCACCCGTAATGGCTAATATTATGTTAATGGAGATTGATGCCAGCGCGTACTAATATATATTTAGTCAGGTGGAGACATTCCCAACTGGTAATGTAACCTGTGTGGTTAAGTAATTTACACATATAAATAGAACAGGGAGGATTCAACTCTCATTCTGGACACTGCCTTTACCCTTGCAGGAATACTTGATGTTATTTTCTAACATCAGAAGTTTATTTTATTTCATTTTCTAACATTTAAAGTCCATTTGCACTCTTATGAAAAAACCCCCAAAATATCCTCACCAAATTATTCAATGAATGACACTCCAGTTTAACCTTTCAAAATGCCTGGGGTGGAGCTGGGGAAACTAAAGCCCCTCGGATGAGAGACAGCAGGTCACCTCCTCCTGGATGTGGTCTTCTTGGTCACAGCCGTGTGACATTGAGCAAAAGGGGTAAAGGAGCCAATCGCCAGGACTGTTCAGGAGGCTAAACTACCTCCCTTCATTCACCCATATAAACAACATCAGAGAACAAGAGTTTGGGGTAAAATCCTTCTCTCCACTATCAACTCCTTTTGTGGGAGAAATCGCTTAACTTCTCAATTCTCTCATCTATCAAAAAGCTTAGAACCCTTTCATATGGGTTTCTTTTGAGTTGTGCACATAAAATGATTTATTAAAAGTATAAGAAAGCAACGAAACACTTTGCAAAGTAACGGGAGTATGTCAGACAATGACTACTTGGTGGATAGCCAGAGTTCTGTAGAGGCCTCTCGGGCTCCAGGCCAGAAATCTGTGTCACTCGTACCTGGGTCAGCAGGTGCAGCCCGCAAGTCCTCTGGTGCTGGTGTCACAAAGCACTGCCTTTGCCACCGTAGCCCCACCCCGGTTCCTTCCCCAGCCATCTTTTGCCACATTTGACGTGTTTAAGGGACAGACATCTCTTACCAGGAACTTCCTCAGAATATTCTAGGAACAGAAGTTTAAATAATACAAAACAGAGCATAATAATTTTTATAGTCAGTAAATCACATGAGGAAGGAGAAATTCTCCCTGATGCGCTGAAATGCCAGTCTCTGAGGGCCCATGTCCTCACGCTGGGACGTCAGGTCTCCCTCTTCCTGTGTCACCTGACTTCCTGCTGGTCCTCAATTCTGGGCACAACCACAAGCAGGCACTTTTGGGATCCACATGTCATATTTATATTTTGCATCATGAGATAATAGACTTTGGTGTCCTCTGTTTCTGCCTTTCACAGCCATATGACTTGGGAGAAGCTGCCCAGCCCAACTCAGCACGTTGCGGCCCTTGTGGGAAGTCAGGAAGAGGGGATTTCATGATCCAGAGAATGAAGGAGGAAATGGAATTCTGCCCCACATTATACAGCTATTTCAGGGTGCTTTGACCAAGATGGCTGTTGGCATGCGAGAAAAGAATCAGGAGGGTTTTCTTTCGGATTCCTGAGTTTGTAGCATTTCTTGGCCCTCTGTTTTGCTTTGTTGTAAGTGCATACCCACGTGACTAAGCATGTCCAGAACAGGAGATACAGTGGGATGGAGCCAAGAAAGCAGATTTATCTTATGAGGAGAAAGAAGTTCCATTAGTGAGAACTCTGTGCAATTTTATGGGCTATGTGAATGCCAGAGATCACCTTAATAATGGAAGAGGTCGACCAGAATAGGACCAGCTAGCAAAGATGTGAGAGCAGGTTTTCATTGGGATAGAGGTTGGTGGAGTCATGAGTCATCATTGGATCAGACATTTGAGAAGGTTGCTTGCCGTGCTAAGATGTTTGGGTTCTATAAATAGTGGCCAATGAGGTCGTTCTCCTTCAAGAATACACACACGCACAATGGCACACACTGCACAACCACACACAGAAGCATTCATAGGTGTCCTAAAGCTCTCAGTCTTCCCATGGAGATCAGGTCCATGCCCAGGGGAGTGCAGGACAGTGGTAGGTTCTCCAGAGAGTTTTGCCTGCAGGGAAGGAGCTGACTTGTTTGTTAGAAGTGCAGGAATCCCTGGAGGAAAGGAGACATCTCAGCAGCAGGAGGAGGGACAGGAAAGAAGAGAGGAGAAAATAACCAGAAGGCAAGACTTACCTTTTGGCCTCGTTAAAATACTGTGCAATGGGCCCCAGGAATCTAGTTCTGGAGCAAGTCCATAAAGTAAGCCTTCACAAAGTTTGCACAAAAGATTCTTAAGTAAGCTCATAAATGTGACACCAAGCAAATACTTGGCAAAATTCAGCCAAGTCATAAAAGGAGTTGCTGGGACCAGGCTGCGGCATTACCTGTGCTGGCATGAGCTTGGGTGCAGGGTTTCCCTGCCCCTAATTAGGGGTCACGTTAAGTGACAGGGATTTCAGGATATATTTACATTTGGTCCTTGGCCAGTTCTTTCTGGTCCCTGGACTCTTGTCATAAACGGGAACCAATATAAAGTAGGACAAGACCAAAGAAAACATGTGAACTTTTTATTATAGAAATGAGAACTTTTTATGGTAAAATCAGGTCTGATGTGGCCACATCATTGCAGGGGAAGTGGGGGACTGGGAAAATGTTCCCAATCATGGACTGTTCTTGAAATTATCCCGAATGTGTTCATCTCTTAATTACCAGTATTTTGTTTTTAATTGACCCACTAGAACCTTCTATTCAGGTCCTGTTCACTGCTGCACAGAGCTGAACTGGAGGATCCCGTGGCCTAAAAACATATGATGGCATGTGCATTAGTTTCTCAGGGCTGCCTTAACAAAGTACCACAACTTGAGTGGCTCAAACAATAGAAATTCATCATTTGACAGATCGGACTGCTGGAAGTCCGATATGAAGGTGTCAGCCAGCTGGCTCGTGCCGCAGGACAGTGGAGAGAATCTGTTCCTTGCCTCTCACCTACCATACGGTGCTTTGCTGGCAACCTTTGCCATTCATTGGCTCACAGAAGCATCAGCCTTGTCTCTGGCTTCATTTTCACAGAGCGTTCTCCTTGTGTGTGTCTATGTCCAAGTTTTTCCTTCTTATAAAGACATCATCTATTGGATGAAGGTCCACACTAATGGCCTTATTTTAACTTATTTAACTCTGTAAAACCCATCTCCAAATAATGTCACATTATGAGGTCGTGAGGATTAGCACTTTAACATGTGAACTGGGGGGGCAGGGTGGCACAGTTAAACCAACCACAACCTGATTTCCAAACCGGGAGGGAAAAAAGCAATGCAAATTCAATTTTCTTTAAAAACTCAAGAAAGAATCTTCAAAGTTCTGGTGAAGACTGCAATTGCACCTCTTCAGTACTGCTTTAAATAATTTATTTCTGCAGGTTGAGATGTTTATTGTTCATTGTCCCCATTATAAGGAATTTGAGAAATTAGTTTATAGTTGAGTATCACGAAAAGCGTAGGCGCACCCGTTCCTTTCTGACAGTAGGAACCACGTAATTCGCCGTGCTTCACTTTTACTGGGGTTGGCAGACATCTCGGAGCCAATTGTGACAGTGAGTCTTGGTTCCCTCGTTTGTGTCTTCCTTGGTGGGACTTGGTTTTCTGTCTCGGTGTCTCTGCTTTTTTCCTTTTCTCATGGACTTCACATGCCTCTGACCAGCTGTTTCACAGCCTTTCTGGAGAGAGGTGGGATGCACTTTGACACAGCAAAAAGTCAGCTCCCAAGGTCATGGCTGCCCCCTGTGCCCCTGCTCCTGATGAAGCCATTGTCCACTATAACCTTGTTGGCAGAATTTACCCAGGCACTGCTAGATGATCTCTCTGTACTCACCTCCAAGCTCCCATTCTCTACTCGCCAAGCTTTTGTAACCAGTGTTTTAACCCTGCATATAGTGTGGAGCTGTTCACTCCTTTGAGATTTAATTGAAGAGAAATTCAGTCTTAAAGATCCAACTGCATAAACTACCAAAGCATCTCCTTTGTGTGTCAAACAACAAAGAAGTGGCAGGAAGTCCTGTGTGTGCTTAAATAGTCTTTAGGGAAGACAGTTGTCATGTCTCCGAAATAGGGGGAATGCAGACTAGGGCACAGCACGCACACACACATTCCTGCACAGAAAGCACCACCAACAGACTACTAACTCGAGTTCAACACTCATTTTTGGTCCCTTTGTACCACATAAAGGGATCTTCAAATAAAGTGGTTGAGTAGAGCATTTTATTTGTGACTACCTCCCTAGGCATCTGAAGCTGGGACGTACCTCAAGAATTTTGTTGGCGTTTGACATCCTTTGAGCCACAACATGGGGCTGTGCATTTGAGTCACAGTTGCTTCACTTCTACAAGCAGCAGTAAAATACAGAGGACTGGCTCACTGAGTTAGGGACTTCAGTTTCTCGTGTATCTGCTCTGTATTATGAACTAATTCTTCCATTGGCTCTTTCAGATCTAAATGTGTACTCACCTATGCCTACACCCTTTTCAGTTTATCTATTATTAACATTATGAAATCATATTTATTTTCAGTTCCAGAAAGTCTTTTATTGGTCTCTGAATGACTTTTGCAGTATTCCTTTTTCAAAAGTTCTCTTCAAACTCTGTCTCTTCAACATCAAGAGAAATTGTCTCTTCCGGATGCATATCCTTCCCCTGGTGAATCCTTAAGTGAGTTGTTGCAGTTATTTGCCTTCTTATGCTTTTCTGTAATTGCAGCAAAGGTGTCTGTCAGGCAGAGGGTCTGGGGAACAGTGGGGAGCAAGGGTGTATTTTCAAGGTGCAGCGGAGATGAATGTGAATTTGCTTGTTTTTTTTCATTTGGCGTAGAAGCTAAGTTTGGTTTTAATGATTATTCTGGTAGAACTTCCAGCATCTCCCACTGTGAGCACAGAGCTCATATGAACATAGATTCTCCCAGGTGGAAGGAGGGGAGGGGTGCTCCCAGAGTTGGGTTGGACTGGAGTACTGAGCGGGGCTGGCGGAATGCGATCACACCAGGAAAAGACCTTTCAAGGACAAATCAGAATAGAAGCTGGAGCAGGGCAAATCTGTTTGATTTTTCCCAAACCTGCTTGGAAAAGGAGACGCATCCTCCAACCAAGTCCTGGGAATGGCTTCTGTTTCACTCTGCAAGAGACACACACTTTTCCCCACAAGCTGAGGACCTCAGAGGCTCTTCCTAGTATGTGAAGTATATGGTGGAGAGAAAATGCTCTTTTAGAATAAAGCCTGGGAGTGTGTTGATGTGATTGCCTGTGTAGCATGAGAAATGGTCATTCTCTATAAATATGTGAAGTATTTTCCTGATAAAATCCTTCAAGCTTAGAGTTTGTTGTTACATTTGTTTGTGTGTTTGGGGGCTGGTTTAGAATTCTAGGCTGAGCTATATTCCCTTGGGACTTTGAGGCCCTTTTTTCGTTATTCTCTGACACCCGTTGCTGCTAATGTGGTCTGTGTTAGTTGGCTTGTCATTCATTTAAAAGTAATCTCTTTTCCATTCCTTTAAGTTTTTTAAAAACCTTTGCCATTGTGTGATTTATTTATTTATTTTTTAATTTTTTATTTTAGTTTATTCATTACAGTTTCTATCCTTTATTCCCATTCCAGCCCACCCACCCATTCCTCCCCTCTTCCCTCCCCTTTCCAACCCCCCTAGTTTAGTGAGTTAGATGTATTTTTTAACCTTGTTAGGACTCAGTGTGATTTCTATTTTGAGGAATCAGGTCTTCCCTGGAGTCAGGGGAAAACAGAAATCAGAACAATGACAGAACTAACAAGCAAAACAGAGACAGACTCATAGAGAGAGAGCAGGCTGGCTGCTTTTGGGGGGAAGTTAGGGGATGGAGGGGTCAAGAAAAAGGAGAAAGGATTCATGGACAGGGATAACAGTGTGTCAATTGCAGGGGTGGGGGGTATAAGGGGACTAAATGGTAATGGGGAAAATGGAACAAAAGTTTTTTTAAATAAATGAAAAGAAAAACAATAAGAACAAAATATTTTTAATAGCAACTAACAAAATGTGGTAAAATTAGCAATCAAAAAGTAATCAATAATAAATAGACGACTTTCAAAATTCTCTATGTGTGAAAGTTGGTTGAAATAATCTTTGGTATTAAAGTAGAAACTGTAAGGGAAATTAAGTGCAAAAGCTAAATAACAACGAAAGCATAAATGTCAAAGCCACATCTGACATTTCTTTTTTCTTCTCTATTTTTCGAGTAGTCATTAGATGTATATTGGCATTTGCTTTGTATTATCCAATCCCTTTCCCTTTTTCTTTCTCCGTCTTTTTGATTTCCCTCTGCTTCATTCTTGGAGATTTTCTCAGATCTAGATTCAAGACTCAAATTCAAATGTAGTGTCAAATTCAGTTTTTCTATTATGCCTACCAATGAATATTTATTTATTTATCAACCTACCTAAACACACATACATATTTTTTAATTCAGTGAATGAGCATAACCTTCAAGTTTAGAATTTATATTGATTCCTTTTTAATTTTGCCTATCCCCCACCTCCCCTCCAAAAAAACCCAGTATTTCTCTCAG
>CM052543.1:140010950-140057625 GCA_028533065.1 Trachops cirrhosus
CCCCCCCCCCCCCCCCCCCCGTTCAAGGCTGTTGCTGCACCCTCTGTGCCTCGGTTTCCTCTTTTGTAAAATGGAGATGATGATAGTCTCTTCCTCAAGGAGTTGTCATGATTTAAAAAGCTAATATCTGTAAACTGCTTCTCAGATACGTTGAGTATGATGAATTCTATTTATTTTCTACTGCACAGGACCAAAAATTCGAGGGGGTACAAATTTTCGGGCTCGCACCATTTTCCATCACCTTGGTCAGAGACCTTTGTATTATTTTCTGTTCACTTTATAAAAGGTTAATTTGTATTCTTTGGCAGATAATATCATTTCTTTTATTTACCTTTTTCTTCAGTGCTTATAGAATACTTTCGTAGTCCCGAATAAAGACTATGCCTAGGTAGCGATTTCTTTTCATTAATTTCATTAATTTCATAAATTCTGCCAGACAAGCATCACTGTTTCTCTTTTACAAACGAGGGGACCAAGGGACCGTGGTGTAATCGTGGACCCCTGGGCTGGAACTAGAGTTCCAGTTCCTATTCCCAGATCTGCCACTTAACAGTGGAGTGGCCTTGGCGCAGTGTCTTATTCCCTGTCACCCTCGTGGACTTGGCCCTTACGATGCTGAAGTCCCTTGGATCTCTGAGACCCATGGCGCTAGTCTGTTCCACACATAGGGTGGAGACGTGGCTGGCAAGCATCATGTTTTTCTTCACATTTATGTGATTATGGTTTACAAATATACTCATTCTTTGGGTATGCCAACTGCTCTCTTCAGAAAACACCAAAGCCCAGTACCCCACCAGAAGCTGGCACACGGAATGCTCCAGAGGCGGCTCGCGGCTGGCTTGGAAATCGTTTCTCTGAAATAAGCCAAAGAAAGATGCCAGTTTCCTCTGCAGGGGAGAGAAGGCCTCATATAGAGTGGGGCACAGGCATCCTGTGCTACTTATTCTTTAAGACCAAAGGCAATTATCACTATGCCATTTTTAGTGCCAAACATGGGCACTGGAGTTAGTAATCATTGACACTATGAATGCAACCTTCAGATTATTATCCGGAGGGATTACAGGCCGCCAGTCCAGCCACAAGTGCCAACTGTGTAGCTCACGCTGCAGTGGGAGCCTCGAGTTCCTTGGGGGAAGCGCCAGCCGCCTCCCTCCATAGGGGCCCTCACCCAGCCAGGAGGCTTCCTATCAGCACTTCGTGGCATTCCCAGTGTTCACATAAGGGCATTTATCTTGTTCACCAACGGTGTGGTTTCTAAACCATCAATCTTAGCAGCTGTGAGTGCCCTGAGGACTATTTCATGGGGATTAGTTTGTGAGCCCTACCTGTATATTTATACGTTAAATGTTAAATATACTCATGTGTAAGCTCTTATACAGGACACGTTTGTATGACAGGCCCGAAGACATCTATAAACTCTCTGATGAGGCTATTTATTTACTTGCATAAATATAAAGAAGAACCAAATGCTTGGAAGAGTTTCAAATGTGTGCAAATCTCATCATCCCCAGAGTTTATCTTAGTGGATCAAATGAGGTGGCTGATCAGGATCCTTACCCAGTCCTTGTACGTGAGTGGGATTAGAGCCCCTTGCTGTGGACGATCACGTAAGAACAATGTGGAATGACCTGCATTTGCTGCATGTTGTCTTGGCAGTGTGTTTGCAGGGCACTTGCAAAAACAAAAAACAAAAATGAAAGTGTCAATCTATGGCTTAGAGTCTTCAGAGGGACGGAGTCTGGTCATGCTTGGGTTAGATGCTGAGCCAGTAAAGTAGAGGTGTTAACATTTCAGGCACAAAAACACTGAACTGTGTCCCCTGTACCTTCTCCTTATATTACAGAAGCAGGGTTCCTGATTCCTAGCTCTGCTGGTCCAGGGGCCCGAGGAATTTCATGTTCTCTGTAGTGGGACAGAGGAGGTCCAGTTCCAGCAGAACAGAGAAACCTGGCGATGGCTTATCCGACCCCATTCTGTGTTCGTCTAGGCGGAGTTCCCTCCAAGAGTCTTCTGTGTGTGTGTGTGAAAAATAGGCATGAACTGTGTTGTTTTTGCAATTTAATACCCATTTCAGTTCAAATTTATGGCAGAAAACTATAAAGTTTCAAATAATGTTTAAAAGCAAGCATCCAGTCTTTATATCCCTCTGTCAAAGTCTGGAATTCTTGTCAGGCATTCTTCAGAAATGCTATCTAGACGTCAAAGTGTCCTTTCAGCCCTCCCAGTGAATGCTGACCCCAGCCTTCGGGCCGCCCTCCTTCCCGATGGGACAGGACGGGAAGATGGCCTCACGGCCCAGTCCCTGCCCCTCCCCCTCCCCCACCTCCGCTGGACTTTCCCCACCAGCTGGAAAGACTTCGTTCCTTTCAGACAATACTCAGAGCCCATGGTTGTGACATTTTAAATGTCACACGTGCATGTTACATAGTTACCAACCCTTTTTTCAAACTTCCCTTTTCTACCTTTCTGTAGTGACTTCGACTTCCTGTCATCATTTCAGTAAATAAAGACAGTTGTTCCCAGGCAAGATTTCTTCAGTATATAGACAGGCAACCAAGGCTAAAAGGGGAGATCCCATTCTGTATTCCAGAGAAGAAAAATGGAGTTCAGCCTTTCAGAATAGAGACAGATGCCTGGGAGAAGGAAAGATTACTAAAGTGAGGGGATCACACTTTTCCAATTCACATAGTCTTGGTGTCAAATCCTTGGTTGGCTGTTTTGAAGTTGTGAGACTTTGGAGAGGTTATTTAACTTTTCTGAGACTTTAGATCCCCATAAGTAAAACAGATAAAATGTCTTCTTTGTAAGGACCTAACAAGGGTGCTTTGCTTACCGTAGGTGCTGCTGTAGTCATAGCCATAGTGGTTATTGTTGTGTAGCTGTTGTTGGAGATGGTGCTAATGGAATTGCTGGTGTAAGTGGTGTTATTGGTAATGGTGGAGTTAGCAGTGGGGATGGGGTGGTGGGGTGGTGGAGCTGGAGATGGAGACGTTATGGGTAGTAGGTGGTGCGGCAGATGGTGCAGGTGGTGGGTGGTGGTAGTGGTGGAGGTGTGGTAAATGTAGAGGTGTTGCTGGTGGTGTTGGTGGTGGTGGTGAGTGATAGAAGTGGTGATATTAGCAGTGCAGTAGTGGTTATAAATCTCCTAAGTAACATGTAAAATTAACCTTCACATTGTCTAAACCCTTGATCCTGGACAGAGTTAAGGTTAGGGAAAAGTGTTTGCCTCTGTGTTACAAACAATGCGATCTAGCAAGATCTTTTATCAAAAATTGTCTGCCCTGCTTCCTCCCCTGTTGTGTAAAATGCCACCATTTGAGATTCAGTCCTAGGGATTTATAAACATTTTTATGATTAAGAGCCCTAGTTAAAATTTAAATACCTCACAGGGGTTCTGTCTTTATCTTAGCACACTTTATTGGCAGATTTTGTAATTTAATTACAGTAAAGCAGGATAAAATGAAGAAGGTAGTTATAAGGGCTAAATGAGATGACCGTTTGACCCAGTTTCTTTACATTGTGAAGCACTTAATAAGTAATAACCATTATTTTTGTCATTATTAGTATGTTATACAGAATCCTATACAATTCTCAATGAATCTGTGAATAGATTTTCCTGTTTTGCAGCTGAAAAAAGAAGAGAGGCTCAGTGAGCCTTAGGGTGTCTTTCTAAAGTCACACATGTGGTTGGAGAGGAAGATAGGAGACAATTTCTAGGCTGTTTGAAGCCCAAGCTTTTGTTATTTTTGCCGCTTTACTGTTGTGACTTGTAGATGCTGCGAGCTGACCTTTAATTCCCAGGACTAAAGCCCAGGCTGGTTCTTCTCTGGTCACTGGCACCCAACACAGGGTCAGCCACACGACAAGTGGCCACCAAGTGCTTTACTATGAACCCCCATGAGAATGGCTCACACCATGAATGAATAACCCATCTGGGCCACAATGTGGATGTTAGCAGATTTACAAAGGTGGAAGCCAATCTGTTTGCTGAGGGGACAAAGGGTGCTGCAAACCATCCCCGAAAATTTCCCCCTGGGCACCCACTTAGGAGTGAGCAGCCCTAGCTTCCTGACCTCCCTGGAGCTCAGCAGACGGAGCCCGGCCTGCAGGGTCAGGCTTGAAAGAACCTCCACTCCTCTTCCCGGAGCCTCTGGCATAGGCAGAAACACTGAGGCCCCTTCTCTGAAGCTCCAGGGGAAGTGTGGATTCCTGCTCCTGCTGGCTGGTGGGGGCCAGCTGGTGTGTTTGGGCTGAGGCCGAAATGAATACCACACATCTGGCCATTGGGGAGATGGGGAGGGCTGGTGTGGTGAATGGGGGTGCAAGGCCAATTCAGGGCGGTTAAGCTAAAATAATCTGAGTATGACAGGGCCTGAATCACCCTCAACTCCCAGAGCTCCCGCTCGGTTGTAGACTAACTCTGAAACCCATCTGCGGTCCTGCCTTGCCCGGCGCTGCCCTGCCCTGCCCTGTGTCCAGCACAGCTCACCCCAGCCAGGCCAGGACAGACCCTGCTGGTTCCAGCCCAGAGGGACGAAGCCCAAAAGGCAGAGCCAGGATCTCTGAGCAATGACAGGGACGTCCGTGAGGGCGGGGGGCGTGTGGTGTGTGCACAGCCCAGGAGGCATCTGTTCCGGGGTTGCTGCCTCTGAGTGTGCTCCGCTGCCTCCCAGTGTGTCTCCTGGTGTGGGAATGAGAAACTTGGGATTTAACAGGAGGGTGGAGGACAAAATGAGATATTTGTGAGTACTCCTTAAAGAGAAGGAGAAAGAAAGGGAGGGAAGGGTAGAGGAAAGAGGGAGGTAGAGAGAACCAGACACCAGATAACATTCTGATGATAAATCCGGAGACAGTGCTTGGAGCTTCTTCCCACTCTCCACCTTGTCCTGTAGGCTCTTTAACAGAGTCGGCTTGTGCGACCTGGTGTCTCATCTCTCTGTACAGCACACAACCTGGTGATGGTAGATGCAAGAGTGAAGCCTCAGCCCTCACCCCATTGTACCTGCTGCCTGACCAACACCAAGGACAAGGCATGTACCTGCACAGTTTAGCCCCTACTTCCAGACTGTTTGAGAAATCCTCTCTAGGTCTACCATGTAGCATTTCATGTGGCATTTTAGCCTCCCCACTGCAGAGCAAACTTCTGGAAAGGCACTTAAGAGGCATCCCCCATGGAACCAGGTAGACATAGAGCCTTGGATATTGAATACACTCAATAAGCACCTAGTAAATGCATGATGATTTAAGTCATTCTGCATGTGGAATTCTTGTGTGACTTTCCAAACAGAACTCCTAATCTCCTGCCACAACATTGACTTGAGCATTGAGGGGGCTCTGGCATCCTTCTGACCCTCTCCAATGCTCACGATGTAAGCCTCAGGCTATGTGTTTAGGGAATGGGAGCTGGAGAAACCGAAGATCTCTGCTCGCCCTCTTCCCATACTGTAGCTGCCACCTGCCCGTGACCATGCTACCTTTCTCCTGCTTTGGGGGGAAGGTATGAAAGGAATACAAGTAGGAATGGGGTCCTCATGACTGTCCTCTCTCTGATACCCAGTGCCACTTTGGACCATGTGAGCAGGCCACTAACAATTTCAGGAAGGCTGAGTCACAGGTGAGCTCCATCAGGTGAGGGAGGGAAGGTCACTTACCTTCTACTAAAGACGGTTTCATGCTACTCATAGGGGATCCAGGGGTCACCTGTCCTTCTGGTGGCCACCTGCATAGCACAGCAACCAACATCTTGTACAGTCTTACCCACAGGCTGATGGGTAAGAAGGACAGAGTCTTGGGGTCTTCTGGACACAGTGCTTTGAGTGAGGACCCTCCCTATGAGTTTGGGCCAAACCTGACAGAACAAGGTGGTGCCAAGAACTTAGCAAGGACGGACTACCCAAAGCCCCTTAGCTTCTTAGAAAGCAAAATGGCCCGTGTCCATCCCTCACCATAAATGGGCTGCTTGAACTGCTGGTGTCTTCAGTCTGCATCGTAATACTTCATTCAACTACCCATTCGTTACACACATCCTGAAAACAAATAATGTTAATGTAAATAATTTGGGAAGCATTGTTCCATCTGTTGAAAATGTGCAGTAGTTGCTTCGCCCCTTGTCTACACTGGGGCGGCTACTTTCAGGCAAGTTTGGGAGGTAAATGAACTGTCTGGATGCTTTTCTTGGCAGTCTCTCTTATTAGTGGGAGGTGGCAGTAACGAGAACATGAGGAAGACGGAAAGTGTTTACTTAAAGTCGTGGCCAAATGGCGAGGGAGAGTTAAGATAAATCACGAGCTGTCAACGATGACAACTTCAGACTGCTACTAGTTCACTCCTGTTTATGGAGTTGCAGATGCTACATTGAGAATGTGAAGGACGTTATTAAAGTGTTATTGGTAGAAGTTGCTGATTGTTTAGATGTCAGGGTTTGAGGCAAGAGGTAGCAGCCACCCAGACAGGGAACGGGGAAGGCATGAAGCCCTCATCCAGCCTTTCTGGCTGAATCTGCGCCCAGGGAATGGGCACCATTGACTCCTCTCCCTGTCGGGACTCTGAGGATGGATCGGCTGAGGCTTCCTGCACGTCTGTCGCATGACAAGCAACAATAGAGCGTTATGGTGAAGGGTCAAATGAATAAATGAGGTGCGTTCCCTGCTTTTCTGAGTGCTTTTCTTGTCTGAGATAACTCTACTTGGGTGTTGACTTTTGCACTGCAGCCTGGAGCTTGGATCATGTGAACAAAAGGCTGGAATCTTTTAAGGTCAGCCATTGTTCTCAACAGTTTTTGCCCCAGACACCTCTCTGAATGTTAACCCATTAAAAAAAACAGCTCTTAGGAGCCTTCAGTGTTTATTTTACTGAACTGTAGTGTTTTCCTTTGTCCTAGAGCTCACTCCTATCAATACTGACCGTATCAGTAGCAAGTTGCAGAAAATGAATACCTTCTGTCTTTGCACATGAGTGCTGTGAAGAGCTGGAAAGAGATTTTCTGTGACTTGTATATCTCTTCTCTCTCTGTGTTTCTCAAAAATTTGTGAGGTGCCGGCCAGGGCCCAGATACAATGGAAACTGTGACGTTCCACACCATTGGAGGTATGATGTAATCAGGAAGGACTGCATTGTCAACAAACCACAGTGAAAAATGGCCGACAGCTTCTATGACAGTGGAAGCTTGTATGAATCATTAAGAAGGTGAAAGGCAGGCTGAGTTCAAATCCCTGAGGAAGGTAGGAAAGACGACAATCACCGTGCAAAGGTTTCTGGGTGAACATGTGAGGCTGTCACGGCAGAGAGAGGAAGGAGCAGGTGAAGAGAAAAGGAGAAGCGAGCCCTGGTTGGAGAACTGCTGAGTAATTCATGTGGCTGGGCTGTGGTTTACATGGTGGCCGAAGGTAAATAAGATAATTGATTGTAAATCTTATAAAGATGGAAATAATTGATAATAGGAAAAATAAAGCCCTAACATGGAATACAAAATATCTTTCCACTTCATTATTTCATCGTTGCTTTAACACTGCCTTTCTTGGAAAAAATTTTTTTAATTTGTTGTTCCACTCATTTATGTATACAGTCATTGACTGGTTCTTGCAGGTGTCCTGACCGGGTGCCCTGCCCTAAGGTTTTAAGGAATCAAAACCTTAGCATATCAGGATGACGCTCTAACCAACTAAGCTGTGAGTCCAGGGCCTAAAGTTATTTTAATGAGATAAAATCACCTAGAATTTCTAGTGGTAGACTATTTATTGAGAGAAAATTTTTTTTTCAAAGGAAAATCTAACTGAGATTTTCTGGGGTGTTTTATCAGCAGAATTCAAGTTCTGGGTTTTTTTATTATATTTTATTGATTATGCTATTATAGTTTTCCCAATTTTTCCCCCTTCCCCCCCCACCCGGCACCCTCAACCTTCCAGCTTCTTCCCCCTTAGTTCGTATACTGGGTTGTACATATAAGTTCTTTGAGTTCTCTGTTTCCTATACCATTTTTGACCTCTCCCTGTCTATCTAATGCCTACCAATTATGCTTCTTCTTCCCTGTACCTTTTCCCCATTCCTCTCCTCCCCCTCCCTACTGAAAACCCTCCATGTGATGTCCATTTCTTTGATTCTGTTCCTATTCTGTTGTTTGCTTAGTTTTTGTTTTTGTTGTTTTTCTTTCTTTTATTTTTTTAGGTTCATTTGTTGATAGTTGTGAGTTTGTTGTCATTTTACTGTTCATATTTTTGATCTTCCTTTTCTTAGATAAGTTCCTATAACATTTCATATAATAAGGGCATGGTGATGATGAACTCTTTTAACTTGACCTTGGATGTAGGTCCTTGCCTTTCATCACTTCAAATACTTCTTTCCAGCCCCTTCTTGCCAGCAAGGTTTCTTTTGATAAATCACCTGATAGTCTTATGGGCACTCCTTTGTAGGTAACTCTTTCCTTCCCTCTTGCTGCTTTTAAGATAGTCTCTTTGTCTTGAATCTTGGGTAACTTAATGGTGATGTGTCTTGGTGTGTTCCTCTTTGGGTCCAACTTCTTTGGGACTCTCTGAGCTTCCTGGGCTTCCTGGAAGTCTATTTCCTTTGACTTCCTTGGGGAAGTTTTCCTTCATTATTTGTTCAAATAAGTTTTCAATTTCTTGCTGTTGTTCTTCTCCTTCTGGTACCCCTATAATTCAGATACTGGAAAGTTTCAGATTGTCCCAGAGAATCCTCAGCCTCTCTTCATTTTTTTGGATTCTCATTTCTTCATTATGTTCTGGTTGGATGTTTATTTCTTCCTTTTGTTCCAAATTGTTGCTTTGACTCCTGATTTCCTTCCTGTCACTGTTGGTTCCCTGAATATTTTGCTTTATTTCACTTTGGGTATCTTTCACTTGTTCTTTCATTTTTTGACCAAGCTCAACCAGTTCTGTGAGCATTTTGATTACCAGGGCTTTAAATTCTCCGTCAGATAGGTTGGCTATATCCTCCTCGCTTAGTTCTCTTTCTGAGGTTTTGCATTGTTCTTTCATTTGGGCCCTATTTCTCTGCTTGGGGCCCCTGATAAGTTGTGAGGGGCTTCCTTTTTGGCCAGAATTCATCAACCCCAAATTCTGGGTTTTGAAATAAGAGAGACAGAGTTTGAAAAGGAAAGACAAAGTCTCGGACTTGGCCTGAGAAATTCACTTGGGAAACTATCAGGGTGTTGGAAAGGGGGAGAAGTGGCTTCAGGCATAACCCTCTCCCCAACTCCCCTTCATGGGTTGAACTGTACCCCTCCAAAAGATGTTCTAGTCCTAACCTCAATTATCCATGGATGGGACTGCATTTGGGAATAGAGTCTTTGCAGATTATCAAAATGAGTTCATTAGCAGGGACCTTAATCCAGTATGACTGTGTGGAAAAATTTGAAAATAGAGGTATGCACACAGGGAGAATACCTCATGAACATGAAGGCGGAGACTAGGGCGATGCATCACAAACCAAGGAATGCCAGAGATGTCCAGCAACCACCAGAAGCTAGGGGAGAGGCATGGAACAGATTCTTGGAGCCCTCATAAGGAGCCAAACCTGCTAACGCCTTGATTGCAGACTTCTAGCCTCCATAACTGTGAAAAAACAAATTTCTGTTGTTACTACACTGAGTTCGTAGTAACTTATTACAGCAGCCTCCAAAAACTGATACAGCGCCGGATTGCAGAGTCCGCTTTGAAACAGTCTGGGGCAGGTGGGGAGGAGGGAAAGCGTGGGAGAGTGGGATGCCTGGCTGATGGGGACGGAATCTAAGATAGATGAGAAATGTATATGGAACATCCTAAGGAACGGCGCTCTGGGGGGTTCCGTCTACAGGGATGACTGACAGACACTGCAATGACAATACTTAACCACATGACAGACATGGTTCGGTCATGCAGCAAATATTTATTGGATGCGGTCAGCAATGAACAAGCCAGACACTTTGTGCGCTTGTGGAGATTGTGTTCTATGGGAGAAGGGAAAGCCGTGAGGAAACCAAGGCAAACACTGGGGAATGCGATTAGTGCTGGGAAGAAAATCGGAAGGCTTATATGTAAAGGTGTAGGAGCCTAGCACTTGACAGGAATGGGAAGGACGTAAAATGTTTCCTGAATTAATGAGATGATATTACACTGTAGAATAATATATGATAAGGGAGGTGCCGATGGGGATGTAGAGGTGAAAGAGTTTCTGTCTGTTGTTTTATTTCACGGGTTGTGAAGCTTGATTCTATACCGAATTGTCCTCGCTGGCCTTCCCCAGTCTCTCATGTGACTCTGCTCATTTCACTGATGGGATTGTGTTCCACGAGCCAGGACACCTGACGGCACAATAACTCAGAAAGTAAAGCTTTTCAGACTCAGGAGCTTTCTGAAGTTCAGAGAACTTGTCACAGATGGAAGCTGCTAGTGAGACCAGATATTCTCAGCTTATTTTGTAGCACTCTTCTATGATCAGTTTGAGTCCTGTAAACGTACAACAGAAGAGGCAGGGGACTGAGGGACCGTCCACAGAAACCACCTCAATGTGAGACGTCTCTCCCGGGGGATTTGTTCACCGTCCGTATAAACTCAGCTGTGGCTGATCGGCTGCTAACTTGAGCAGGCTATTAAAAAGCCAGCTCTGCTCATTAACTATCATATATCCTCATGCCGTGCTGTTCAAAATCTCTATGTCCAGTTTCCTAAAATATAAAGTGAGTTTAAAATACTTATATCATAGCATTGTTGTGAAACATACACAATCCATAGGAAAATGCACGGAACAGTTCCTGACAATATTGAATGTTGGCAAAATACTGTTTGCTCATTGATAACATGGGCATTTATTTATTGCCCTAGAGACTGATTTCATGAATAAATGAGTGAATGACCCAAATCTATGCTTAAACAGAATTATGAAGCAGAATAGGTGATAACTCAGCAACTAAGCTCTAGGCCACAGGTGGCAAACACAAGGCCCACGGGCTGAATCCAGCCCCCCACCTTGTTTCTAGCCTGGGGTAGCGTCGAGCTCTCACTTAACTGTTAAGGGTAGTTACATTTATACAGTCCTAAAATTCCATTTGGCCCCTTGAAGGCAACCATGAGGCCGATGTGGGCCCCGGTGAAAATGAGTTTGACACCCCTGCTCTAGGCCAAATTAAATGTCAGCAGACAGTGATGGTTTTTTACCTTGTTACTTGTCTCAAATGTGAGAGTTATTTCAGCAGGAGACATCTGTGAATCCAGTTGCACATTTCTACATGTGCAAATGATGCTGTGGTGGGAGCATGTCCTATGGCACATAACTAAATAGAACCAAGGTTCGTGAGCAGATGGGCCAAGAAAGACCGTCAGATGATGCTATGAAGTCAAGAAGAGCTATGTTATAATGGACCATAATCCTTAGGTCCAACTATGTTTAGAGTGTGGTAGGATCTAACATATAATTGTTTTCCTGTATTGAAGAAAAAGCCTGGAATTGGGTTCTACATTCAATAAGTATGTGTGAAATGAATGGATAATGGTGTTCTTAGAAGACCCACAGCAAAGTCTTTAGCAATCAACTTTATTGAGTAAAGGATGCTGTAGTTTGATGTGGACTTCTGTATTTTTACTGACTTCAGTATTCCATAGACACATTTGGCTGCTTGGAGTTCATCAATAGGGACCTCCAGCTATTCAGTTCTCTTTTGGGTAGTCCCATCATCTGTGTCATATCAGGGCCCGCTTCTATTGATTGATTTAGCTCTTGGCATTAGGTTGTTTTTCCTCACATTTCCAATTGCTTTATAATTTTTTGTTTAAAGCCAAACATCTTGTGCAGGGCAGTAGAGACCGAGGTAAATCATTTTTGTGTGCATAGGATTAGACATACATTTCTTCCTGCTACATTTTCAATATGGGGTTCGAGTTAATCTAGTCAGGAGCGCGGCGAGGTCTGAGGTTTGTTATTCTGTGGTTGCCATCAGTGCACCACAGACTTCGAGTTCCTTCCGTCATACTATGCATGTCGGTGCTCCTGCCCCTCCCTCAGCCGTAGTTCTGGGCCCAGAAGGTAAGTCTGCCCTTGCCCCAAGAGTAGAGGTGTTCTTCCCATTTCTTTCACCCAGATGCAATGGGATTTCACCAGCGCCTTAGGGGGATAGTATCTGTTGCACATCGGCCTCCCCTCCCCCCACACTGCCCCACAGATTAAGGGAGAAGAGAGGAAGGTACAGAACTAAACAACGAGGGACACTTTCTCAAGATGTTGACCAATCAATCATTTTGCCAGCATCCTGTGGGGTGTGTGGAGCAGGAAGGTACAAACTCCCTCTCTACCTCCAGGGCTAAGCGCACCCCTTGCCAGCCCATGCTTAGCTGCCGCTAAGTCCTTGCCTACTCCAGATGACACTTCCTAATTGGTGTCTGACTGTGTCTGTCCCAGGTAAGTCATGGTTCCTGTCCCATTTCTCCCTGTAACCTCGGCTCTGTGATACAGTCAAGAAAAGTTGTGAACCTGTAGTTTTCTGGCTTCTTTGTTTGTAAGGGTGGGAGTGACACTCTTCTAGCTCTTTACATCTAAACAGAAACCAGATGTCTACCCGCTTCTCAATATAATAATAGTAATATTCATATAATGAATGCGATATGAATATGGGTGGATATATATGAATTTATCAATATATATGAATATTCAGATAGTGAAATTATATAAGATATAGAAAGTACATTCATATACATTTATGCATAAATCAGGAAATCCTCAATTCTCTGGAACCTGTTAATTATACCTCCCTTATGGGAAGTGAGTATATTATATATTTAATACAACATACATATACATATGAGGGAGGACCCCAAAAAATCCAGAATTATCGTCTGGAGAGTGGACCCCTTGTAGTAGAGGCCTTTCCTGCAAGGTGAGTGTTCTAGAAACCCATCTGTATCAGTGTACCAGCTGTGTTGTTGTGAGAGGCTGCATTTGGCTTCAGTGAATTTTTTTGAAGACTCTGCATTTGCCCATTTCATGGTGGGCGATTTATGAGCACACCTGCCCACACTGTGCTGAGTGTTCAGCAGTTTTTAACCAAAAATGGTACAACCCCCATGCCCCACTCTCCCTATTTACCTGATCTCACCCTGGGAGATGTTTTTTATTTCCCTGGATGAAAAAAGTCTTGGAGGGGAAATGTTTTGCCAGTGTGAAAGAGGTGAAACAAAAAACAGCGGAAGCTTTAAAAAGCATCAAAATCGACGAGTTCAAAACTGTTTTGAGCAGTGGAAAAAACATCTTGTGTATTGCGTCAAATGGAGAGTACTTTGAAAGCGATTGACATTTAAACATGCATGAATAAATACACAATTTTTTATAATTAAATTCCATTGTTTTCAGAGGGGGTCCCTCCTCATATTCCTACAATTGTTTCCACTGACTTGTTCTTTTAAACTCAGGTACAGAGCTATTTGTGGCAAGTAAGCACCTGAATAAAGGTGATTATGAATACTTATAAAAAAGAATGTTGTCTTGGAAGAATGTAGAAGCTCTCAATGAGAAGCAGTTTCTGTTCTTGATGGTGTCAAGACAACTTTGAAGAATTCTGCAGAGGGCATGGCGAACAATGCCTGCTTTGTGCTGTCTGTGAACAGAAAATATATTTCAGTATCTGTCCACTTTGAATAGTTCCCTGCAGGCCAAATTGCAATGACTAGTAAGAAAAAAATCCGGTGATTTCTAAACCTGTTCTAATGAATACTACAATTCTAGTATACTAACCTCAGATTTACAATAAAGAGGATAGGCTCTGGATTGGCATACCTCAAGCTCACAGTGAACATCTCCGAGACCTTGGTCTAGATAACCTTCCTGAGGCGCGTTTTCTTGATCCATGCAGCGAGGATGAAACCTAACTCAGGAGGAACTGTGACGCTTGCAGGCCTTCCGGCACCGTGCCCCCGCCGCCGAGGGCAAGCGGCTCCCAATGGCGCACTGACCGTGGCAGCGACACAACCACCTCACAGTAAATAACAGCTTTTTGTTTTCTTTCTTTTCCAGCCAATCCCAGACGTGTGGGGGCTTTGCAAACCTGTCCCTTCATCCCCTTGTCCCATTTTCCACCTCTGTCTAAGATGGTATGAACTAAAGGAACTATACCGCATGGCCTGCTACTATTTGGGTGATATTCACCAGTGGGCCATTCACAGGATGCTAAAATTTTCTGTCTCCTCCAGAGATACGGCCAGATCAGGGAGAGGCCTGAGGTCACCGATCTCTTCTCTTCTTACTCTCAGGGTTGGTGTTGGAACCCACAGTCCCTCTGTGTCTGCCACTGAGGGACTGGGTCCAGGATCCCTATCTGTCTGATGATGAGAGATTACTTTTTATGACAGAGCTGTATTTTTTTAATGGCAGAGTACTTTTCATTTGTTTGTTGTTTGGTTTAATAAAAGATTCTGTGGGTCTCTGAAATTTCTCCAGGCTCACTTTATTTCTTTTTCCATGTGGTACTTATTTATAACTTACTTCCCTGTGCCATGTGAACACCCCAATGATGTTAAGATCGCAAGATCAGATATTCCACGAAGAGTTTGGGGATCTGGATTGGGGGCCGATAACATGCCGTGTCCCCTAGACACATCACCAGAAAGTCCTGTATTTGTTTATTTGGCACTGACCAGGCTAATAATAAAGTGTACTTTAATTTCCCATTTTGCTGTAGCCCTTGTTTTTATAATGCCGTCAGGGACTTTATAAGAAGGAACTGTGAGATTAGGGGAGGATTCAAATGTTCCTGGCCTCCACCCCCAGGACAAGACCATCCAGCGTTACGAAAATGTCAGCCCTCTTTCCCAAACATCACTTTTCCTTTGAGAATACAGCATCTGAACATTTTCTTGATTTGAAAGATGTGTACAATTCTTTTCTGAACCTTTTCTTCGTTTACTTTTCCGATGAAAGTTGAAGGATAAGATAACACAGATACCCGTAGGAAGTCTTGTCTGTGGGAGGACATTGCAGGGCAGAGAGGTGCAAGCTGCAAATAGCGACGTCAGGATTGGGCTTCTGGGTGGTGGCGTGGTCAGGGATGAGTCTCATGTGGCCCGTCGGCAGTGGCCCCGGCAGGCTTCTGGTTCCACCTGTTTGAATTCATGCTGAAAGGTCATTTCCACCATCCAGAAAAGAGAAGAGACAGCCGAGGCAATGTGGAGAGAAAGGGTGATTGGTAAATCACTACTCTTCGTTGGTCAATTGTACGGTCACTGTGGCTCCTTTCGTCTGGGCAGGTGGGCTCGCGGTGGGACACGAAGAAGCGTGGGTCTCCGTGCTCTTACAGAGAAGGATGTTCTCTTCCGTGTGAGCACGGAGAAGAGGACATCTTCAGTCCTGCCTGTCACCAGGCGGAGGGTCCCCCAGCAGAAGGCCGAGTTTGGCTTGGCACACCGACACTGGCTGCACAGCTCAGGGAGGTGAGCGTGGCGCATCAGTCAGTAAAAGACCCTCAGCTTCCGAGATTAAAAATCCCAGTCCTTTCCAGACTCTATAGGATCTTGTCTAATTAAATACGGTCAGGCAGGGTGAGACAAACAGGTGTGCGGATTTTCCCATCACTGTGTTATCTGGGCTCTTTGTCTGTCTTTCTCTTCTGCTCTGATAACTTGGATCAGTTTGACAGATTTTACAGTTTTCTTAGAAGCTAGAAGTAAAAAGATGGCAAGAGTTTAAAGACCATTCATTTGAAATCTTAGTCATCAGGGAAAGAAAGAAACAACTGAATAATCTTTAATGAAATGTGAGACAAAGTTCTTCATTTAATTCTTCCTTTTCCCCAGAGGGTCTGTGTTGAAAACAGCCATTTTTGCTGACAGGGTTATAACGAAACTGATCTTTCTCCTTATAATCCATGGGCATCCTAAAGAAGGGACCACATTAACCCTTAACATAGCCCCGGTGCCTATCCTCTGGTCTCGCAGCTTTCAAGCAATTAACAAGTACTTTAGAAAGAGTACATGAATGAATGACTGGTTGGCAGACCGACCTTGACTTCTCAATCCATGGTTAATCATTTAAAATATATTTGGATCTGAAGCACTCAGAAATGGGTTGCCTGTGTCTCACAGGTATGTTATGGCTCCCTGTTATTTAATTACATCCTCCTGTTTCCTCCTTCACCCTCCACCCCTCCATTTTCAGTTGCATGCACCTGTCTGTCAACGACCTCATCTAGAACAACTGCATCGTTTGGGTTTTCTCTATCAGTTGTTACCAATGAATCTGCAATCTCAGCGGCTTAACAAATCAGAAGTTTACATCTTGTTCATGTGTGTGTGTGTGCGCACACAGGCACACACACTGTGGAAGGACTGTCTTCCTGTCTCTGCTCTCTCTAGGTATGTATATACATACGGACAGCGAGATACAGACAGAGACATAAGTGCACAAAGACACACAGAGAAGACTCATGAATGAGAGGTGAATGGAAGGATATACTGTAAAAGGTGAACAGTGGTTAATTCTGGGTGCTAGAATTATAGGTAACTTTCTTATTTACAGTTTTTTGCATTTTCAATAAGTCTAAAACCATTGTATTCTGAAAAAATAAAAAATTAGTTTTACATTTTTTTGAAGAGACACTAGCATGGAAATGTGATACAGAGGAGGCTGTGATGAGCTGGTGAGAAGATGGGCCATTGGGGGATCCAGGGAGCAGTGGGAAGTGACTCTGGTGAGGAAAGGAAGAGCAACGGGAAGAAAAAAAAGCAAGGTAGTGACAGGGATACAATCAATTAATTTCCTTCCCCTCTGAAAACTTTGGTAAGTGTTTTGACGGCACCTGTGTATCTGGCTAAGTGTCTCCGGGAAATGGAAAGTCAAGAGATTGAAGCCTTAGCAGCCGCTGAAGGACCAGTGGTGGCGGGAAGCCCAGACAACAGGCCAGTTGAGGGGGTGGAGAGCTTTCTTGGTCACTTCTGCATCTCATGCCAAGCAGGGACATCCTGGGAGGTCATCAATGCTTGTGGGCGAGGTGCAAGTGTCTCTGACAGAAAAGCTTCTCAGATATGACATCTGAAGTTCAACATGTGACTTTATGGTGGCGATATGTACCCCAAAATAGAATCTGCTATTTAATTTTCTCACTGTCATTTCATTTAAGAGCGATTACCATGTAAGTTAGGTATTTCTAGGCAAGCAGAGGGACAATCTCTTCTATCCATATGTGTTTATAGAATGTTTCACACTCATGATAATTGTCCATAAAGGTAAAGTTCTTTATTCATAAATTGCCACTCTGTTTTGTCATTTCTTTTTCAACTGGTACTTCTGGAGAAATAACATTTTCTTTCTCTGCACAACTGCTTCTGAAATAACCTATCCCTTTCCCTTTCATAGATGCTTCCTTCCACAGCCACAGATTCCTTTGTCTTCAAACTTATCCTTTCCTCATCCAAGCTTCACTGCTGTTTCCACCAGCGAAGATTTTGCATTTCTCCCCAACCCCGACGCTGCCCCAGGCAATTGTGCTCTGGCCTCTGTATGCAGAGAGCACAGGACTGGGCCAGCTCCCAGAGGCTGAAGTTCTGAATTTGACTATCGAGGTGGTGTTTTAAAATATGAGTTCTGCAATATGTCTATCACAGTTTTAGGGAAAGTATTTTGGGGGTTCAACCACTATTTAGAACAGTGAAGCTGCAAACTTATTGCTCCCTGAGAAACAGATGGTTTAATCTAAATGTAAATATGCATGTCGTTCTTAGTGTGTATTCAAAAAAATATTATTCCAATTAAAAAGAGAACAACCAGAAAGGAAATGGAAGCAAGGAATAAATTTTAGAGAAAAATTTAACTTCACTAATAACCAAAGAAAATTAAAAACAAAACATTTTGCTTTTCAAAAAATTAGAATTAATTCTATTTCCCCTAAAAGAAATCCAGGCTCCTTGGAAAAATGACCAATCTCTCGAAATGAGAGCAATGTAACTATGAGAAAAATCTGGAACTTTTTTTGTGGGAAAAGCAAAATATAAGGGCTAAGAAATAATGATGGAGATATGCTCAGTGAACATAGAAGCAAGCCTTCCAGAGATTCCATTAACCAAATCAGGGGCAATTTCAGAATCAAAATGAATATGATTGTAGTAAATTAAAATACATGTAACATAAAAAGAATCCATGTACCCATTCTGAGACTAAAAAATATAAATGAACAAATGCCTGGCTGACTACATACATACAAACAAGACGGCAAGAAAGAGCAAAAGCTTTGTTACAGCAAAAATGGCAAATGATGAATGCAGAAGGAATTCTAGAGTTAGAAAAACCATTATTTTACAGCATTTATAGTAATATCAGACACATCGAAACGGATGCTAAAACCCATGGACGAGCCTGTTGAGGGACAGTGTGTTTACATAGTAGTCTCAGCGATCTCCCGTAGGTAACTTGCTAATTGCCAAAGGGAAAAGCTGCCTTTACAGCAGAGAAACGTGGAACAATCGCTGTCACTGAGTGATCAGAGTTAACAGGACCGGAAGAGGACACGCTGACTTCACGCTGTGATGCAGTGGGAAAGACCCATCGCCCCTGGGGCATTCCTGTCGGAGATGCTCAACCTGAATCTGATTCTGAGGAAACTCAGCAAAACCCAGATGGAGAGACGTTTCACAAAACCACCTGCCTGGACTCTTTCAAATGTCTCAGTGTCGTGCAAAATAAAGACTGAGGAGCTAACCTTTCCAGATTAGAGGTGATGAAAACATGACAGTGAAACTCAGTGTTATCTTGAACTGGTTTCTAGATCGGAGTAAGGGGCAGTCTTAGGACAATCTAAATATAGCTGTGTGCTGGAGAACATGATATCATTGTTCGTTCAGGTTATTGATATATCAGTGCTTTGTTTATTTATTTATTTATTTATTTATTTATTTATTTATTTATTTATTTATTTTAATTGTTCAAGTACAGTTTTCTGTCTTTTACTCCCATCCCAGCCCACCCTCCCCAATGCTCCTCACCTCCCTCTAATTTCCAGCCCCCCTTGTTTTTGTCCATGTGTCCTTTATACTTGTTCCTGTAAACCCTTCCCCTTTTCCCCTGAAATTCCCTCCCTTCGCTTCTCTGGTCACTGTCAGCCAGTTCTGTATTTCATTGTCTTTGGTTATATTTTGCTTGTTTGTTTGTTTTGGTTCCTGTTAAAGGTGAGATGATATGGTATTTGTCTTTCACCTCCTGGCTTATTTCGCTTAACATAATGCTTTCCAGCTCTATCCATGCTGTCTGTCTCAAAGGGTAGGAGCTCTTTCTTTCTTTCTGCTGCATAGAATTCCATTGTGTAAATGCACCTCAATGGTACTTATATTTAAAACAGTAAAAATTTCTAGAAAATCAAGGTGATTAGTTGAATTGTGGTATATTTGCTAATAATGTATTAAATGATAATAAAAATGTGTTAATTACAGTTTTTTTATGTTAGATAAGATTTGTATTATATCAGTATATATAAAAATAAACCAATACCCGATTTTATATAATTATAACTCAAATTATATGACATAAAATTTTCATAATAAAACACGACTCTGATCAAAAGATGAATAGTAATAGTTACCATGGCTGTGGACTCTGAGTTCCTATTGTCACTTTCTTTATATTTTTAAATATGCCCCACTTTCCACTTTGTTTTGGTTTCTGCAAAGGAGCAGGGAAAAACGGAAGAGCTGAAGCCCAGGGGCCACCCCCCACTAGCATGTGGTCATTATTGGTAAGACCTCTCTGTCTCATTGTCTTCTTCACCTGCAGTGTGAGGGGCTTTGACAGGTGCGCTCCTAATTGCCCTCCCGAAGGGAAGGCACAGCATGCGTCTCCTGGGGTGAGAGGCCGAGGTAGGCAGCTACCTACAGAAACTGTCCCTGAAGTCTTGGTCTAACTGCGAAATGCATGTGGATTCATTTCTCACTCGATCCTATGGAGTGAGGCATTGGTCTTAATATAAGAATAATACCATTGTGGGGATCCTAGGAGTAGACCATTTTAAGAAACCAATATCTCAAGAGATTTCCAAGTTAATGTTCTGAGAGTCTCTCAACCCAACCGGTAACAAAATGCAATGGTCGTCAGATAAACATGGGTAGAGCTGGTGATTGCATTATTTCCTTTCTACCTTGAACAGCTTTATTTCAAACTGAAATAAAAGAAGAAATGAAGTGTTTGCACTTTAAGTAGACAGGAGTAGCCAAGGTGACGCCATTCTATAGGGTTAATGTATAAAAAGGAAGATGCTAACTGGGCACATGCAGGAAGGAAATGCAGTCTTTCAGGCAGAAAAACAACCCTGTTTTAATGTAGTGGGATGTTCCCGGAGGTCACGTGACAAATTGGATCCCGAGTACCTATTTGGATCTTCAGCAGATGTTTACAAAAAATCCTGCTGTAAACCTCAGATGAAAAGAAGTTCTGCCAGGATCCAAAGTGCATAGGAAGAGATGATAGATGGGTAGAAAAACACAGCCTGTAGGAGTGTCTTCAACTGTGCGCTGTGAGATTTACTGGGCCTGATGGGGATCAGGCTTGAGGTCCTCCCAGTTCACAATCTATAAAAAGTGATACAGACTGGTTAATTCTGCTGGCAACACAGAGCTGAGGGGAGCTTCAGCCATTCAACAAAAAGTCAGAAGAATTCAGAAGTGTTCGGGGCTATTCCCTTGCCCTAAAATTTCTCGGAAATCAGTTGACTCTAGTTCATCAGCACTCACTCACATTTGGGGGAGAATGTGTGGCCTACAAAGCGAGTGTAGAAGACCCATCACAAGTTGTTTTTGGCACAGGAAGGATGACTTCATTAGTGTAACTTGAATTCCTGGGTTGCTTTGGACAATGCCAAGATCCTGGACTCAACTCCAGATAAGGCAAGTTTCCCAGCCTCCTATTTTAATCCTGTCAGAAGAAAAGTGTGGCAATCCGGAACGGTCCATACACATTTGTAATGGGATGGAACACTTGACCTTGAGATTCCTTTGGTGGACTGGCCGTGGAGCAGGCGCTGAGTACACCAGTCATGGCACTCTGGCATGAAGTGTGTTCTTCACCACAGACAACCCAAGAAATCATGACATATGAAAATCTCAGTTTTATCCTTTCCTGCAAGTCTATGGAGACCCAGCAGAAATGCTCTCTTTTCCTGCAAAAGGAGTTAAATGTTTCCCACTTATTTGCTATTGAGTGCTAAATTTTCTTTCCCAACACAGAGGGGGTAGACATTTTTATAGGAGGAAAGGCCATGACACTCATATTATTTTTTCTTGTTCTTCCTACTGGTTTTCCTTTTTCCCAAACCAAGCATTTTGTTTGGGCCTAACTGTAGTGTTTGTGTCCATTTTGATATCTGGATCCGTCCCCTGAATTTGAATGATATCATGCTCTGCTAAACTACATTGTTGTACTGTTTAAACAAAGCTAGAAGGGTGGGGTTCCAAAGGTGACTTATTAGTGGGGGCCAGGGTGCTTTAAGAGATGAAGCATTCTAAAGTCTGGCTGTAGCGAATTGTTTAGATGGGGAGTACTGTCTGAAGCCATTCGAATTAGCAAGGTTCTAGGTGTGGTTGGTGAAGTCACCACTGCATTTTAGGATTTAAGGTGAAAAGTAATGTGTTCTGCCAGGTTATAAAGAAGTGTTAAGTATGAGGAAATGACCTACACGGAGGCTGGCAGATGACAGACACACGGATGAGGACAGCATGCTGGTGACCGGAGTCTCAAATGAGGAGGAGGGTGGGAAAGTCATGGGGTAGAAGCTGCCATGTAGGTCTGAAAAGATTCCTCTACGCCTCCTAGAACCAGCTTCTAGAGGTCACATGAACACAAGCAGCCCCTTCACCAGAGATCTTCAGCATTTCCAAGACCCTGGTGAAGATGAGCACTTTCTTGAGTCTGAGGACTGAGGAGGGGCACAGCATACAACAGAATGGTCCTTCTTAGGGGTAGACAGAAGTCACAGGAGCTGCGAGTGAAGGGGTGGGACTAAAGGACAGGAGCAAGGGCCCCCCAGTGGGCAGGCAACTATTCAGAAGAGAATGCAATTCCGAGGGGTCCCCGAGAACACCAGAAATTAGAGAGATAGGACCACTCAAGTCAGAGAGAAGCAACTGAGTGTGGAGAAATTTAGCAAAATATATTTTTTTAGCAGATAACCATCTTAGTGCTCTGTTAATCTGTGAAATTCTGTGGATTTCTGTTTCCAAAGAGGTAAATTCCTAAGTGTGGCCTCATTTAGCTCCTCTGGTTTTCCTGTGACTCAGCCTTGCAAACCGAGCCTTGCTTTCCCCTCTGAGCCAGGTTAAGGCGATTCCCTCCAGGACTTGAACAGCCACCCCTTACTGTGTGGGGAACGGGCGCCATGTTGTAAAGGCACCCTTCCTGTTCAAGTCCTTCTGGGTTCTGATGACCTGCATGGGAGGGAGGCAAGGAAGCCGCAACTCTGGGAAGGCCTTAGAGAGGGGAAGGAGCCGACTCTGAGAGTAAAGGGTTGAATGATTGTTGGGCGGGGGGCCAAGGAAAAGGGGAGCAATTCAGCCAACTCTCCACTCCCCCTCTGAGCGCTCCAACTTCCCTTCCACCGCCAAGACACATTTTATTTTTCTGACATGAAATATGTATATAATTCTAGCCCGATTTTCTAAAGCACAAGAGGGTTGATTCTGTTTATGCCTCCCTCTAACTCCCACCCAGTACAAACATTGGCTTGCATCCTGGTGGTGACGACAGGGTCTAACAAAACAGAATCCCAGAGCCAGTAAGTAGATGGCTAAGTAAATACGCCCCAAAACACTGACATTTTTAACGGGATAGGTGCGGTAGCAGAGGGCTTGGACCGGGACGCACAGGCGAGATAACTGGGCGGGAAAACAACAGCAGACACTTAATGACAGACTTCTTGCTTGGATGCTAACGCTCTTTGTCCCTTCCCTGCTTGGACCCACAGGCATCATCTTCTGGATTTAGATGCTGGTGGTTGAAGCAAGGAGTGAGCAACCTCGCAAAAATGGGCCTGTTTCTGGATATGTCACGTATGTACCCGAAATACACAGATTGGCCCCTTCATAAACCAATGTGCTTCATGTGAGAAAGGGGGACCTCACGTAAAGGAAAGGAATTGGGCAACTGAAAATATGTGAGCCCTTGTGGCGAGCCAAGGCACGTGCATTTGATAACAGGAGCCGCAGGCTACGCACCTTGGAACTCTTATCTCATTTCACTTAATCCTCCTGTGGCTACAGGTCAGCAGTGGGAAGAACATTTCAAAAACATCACTCCCATCGCAGTAGGCAGGGATCCGCAGCATCAAAGATCCTGTGTCATTTCCTTTTATTAAGGTTCCTGAGAAAACCGTAAATTTTGTCCTGTTTCAATACTTCAGTAAGCAGAATGGCTCTATTTCCTAGTGTTGTGTTCCTTCCCAGCACCTAGCTCATAACATGTGTATCTTTGAATTAATAAATATATGCTAATGAATAAAGGGCTCGCTCTCCCTATACCTTGATTCTGAGAAATATAAAAGAAAAAGGTGTGAAATCAGCTTACTTTCTGATGTGTCTCACAGTGTCTGTCAAACAGCCCTAGGAAGGACGCTTTCCCAGAACTGAAGCAAGACCTTCCTTTTTAGATGTGGCTGCTTTGCTCTGTTACCCCTTCACTGCCAAGTACCACAATGTTGCCGTGATCAGTAGTTCTAGAGTACACCACCCCTCCAGCGGCCCAGGCTAGACCTTGTCTAGGAAATATTTGATATTTATGGAGCTATAGAGGCCGAAGTGTGTGGATCATCTTGGGGTGTGAGTCAAGTTGAACCTGATTTCCTAACTTTAAAATTGAACTTTCTTATTTGATTATTTGTCCTAAAACTAGATAATATTAAAAAAAATAAATCTGCAAAAAAATTCTTGAAAGGTTTTTGGATCTCTCTCTCTGTTTCCCTCTTTCTCTCTCTTAATCCATAACTCTCTCTGTTAATGTTCCCGTCTCTCTTGGAGTGGAGGCCTTGAATATCTTTCACCATGGCTTTGATTGCCCAAGGTGAGTTCAAAATCTGAAAGGAATCTTTCTCATAGACGTAACTCAAAACAGTGTTAGTCATTAAAGTAATCAATGTTGAAGGACATGCACATGTGGTAATACGCCTTTAACTTGAGTTCTTTTCAATTAGACCATTTTATTCATAGTAAAATTGGCTGGATTAATTTTGAGCACTTTTAATTTTTGTTTTTGTCACCATGCCTACAGAATATCAGCCTTTCCCCTGGACTGCTCCCTGTGTAATCTCCTCCTCAATTTTTGGCTTAGCTTCTATCTATGTTTAGACGTCTGAGCTCATCACTACACACTCTCCTTTTTCCAACTGTTGTTGGGCTCTTTCCCATATGCCCCTGACTGCAAGCTGGACAGTAACTCAGCACGATTCTCACTAAATTAAGATGGTATCTCAAGAGTAAAAGGGCTCTTCTCAGCCAGAACAAAAGCAGTATGTTTTACTCTTCTCCACCAACTTGGGAGATTTCTGGAAAATTAGAGGCAAATGTGAGCTGATCATTGGGAGGGGTGGTCTAATACTACCTTCCGTTTTTAAAAATGTTTTTAAGTGTTGCCTTTTGAGATGCACTTTTCCAGTATAACACCATATATAACATCAGAGCTGTCTTATTTTTCGGGGGGGGGGGGCTGTTCACACAGACTGCAATGAGAATGGCACCCTTAAAGCCTGCAGTGCACAGCTCACCATCCATCCATGTGGCGCTTGCATTCTTAGACACACTGTTCATTAGCACTAACAGGACAATACACATAATCCACTCCTACTTCTGCCTTTCACAGATGAGCACTGAGGCCTGACAGTGGAAGGTCTTATGCATTTTCATTCATCTTGGATGGATGCGTTCCAGCACGGTCCTCGCATCTCCTCACTCATGTCCACATTTCATGCTGATAGTACGTGATGGGGAATAAACTTTTATTTAACATATAAAGTTGTTTAAAATATTTTTTGTTTGATAAAAGTGTAAGACCTACTCTGACTACCACAGAAATCTTTATAATTTAAAAGCCATTGGACAAAAAAGAAATCAAATGATTGGGAGCTGGTATAAAATCTTGCATGAAAAAATTAATGTTCTCAAGGAAGAGGGGGGATGGAATGAAACATAGAAGTATAAGCTTTTATACAAGTCCTGAAAGAAGGCCCACAATGATGTTTTACAGAGTATACATCCTTGGACAAAACCTGCTTTTTAGCTGCTGTTTGCTAAACAGCATAAGACATACCTTTGATGGCCAGTTTATTAAAAGAGAGGAACACAGCCCCCCTGGGCTGGGAAACAGAAGTCTTCTATCCCTGGAACTGACTGTTCTTGAGGTTCATTGCTTGACCCAGATATGTTTCTTACTTTCTCTAGTCCTTGATTTACCAGGTTATAAAGAGTGATTAGACCACATGATCCTTAAGGATTCTTACCACCTTTAATATTTTACAATTCATTATCTTGGAATTAAGTAGAAGGTAGAGACATATAACTCCAGTAATGTTCTGGAGGACTGAAGAGTCTTCTAGATGTCTAGTTTTCAGCTTTGCTACCTATATTTTCCTTTAATGGGATTATTTGCCTGTCCTACTCACGTATGTGTTACGGCTAATATATATGATTTTCTCCTTTCAATTTACTAGACAGACCTATAGCGAAATATCTGGACTCCACCCGACCACCCCCACCCACTATCTAAATCTTGGAACTTCTCAGCCCTGAAGCAGCTTGTTGGCTCCGAGCTGGGTATTTGTTTACTTGGTGTTTTCCATCATCTGGGAATTCTCCGCCAGGACGCTGTGTTCTGTGTTCGTCGACTCCCCGTCGCTGTGCGCCCGGGCTCCTCGCTGATTATTCACTCGCACGGTTTCCCTTCCAGGCTCATCTCTTTCATTTGTTTCATGGAGTTCATGTCAGTATATTTAATACCAGGCCTGATATTTCTGGATCCTTCCTAACAAAACTGTGTTTATTTTTTCCTTGTTTCTTTCTCTCCTTGTTAGGTCATCCGTGCCTTTCCTGTAGGTTCGTTCCAGTGGCGTTGCAGAGAATTCATCATTGCAGTTTCAAATACTGCCGTCTGTTTACTGGAAATTTCCTTCTCACTCAAGGTCTTATTCTCAGGAGGTGTCATCTTCTAGGTGAAACCTTTTGGTATCTGAAGCCTTCTCAAAACCTGGGACAGTATGTACGTTGGTGTGGTAGCGAAATTTTTAAAATGATCTCCTCTTCCCCAGCTACCCTGACCTAATCTTCACACTTATGAATAAGAAGCTACATCATGCTTGTGATTTTGTATGATGCTATATGACAGAGTTGCCCTTAAAGTAGGGAGTTTATCCAAGTGGACTTGATATAACCACATAAGTCCTTCCAAGTGTAAGGGGGTGGTCAGAGAGATCTGAAGTGTGAGGACTGGATGGGTCATGGCTGTGTGAACATGGAGGGGCCACATGGGAAGCAAGAGGAAGCACGTGGGTGGCCCTAGGAGCAGAGAGCCACCCCTGGGCAAAGCCATCCAGGAAATGGGTCCTTTGTCCAACAACCAACAACCACAAGCAACTAAATCTGGCCAACAACCTGAGAGAGTCTGGAAGCAGATTCTTTCTCAGGGCCTGCAAACGAGAGCCCCCCCTGGCCCCAACTTGACTTTGTTCTGTGGGACCCTAAGCAGAGAACCCACCCACTGGGCCCAGACCTCTGACCTGCTGGAATAGCGACAGAGTAAATGAGTGTGGCTTTAAGCGGATAGGGGTGTGGTGATTTGTTACACAACAATAGAAAGCTAATGTTCCTAACTGTTGTGCTGCTTTTGTGCTTTTGTTTTCCTACTTCTGGATCTAGGGTTGAGCAAAAAGGAAAAAGGACCCATGGACATGGACAACAGTGTGGTGATTGCTGGGAGGAGGGGGTATAAAGGGACTAAGTGGTAATGGAAAAGAAATACAATTAAGATTAAATAAAAAGATATAAAGAAGTGGAATCCGCAGTTTCATGGAGCTAAAGTCCTTTCAACCCACAAATTCTCCCAAATACTGAGGTTAGGGGAAGATTCCAATTAATCTTTTAAATAATTCTAATTTAGAATTGCAATAGTGCTTCATCTGAAGAGAACCTGGGGGAGCAGTTTTCCTTACTCAGTTACCAGTGGCTAGAATCTCCAAATTAGCAAATTATGCCCTAAACTCAGTGACATGGAGGGTGGGCGTGTGTGGAAAGTGGGTGTGAATGATGTGGGCCAATCAGGTAAAATACAAGTCTCTTTTAATGCAATTTTAAAAGACGATAAAGAGAATAATTAGCAAAGATAAAAAAGACTAGACTAGAATGGAATCGGAAATATTGTAAGTAAGTTGATGGATAAAATCTGAGAATTTGATTCAAACTGCTTATAGTCACTAACATCAAGGTAACGAAAGGTAGGTTGAGAGGGAAAGATCTCCCTGTTTAGGCAGATTCCAGGCTTCATCCTGTGTTATGTCTTTTCTGTCTGCCTCACTACAAAGTGAAGAATAAACTAGGAAGCTGAAAAGATAAATTATATTTTTACTTTGAAAATTTGAATATGTGGATATTAAACACACATTAACGGAAGAATAAGATTAAAGATGAAAGAAAGTTATCTGGAAGAGACTTCCACATCAAACTCCGCTGAAGCTTTGAAACTCTCAAAAGGGATTTGACCTTAAAAATCAATGAAATCAGTTAAATACCCTTTTTTATGAATAAAGCTGGAAGTATTCAATTCAGGAAATGTCTTCAATAAAAGGATGTCTGAAGATGTTGGAAATCAAGTTTTAAATTGACCAAACTATAGATTTTTACCTAAGTATTTTCATTTATATAGATCCATCTCAGAATGGCATATCACTTGCATATCAAAATTATTAAGTAAACACACGTGCTTTTATAGAAATAAAAATATAATAATGTGCCAGTCTTGCAGCATTTGTGTCTCGTATCTTGCAAATATAAAAAATAGTGGAAGCCAACTTCCAGATAAGATGGAGGCATAGGTGGATCACTTTGCCTCCTAGCACAACCAAAAGAAGGACAGCAACAAATTTAAAAACAAAAGAACAACCGGAAATGCCAGAAAGTCAAACTGTATGGAAGTCTAACAACCAAGGAGTTAAAAGAAGAAATATTCATCCGGACTGATAGGAGGGGGCAGAGATGGACAGCCAGGGTAGAGAGGACTCACAGCAAGGCTGCAGCTGAAGGACCAGGTGAGGCAGTGGCTGGTGGAGCAGGCAGTCTCACATTTGCATGTGGATAAACTGGGAGGAACAACTGGGAAGCAAGACAGATCACATAACCCAGGGTTCCAGCATGGGGGAAATAAAGCCTCAAAACCTCTGACTGAAAAAGCCTGTGAGGGTTGTGGTGGCAGGAGAAACTCCCTGCCTCACAGGAGAGTTTGTTGGAGAGACCTACAGGATCCTAGAACATATGCAAAACCACCCACCTGGGAATCAGCACCAGAAGGGCCCAATTTGCTTGTGGGTAGCAGAGGAAGTGACTGAAATCTGGCAGAGAGCTGAACAAGTGGCATTGTTCCCTCTTGGACCCCTCCCCAGCATACACTGCCACGGCGCAGCAACCTGGGTTGCCCCACCCTGGTGAATTCCTAAGGCTCCCCCCCTTACTATGAAACAGGTGCGCTGAGACAAAAAAATATGGCCCAAATGAAAGAACATATCAAACCTCCAGGAAAAATACAAGTAAGTGATGAAGAAATAGCTAATCTATCAGATACAGAGTTCAAAATAGTAGTAATCTGGATGCTCACAGATATGTTTGAGTATGGTTGTGAAATAGAGGAAAAAGTGAAGGCTATGAAAAGTGAAATAAAGGAAAATGTACAGGGAACCAACAGTGACGGGAAGGAAACTGGGACACAAATCAATGGTTTGGAGCAGAAGGAAGAAATAGTCAACCAGAACAGAATGAAGAAATAAGAATTCAAGAAAAAAAATGAGAGTCTTAGGAATCTTGGGGACAACTTCAAACATTCCAACATCTGAATTATAGGGGTGTCAAAAGGAGAAGAGGAAGAGTAAGAAATTGAAAACTTATTTGAACACATAATGAAGGAGAACCTCCCCAATCTGGCAAAGGAAATAGACTTCCAGGAAGTCCGGGAAGCTCAGAGAGTGCCAAAGAAGTTGGGCCCAAGGAGGAGCACACCAAGGCACGTCGTAATTACATTACCCAAGATTAAAGAGAAGGAGAGAATCTTAGAAGCAGCAAGAGAAAAGGAAAGAGTTACCTACAAAGCAGTTCCCATAATACTATCAGTTGATTTCTCAAAAGAAACCTTGCAGGCAAGAAGGGGCTGGAAAGAACTATTCCAAGTCATGAAAGGCAAGAACCTACATCCAAGATTACTCTATCCAGCAAAATATCCTTTAGAATGGAAGGGCAGATAAAGTGCTTCCCAGATAAGGTAAAGCTAATGGAGTTCACCATCACCACGCCCTTATTATATGAAATGTTAAAGGGACTTACGTAGGAAAAAGGAGATCAAAAATACAAATAGTAAAATGACAACAAAGTTACAACTATGGAGAATTGGACCTAAAAACAGAACAAAACAAAAATGAACTGAGGAAACAACAGAAACAGATTCACAGAAATGGAGATCACATGGAGGGTTATCAGTGGGGATGGGAAGTGGGGAAAATGGGGGAAAAGGTACAAGGAATAAGAAGCATAAATGGTAGGTACAAAATAGACAGGGGGAGGTTAAGAATAGTATGGGAAATGGAGAAGCCTAAGAACTTATATGTATGACCCATGGACATGAACTAAGGTGGAGGAATGCTGGTGGAAGTAGGGGTACAAGGTGGAGGGGAATAAAGGGGAGAAAAAAAATGTGACAAATGTAATAGCATAATCAAAATATATTTAAAAAATAGTGGAAGCCGTCTATGAAACCAGGGACTTGAAAATCTCAGGTTATGAGAGGCATTAATGATTGTGTTCGGATATTTCCAAGATTTCCCTGCTGTTGGGCAAAGCCAACTTTGACTTGTGACTGCTCCTAAACTCAGCTTCAAATACACATCTGGCTAGGCGTCCCTAGGTGGGGGCTGTGGCAGCCCCACGTCCATTTGCTGGGGTGTTCAATGAACGAGAGCTCAGGAGGTCACTGAGCTGGGCTGATGGCATAATGCAGGGAAAGGAGGACTACCTGGGGCCTGAAACGTGAATGCAGGTGTGTCCAGTGAGGTGGGGCAGTGGAAAGAGCATTGCACATAGAGGAAACAGAGGACGTGTAGATGGCTCATGTTACGCACTTCTGGGATGGCCGTGCCGCCAACTATGATGAAAATGATACCTTATGCTTTCACACATCTCATAGTTGAAATGGTCTTATTTCTTCTTTTATGGTATCTCCACCATAGCTTGTTGAGATATATAAGGCAGAATTTATCACCCCAGTTTTAAAGATGAAGAAGTCAAGGTCCCATGAGAATGAAGTGGCTCTCCCATAGCTAATCACAACTGATGATCTTTCACAAGCTGAGCTCAGAAATGCTGCTATAAGATGAGAAGGGCCCTTTATATGCATTTTACAGCTTGTTGCATTTTCTTACATGTTAACTTATTTAACTGACATTATTAGATACTATCATTAAGAGCATTTTCATTCGGAAGTAAAGAAACTAAATGTCAGAGAGTTGACGTAATTTATCCCAAATCATACCAGCTGGTGACTATGAGAACTAACCTTATAAATATCCTATTGCCTAACCTGCACTTCACCTGAAATGATGAAAGACCTACTAGGGTGATGTATTTAGCCCCAAATTATTCTTATTCTTCTTGAGTTAGTTAATCACATGGGCAAATCAAAACAACTTAATTTTGGTCCATTGTCGGCTTCCTTCCCACATCGCCATGTCCAACATTGGAAGCTGCCTATGATCTTCACTGTGGCAGAGGTTAAGGCATTCTCACATTTGTCCTGCATATATTTCAATGGTCAAACAGCCATGGGCAACATTAGCTTATAGTACATTAAATGTGTATCTGTTTATTGCATCAAAATAGAATTCCTTCAATTTTGTTTTTAGGATTACAGAAGATAAATGAGAGAAAGCTTGACAAATGATGGGGAAAGTGGGGGAGGGGAGAATGGGGGATGATGATTCCAGGAATATTGAGAAACTTGGAGGAATGCCCAGAATTTGGAGTGGGAGCTAGGGAGGGAGATGTCGGAAAAATAACGAAGGTGATAAAGACAGACTCAAAGTGTAAGGAGGCCTTGAATGTCAGGACAGGAAGTTGGAAATTGATGGTGGAGGTACGGAGGAGACAGAAGAGGCATGGGGAAGTGGGAGTAACGCTGTCATGGAAGCCCTGGAGACCTGTCACGGGCACAGGGAGTCTGGGCTGGCTGGGGCTGTGGGGAAGAAAAGATTGCAAGGGGGGAGAATTTCCAACTCTTGTGTGCCTCACAGATATATAAATAAAGCACAATAAGGACTATAATGAGGAAATAAATGTCATAAAAATGTTTGATAGCAGATGGGACATAGAAACATGAAGAGATGCCAGTAGCCTCCAGCCAAGAGCAATAAGAGAGAGAGTTTGGTCTAGATGACCTCAAAGCTCAGTTCCAACCTTGCAGATTCTGTAATTCTGTGCTTTGGTTCAATTTATTGAATTCCACTGGTGTTTGTTTGCCAGTTACCGCCTACATAGAAGACTCTGTGCAGGGTGCTGTGGTGGGGGTGGGGGAAGGGAAGGGGATATGAGATTGAATGTAATTTAGTTCCCTACTTGGAGAAGATCCGCACATACTAGGGAGAAGATCTTGCAAACTAAAATTCATTCCAGAACGAGTGAGTGACTTTCAAGGACTTTACATGCAGTGGAAGCCCAGAAGGTAGAGTGAGCAAACTCCAAGTCATCTGTGCAGGTGATGGTTTCAGGGGTAGGCAGGAGAAGGCAGAGGCAATTATGAGGCAGAGCAAAACTCAGGTCTCAAAGGGGTAAAAAGAAGTTGCAGGAATGATAAGTATTGGGTTGGCCCCAAAGTTAGTTTAGTTTTCACCCTACGAAGGCTCTAGTAGTGCTTGGTTGTCTTTAACTTCATTTGAAATAATTTTGGTAGATTGTATTCTGAGAGCTGTCATATCAGCATGCATTTAAAAAAAGTATCAAAATTGGTGAATTTTTTGAGCAGCCATTTTAATATTTTTAATAGTGAAGATAGAAGAAGACATGCAGCATATTTGGCCTTTTCTGCTTTATTAATTCCAAAAAGCTAAAAAAAAAGATTTGTGCAGTGTATGGAGAAGGCGCTGTGTCTGACTGAACGTGTCAGGAGTGATTTGCAAAGTTTTTTTGGTATTATCGACATTTTAGCCAAATAATTATTTGCTGTGGGCCTGTCTTATGCATAGGAAGATGTTTAGCAGCACCCCTGGTCTCTACCCATGAGAAGCCAATAGCGAGAGACAGCTAACGTGCTCAAAACACTCAAATCAATAAAGTTACTGGTAAAAATGAAAAATGACTTATTTTATGGGAAAAACTGAATAGACTTTTTGGGCAACCCAATATAACAGGCAGGCCTCTGAGATAATGCTGTGTGAATCAAACCCTTGCACAGCCCCCTCTCCCGAGTGCCGGTGGAACCTGTGACTTGCTTCTAGCCCCTAGACTATGTCAGAGGTGGTGGATGCCACCTCCATGATTAAATTTTTAGATTATGTGGCAAAGGGAAAGTTATAAAATTGCAGCTGTGGTTGTGTTCCCTTATATAACACTCTATTTTAGCAGACTGGAGAAAGATTCTCCTGCTGGCTTGAAAGAAATGTGTTGCTATTTGTAAGAGTTCCCCTTGGCAAGGAACTATGGGGCCTCTGGGAGCTCAGAGCATTCGCAGCTGTGAGCCAGCAAGAAAGCAGGACCTCTGTCCTACAACTTTGAAGACTGCATTCTACCAACACACAGGTGAGCTTGGAGAAGGACCCTAGCCTCCAGAAAGGAAGTCAGCACCGAGAAAACCCAGGTTGTAATCTATGAAACCCTGAGCAAAGGATGCGGCCAAGGCATTCCTGGATTCCAGACCAACGGAAACAGTGAGATAATAAAGGGATGTGTTTTAAGCCATTAAGTTTGTGTTAATCTCTTATGCTCATAGAAAATCAGTACTGCAAGCTGTCATGTCTGGCTGAAACTCTGAGTGCATGTTGGGGATCAGTGGTAAATGAGACTAAAAGTACTCTTTGGGGTGAGACAGTTTAGTTTAGTCCCAATTAGAATCTATGAAATGAACGGTGTCTGGTTCAAGTTAGAACTAAATGAAATTCCAGTGGGTGGGACAATATTGGGGTACACTGTGTGAGCTACCATGTTCTGTGGTAACAACAGTGGTGTGGTTTGGGGAGTAAGTGCAGTATTAAGTCTATGGAAGCATGTGTTAATCAGCTCCATGCTAAATCTCTAGCACTTGCCTAACCTGGTGGCTGCTAGTTTGTAGTCATGGTGATTGATGATTTTCTATGGAGCCACTTCACTCCCCTTGAGCTTGTTAAAGCTCAGGTGAGTGCTATTAGAAGGCAGAAGGAAGGCTAGATAGAACTGCCGTGGAACCCTAGAAGTAGAAGGTGGACAGAAGCCTTAAAGACATCTCTCTTAATTCTCTTCAGTGCGTGACTCTTCTCCACAAAATTTCTAATCTGTCTTTGTTCATCTGAATAATTCCACTAATAGATTGCTCACCACTTTGGAAAGACTGGATGGTTAGACTCCATCAGTTATGAGAAGATTTTCTTACCCTGAGTTATAATTTTATGGAATCCCAAAGGTCAGAGATGAGTACCTTTACAAAGGTCAGTGTAAGAGGTGAGAAAATGAAGGTAAATTGTTCAGGCCTCCATAGTCGCTCTATGACAGACCACATATTCCCTGTACCTCTTCTACCAGGAACATCTCAGGTGTGGGCCTGATGAACGAAGGCAGAGGATTTATTTAAAGATATCAACTATTAGGAATAGTGGCTGACTTTGCCTTTTGAACTCACATGCAGATTTAATAGTTGCCTGTACCTTGCCATGGCTACTTTCTCATAATGAGCACAGTCATCTCTCTGCCATCTGTTCTTGACTACTTCCACTCCCATTTGTTTGTGTAATACGCACTTATTGCATAACTTTTGTACCTTTCCCTTTAGAAAAGCACTACTAGCAACAGACTCAATTTCCCATCAAGGGTGGGACTCTTAAAATTGGGCGGTGCTGCCCCTCCTTTTCCATCAAGCCTCCTCCCTCCTCTCGGGGCAAAGCTCCCGTGGTCTTCCTCTCAATTTCAGGTAGATGTTGGAGATAACAACAGTCTAATTCCCTGGATTGTAACGGCTCTCTGAAGCCAGAGACTCGGAGCTGGATCACTAGAGTGACAAGAGCTGAGATGGCAGTTGAGCCGATGAGAAGGCTCCGAGCCAACCCACAAAGGCACTCTGCCTCTGAGACAAGATCTGTCTGTTACCTGCCCTGAAAGTCTTCCATAGGGCTGGCAGAAGGAAGTGGAGAAGAAAGAAGGAGCATGGTAGGGAAGGAGAAATGGGGACGGGGAACCAGAGTAAATAGGAGTAGTGGGAGATGAGAACCTAAGGGAACATAATGGTAGGCCTACAACTTCTCCCTGACTCAGAACATCACAAGCAGTTTATCAAACAGCGTGTGCCCCCAGACATATTTTCCTGGGCTGGAATGCTGTGGTCATCCCAGTCCTACGGCCACCCACCCGCGAGGCAGAGATGGACGTCTTGGAAATTTGAGGGGAGGTCAGTGCCTATCTCAAAATGAAGTCAAGTCCCCGCAGCCAGGATGGCCGAGCATCCTATTGAAGGCCTACCGAAGGCCTCATCCGATAGGCAGTGACAAATAGCCACTCTCCAGGAGCAGCGTGGCCCCTGAGGAGCATTTCTGGGAAAGAGCATAAAACCACAAACGGCCCCGCCGCTTCCCGAGTTGAGTACACAGTGAGTGGTTCCTGTGTGGGCTTGGGACGGAGGGCCAAGTCTCCAGATAGACTGTCGGACTGCGAGTGCTCCTAATGACTTCCCTGGCCTTGACATGTGAGGAAGCAGGACATGTACCCATTAGAGTAAAGTTTTTATTAGAATTGCCATTCCAGAGATTATTAGCAACTTGTAAAGAATGCAATTACCACTTAAGCTGTATTCAGCTGAATACATTTTAACTATAATTGAAAACAAATGCAGGCTTAACTGTATGGTTGGTTAAGCCTCGTGATCGTGACTGTTATCTTATTATTTTCCATTAATTAAAACAACATGTAGGGGATTTATTCGCAATTACGCAGTTGCAATTTGACGAAGGCTCAAAATAGATTTCTTATTTCATGTTTGCTCCACGGCACCAGCTGAGCGTGGGCGCAGGCTTTGCCCCGATTTTTCCCAGATTTTTGTTACAGTGTTTTTTGGATCCACTGAAATGTGAGTAAAGATAGAGATACGCTTTTATTTCTATTCTTTTGAAAGAAAACTGTAAACTCCTCAAACTCTCCCTTATGCTTATGTAACAGGGAGGCCACGGGTGGCCACGGCCACCTGAGCGCTCTGACCTTGGTGACGTCCAGGAGAAGCCAGTTTCCAGTTTCTGTTGATTATTAGGAGAAGTGTTTAGGGCTTTGAGCTGCTGTGAATTTTGTGCCTGTTTTTAACTGAGTGCAGTCATCTAGGATCTCACGTTGTTGCTGTCGTTTTCCCTCGGCTTGGCGTTTCATCCGAGTGTGGAAGGGGAATTCGATTTTAGGGAATTTGCTGTAATTACCTAACTTGCCCTCTGAGGACACGTTTCAAAGCTTCGATGTGAAGATGAGAGGCCTGGCTCCAGTTCTCTGGTTCAGTGTGATATCGGGAAGTGACTTCCTATCTCTGGACCTTAGTTTTGCCATCTGTGAAACTGGGCTAACAGACCCCATCTTATCTACCTAACAGGGATATCTGCGACCACGGGGGACGACAGCAGTGCAGGGGTTTGGACTCTGTAATGAATATTCAGAAGTGTGGATCATGAAAGTGAGAGTCTTCGTTTCCGCACAGACCCAGGAGGTTGTTCTCCACCGACTGCAGCAAGGTCTCAGCTCGCCTCGGAAGTGCGGCAGTGTCTTCCCATCGCAGCCGTGGCTTCATGATGTGCATCTCTGACCGGTCACCCTGCTGCCTGTAGGACAGGCGCCCCGACGTGACCCTCAGCCACAGATGGGGGGATTTGGGCTATAAACCCTATGTCATGACTGAGTACTTGAACTGCGGCTAGCACAGGTGAGGAGCTTCCCTCTAAGTGATAATCAGTTTCAGTAGATGCAGATGATGGACTGGGTAGCACAGGTGCAGAAATTAACGGGAGAGTGGCCAGAGTGGTTCTAAAGAAATGGTGCTCAGGTGCCATGGCAAGGGGACTGCCGTGAACACAGAAGCGTGAGACTTCGGCTGAGAAAGGACACTGTGACCACCCCCTGCATTTTTTCCTTACACGATGTTGATCATATGGCCCTGCAGGCAGCTCAGCGGTCGCTTGAAGACACCAGCATCCATAATCTCTGTGTTCTCTCGGACTTGCCTCCGCTCCAGGGAGGTGGACAGACTCTGTGTGGTCGATGCTTGTAAATGGAATCCTCTCTCTAAAGTGTGAAGAGGCCTTTGGGAAGGGGACCCAGTCAAGGAGGAGAGAAGGAACTGCTTCAGGTAGGCTAAAGACGCTGTTCTAATACAAGCCAGTGCTCTCAGGCCCTCCTCCTGGGTGGAACCACCTTGCCTTTGGCACAGTTATTTCTACAAGGCCAGGGGAGGCACAGGGCAGCTAGGGAGGGAGAGCATGTCTGGGTCAAGGAAGAAAAAGAGCACTGCAGGGTCACCAGTTGGAACAAACTGAAACTGAACACAGCTGCAGGTCATGCTTTCCAGATGCCTCCCTGGAATGGTTCTTGTGACATCTCTGCAAAGGAGGTCCATGGAATAAAAGCACAAATGCCCCAGCTCCATGGCCACTCACTCGCAGTGTCCTCGCCAGGAGGCACCTCAGCGGTCATCACCCGGAAAGGCTGTTACCGTGACTTCAGAAGATCCACGAGTCCCCCGCATTGCAGATAAACATTGTGCTTGTAAGTATTTTCCAGAAACATGGCTCTTTTCCTTCATAAAAATTTAAATTACATTTATAAATGGAAAAAGATTCAGAACTGCTGTTCTACCTCATAGCCCACCTACCATGTCCCATATAAAGAACATGAAGCTCAGCAAGCAAAAGTATCATTCCCCAGGTCATGGTCATGCAGCAGATCAAGGGTGAACAAAAGAGAAAGGAAACAAGGGTAGAGCTTGTAGTTACTCATCAGAGACCCTACCCTGCTTGCCTTAATCATCAGCACCTTTGGAAGTGGTTTCACCTAATACTCATCTGTCACGTTGCCGTCCACCTTGATTTTCCAGTCTTCACAATACATCATGAGAAGCTTTGTTATGACTGGTTAATACCAGCGACAGTTTCAGGTCTTCATGATTCCCAATGGCCCCCAGGAACCGTAGGAGTAACACAAATGATCGGTGCATTCTCACGCACACCAAATATTATCTGTAGACGGAATAAATTATATGTTTTCCACTTACGTATGAGCATCTTAAAATAAATGTAGGCACTATTGGGATAAACAGCTTGCTAATTTATTTAAAAATTAATTCATTTTAAACAAAGCACAACAAGTAAAATAACCTCAGTTGGGGCCATAAGCTTGGAAATACCTTGATGCCATAAAGAGCCCTCGTACTCACAAATGTATGAATTATTGAAGCATCTACTGCATTTCCCTGGTTTGGCAATCCTGAGAAACAAAGTTCAAATGAAAATGTTCTTAATAAAACTCTCGTTTCAAATGTCTCCTCTATCCCCCAAATCAAAGTAAGCTATTGGCATTTCTCAAGGGAAGGAAGCCCATCCCACAACAAGGGTCCCCGATTCTGCTGGCACCCTCAAGTTCACTGAGGCTGCTGCCACTTGGAAGACGCACATGGGTTCCTGTCTTTCAGAATGGTGGGGTGTAGGAACTGTCACTTTTGGGTATTGGCCTCATCCTTGGGCAGATGGGTTAGGGTTAGAGTATCTTCACTGAAACTGTGGCAATTAGTACAGCTACACACGCTGATGAGAAGGTGGCCCCTGGGATTGACTGGGTCACACACTGTCAGTTGAGTGCAGACATACGGTGTCATCTAAGGCCCCGGAAGGAAACACATGGCCAGTGCGGTCTGCCTGGTTTAACTACACTGAAGATGCCATTTATCATGCCCTGTGCTTCGTTTATTCGCATTGGGACTTTTCATAAATAAAAACTCACTGTGGACAGTCATGAACATTTACAATGCACACGTTTGGACACACCAGTTGTTTCGCATCACAGTTCCCCCCAAAGACCTTGATTCAATTCTAGGCCAAGAAAGACCCCAGGGAATAGGACCACACACTGTACTCTACACTGTGCCTCGGGAGATGATAGATTGTGTGCTCACAGTAGCCAGATTCCTGAAGAACGCCCCTGCCCCATTCCCTCCCCACAAGACATTTCCCCTCAGTGTTGTTTGTTTAGACATCTACAGACAGGCACCCTGCTCAGCAAGCAGAGCCCAGAGGGCCTCCTTCTTTCAGAGCATCTGGGGGGGGGGCAGGGGTGAGCAAGCAGCCCTGGTCCTTCTCTGGGGGGCACACAGCCCGTCCCCCACAAAGGCTGTGCGCTTGCTTGTCAAAGGATGTATCTTCAGGAAGCAAGACCAGCATGGATGGCAGGGCCAACACAGGCTCTTCGATTGCTCTCTGTTGGAAGGAAGCAGGCTCACTGGAGAAACAAATTCACGTCTTGCTGCAGGGTTATTAATGGAACGGAGTGGCTCACATACCCCAGCCCTCTCCTGGCCCAAGCGTGGCAGAGTCCTGCATGTTTTACTTCTTCCCAGAGTTAGTGCGGGTTCCAGTGTGCTGTGGCCTTCCCTCTGCCGATCGTCAGCATCTACAAGTTCACGGTCGCTGTAGTTCAGGGCTCTCTTTTTCTCTATTATAATGCCATCCACCCTCATGTGTCAATTTAAGATCCTTCCAGTTATCCATCCCTTATTATAAATTGGTTTACAGATTTTTTCCCCCAGAAGACAATTTTGACAGTGATGCATGGGGCTTAATCATGGGTGTTCTGATTGCTGATGAGAAGGGAGAGAAGACTACTGCCAAGGTGAGGGAAGACCATGGGGGATGAAGAAGCAAACTCTCTGTATCAGCCTGCTTTAAATTTCACAGGGAGACTTCCTTATCTGCTTGCTGGGAACTGAGTTCCATGTGTAAGATGTTACTAGGACCGTACGTGCACGACTAGAGTTGGCAAGAGTGCTGAGAACCAATGACACTTTATATCATGGGCTTTTCTGTTAAGCTGTCTTGCTCTTTTAGCTGCTAATCAAAGGCAGTATGAACAGACAACTACGCACTCCTATCTAAGGCAGGATTTCATAGCACCTTGATTTCAAACACACACTGCACGTGACACATGCCTGGGATTGTTGCATTTCTGGAAACAGGGAAGGAGCTTAGAAGCCTTATCCAATTTCCTAGGAAAGAGACGGGTGTTAGAGGTCTGGAATGATGTGGTTTGGATGAAAGGCTATGATTGAAGAATGTCATAAATGCCAGGAAAATCTGAAGATGAGCCTTTCACAGACACCCTGAAAATCTCCCAGCCCAGCAAGTAGGTGGGTAACTGGGGTCTCCTTACCAACAGAGGAGGTCTTCCTGGAACTTATTCAGAAAACAGTGCAGAGTGGGCCAGTTGCTTTTAACTAGAGGATGTTGAGGATTTTTCAGTGTAGACTTAACTCTATAGAGAATATCTCAGTGTTGGTTTTAAAAAATACATGATTATTTTAGTTAGAAAGTCTTTAATGAATACCTCCTCCAAATGGATTTGTAACCCAAACATGAAAACAGACTTAGCTTTGAGGGCTGGGCCCATGCAGACTCAGGAGACATCTGGAGAGCCAAGTGGTCACTGGATTGCAAGGGAATCCAGCACAACAGTATCTTTCGGAACAAAATCCCTGGAAAGAAATAGAAAATAACCCAGAATAACAGCATTGAAAATAACAACTTTAGGTTCTATAATGAAGTAATTTTTGTAAAGATCCTAGAAGGTGAGAAAATTTAAAAACTAAAACTAAATTTGTATAGTTGATTTTTTCCCCTTATTTTGTACTAAAAGAAACTTAGAGTCGGAGAAGCAAGTTCCTTTTCTGAAGTAGCAGAGTAAAGTGAGTGAAACCCATCTTCCTCATTCCAAGTCTAGTGCAGCTCCCCTTCTCCATTCCCTCCAACTTTCACTTTCTTGCTATTGCCTTTCTGAGATTCCCGTAACAGTCTTTAGTCTATTGTGCAGAAGCTCTGAGGAGGCCAGGGTCAAGTCTACAGGAAGTCATCATCATTGGGCTGTGTGTGGGCAACTGGGCTCCTTAACTACCCCTCCCTTGGAGACATGGGCTGTTTTGACTGGATGACAGGCCATGATAGCAGGCTTGGAAAGTTTCTGGATGACTAGAAAATTCTGGGTAAATCTAGTTACCTCTCCAGAGGTTTACATTTTCAATGTGTACTTTTCCATAGAAACCTTAATAGAGCTGTGGTTTGATCTCCTCCCCTCACTCCAGGTGGCTGCGTCTCTCCCTAAATCGTAAGGGACAGTGCAGTCACTTTGATGGGCTGGTACCTGTTCCCCATGTGGACCACAAGGAGAGAGAGGCTACATGACTTCAGGGAATCCTGGGACAGAGGCTCAGTGGGGAGAAGAGGCAGTGTAAGGTGAAGGGTAAGGTCAAGGAGCAGCCTGGGGCACGGCCAGCATTTTCCGTGACAGGACAAGACATCGTGGGAGACTTCACTTTGCAACCCTCTATTCTGTCACCGCCATGGGTCTTATTACCCTATTGGACCCCAAGCTGAAACTCTTCTACCAGGAAGAGAGGGGTTGACAATTTCATCAGTCATTATTTTTGGTGAGTACTTTTGGATTTTACTCCTAAAAACTGAATGGAAAAAACAGCTGGTAAATGGGTATGTATGTGTATCAGCAGACTCATAGGGGCTGTCAGTTCTCCACTTTCTGTTCCCACGTGAGTAGAACATTTACGATGGGTTCTGTGAAAGACCCATCCCACACAAGGCTTTGGCTCACTCTGAGGTTTAACAGAGTTTTATAAACTCATCATGTGTGTCAAAGGTTGGATCTGTTGGGAGGCGTTGTTGTTTATAGTTCTGGGGTTGTGTGTCCTTCAGGGAACGCTGGCACCGGCCAGCCTTCCACTCCCTCAGCTGCTCCTGCCATGACTTGTATCCCTGCACTCACCCTGGTCCTAGCAGTAAGGCCTGAGCTACACGAGTTTTATACGAGTCTCTTCTACGAGAGCAAAGAAAATCTGTCCTGCTCTCATTCACATGCTCCTTTTTACTTTATCCCTTGCCAGGACCCCCAGGTAATTCTAGCAGTTGCAGGCTTCCTCAGAATGTGGCTGTCTCCTGATTGAGTTCTGGGTCAAGTCCAGGTCACCTTTATGGAGGATGTTTTGCATTCTTACACTGGGCTATTGTGGAGTTCAAAACCTGGGGCTACCTGGGTCCTATCACAGTTACATCAAGGGAAGAAGGAACAGTATTGGTATTCATTTGCCAAATATTTCTTTATTGAAATAGGGATCAGCACTGGAAATAGAAAGCACTAGACAGTCCGTACTGTGCAGAGACCCACAGTGTGGTGGGCAAGCAGACGTGTAAACAGGTAGTCACAGAACTGGCGTGGTAGTGACAGGCATGCATGAAGTGTGGTGCAAGGATAAAGTCATCAACTGTGTGAGAAGGAGTTGTAGAACAGGTGAGACCTATAAAGAACGGTCTGGGGTTGACCGAGCTGGAAAAGGAATAAAAAAAAATCAGACCAAAGCAGCATATATGACATTGCAGAAATGGATATTATGGCTAATCTACTCTAACTCAAGTGGGACAAGATGTAGATTATATTTCCCTCTAAAATCATTCCAATTTCATTTCACTTATTGGATTTGTTTGTTTTGAGCAACAGATAGATATGGAAGAGGGAGAACCAAGAATAAAGTTTGCTAGACCATTGCTTGTATTATCATCGCACAGTAAAAAGTTGGGTAGAATTTCCTTCGAAATGATGGCTTTACTCGTGCCAACACCCAGTAACATCCTGCTGCTGGAACTGAAGTGGAGCCCATGATGGACCATGATGGTCCAGCCTCCATCACCGAGCCCCCTGAGCAGTGCCGCCTGGGACCCCAGAGACCGCCTCGCTCAGGATTCATCCTTTCTGTTTGTCGGGGCCAGTGATGCACCTGGAAGCGGAGCCCTCCGACCTGAACAGCACATGAGCCTGGGACTCCTTCCCCGCTGGGTTACAAGTGCATGGACGATGGGAAGGATGCTCCCGTGGAGTGGACGCCATCAACTCTTGAGGCCCTAAAGGGAGGCGGACTTCCTGCTCCATCAAGTTTGGTGACGGGCCCTAACCCTTCAGAAACCACCCACAGAAGGGCTCTCCCTGAAGACTAGGCCCCTGAATGAAGCAACTGATGCAAACCGAAGCAGCACCAAGGAAGGGCCCGGCTTCTTCCTGAGCCTGGGCTCTCAATAGCTCCCCTGGGAAGGCCACCTGACCATGGCTGTCAGAGACGGTGTCCAAGTTCTGATTTGAGGGAGCAGCAGAGAGCCAGCTGCAGGTGTGGGCATGTCCCTTCCTTCACCCACAGACCTTCTGGAGAATGCTGTGCTCTCTGAAAAAGGCTGAGTGAAAAGATCAAGCTCATGCAGAGGCCCTGCTGTGCGGGAAGATTGCTTCCAAGAAGCGATTCATTTTTAGCTTCACAACTGTGCATTTGGTCCCCACACAATTTATCTTCATGCAGAATCACATACCTGTGTGCCAGATGTGCACAGCTGTATGTGAGCAACTGCTGATCTGTCTGGATCACATGCCAAGTGCCTGTTTCTTTAAATTAGGGTGGGTTGGGATTTGGGCCGTGTGAAAATTTCATTTTGAAACCAGAAACCGAGCAAACCCTGGCTACACGGGGGCTTGAGTGCAGCACGATGATGAACCCAGGTTGAATTAGTCTTTTCCAGGACCCCCCAGAACCTCCCCCGTTCGCGACCCCTGAAATCCAGCTGCATTCTGGGTCTGCAGAGGTTGGGCTATCTGGAGATTCAATCCTGCCAAAGCATGCAGCCCTTGTAAATGCTTGTGGTGAAACTGCAAAACCTCTGCCCAGCCCTTGGGAGCTCTCGGAGCAGAATAGAACTTGACATTTTTAGTTTGTGTTTCAGTTTTTACCCTCTGGACTCAGAAGCAGCAAGACCACAAAACACTCAACGAGGCCTGCCACCCCAGTGGCCAGGGTGCAGCTGTCCACCGGACAGCAGGGACCCGAGGCGTGGAGAGGACGCCCCCTCCGCCCTGAGAAACCCAAGCCCCTGTGTGCACGGCAGGGACCCACAGCACTGGTACCCGGACACTTCCCCTCTGGTCTTGCGGGTCTAAGACAGTCAATACGAGAAGTGATTCGGCACCGTGTTGTCATCCCGTGCCTGATTTATTGGGTACCTGCTAATGCTACGTGTGTGCTAGGCATCATTAGCAGGTAAAGTGCTTTACACATAATAAATGTCCAGGTCATGTGAGCTGCTGATGAGATTATTGAAAAATTGCCATTTTCCTCACTTTTGGAGACCCACCAGCTTCCAGGTACTACGCAGAAAGTCTCCCATTAATTCTCACAACTCCATAGGGCAGGCACTATTTTTACTAGTTTACCAATAGGAAAACAGGCTCAGAGGGTTTGCAGAACTTAAACGTCGTATCCCCTGTGTGGGGGAGCCAAGCTTAAGATTCAGCCATGTCTGATTTCAACTTCTGTCGTCTTCCCACCAGGCTGCTGTCGTTATTGTCAGAGTCCTAGGAGAAGGCTTCTCCGTGCGGAAGCCTGTTGTGTGTGCTTCTCCTGCCCACCCCCCGCCCCCTGGGCTACTTCACTGTACTATGTACCTGGACGGAGGCCCGCAGTGCGACCTCTTAGTTGTCACACCTCTCAGTTCCATTCTGGTTCCCACACTGATAAATCAGCCCACAATAACAGACTCAGTTTGAGTTTCAGCAAAATGCTCTAAAACAATAACCAGATGCAATTCAGCTCACATGATGTCCACATAAGGAATCCATTCCAAGGAAAGTCAGAGGATGCACTGTGATCCTCAGTCAGATGAATGACTTCTCCTCTTCCCTGGGCTCGTTTTAGAACTCAGAGAAGAAATAACATCGAGATTGATTTTAGACTTCAGTCTCTGAATCCGGTCTCAGGAAGAATGCGTATATAATTTAGTCTTGTAATGAGGATCCCTCAGATCGCAGATCACTCGTGGGTATGGCTCCTCCCAGACACCTGCCACACGCAAGGCAATTTCCTCTTTTCAGCCTCGAGAACTATTTCAGACCGTGCTTTTGTACAAGCCGCTTCGAAGAGCCAGGCCACCATCCTCGGAGTAAAACAGGATCCTCCAGGAATTACATCATTTATTTTCAACAAAGATTAATTTAATTTGGTTTAGTTTAACCAGGGCGTGTGATCGTAGATTTGATAACCAAATAGATGCCTTGACGTAAATTTCAGGCCTGGTTTAGCTTTCTTCCAGTGAGAAAAACAAAGACTCTCAAAGGTAATTGGTATATCACCTCTCCAAGGGGGGAAAAAGGGTAGGCTTTCAATTTTCTTAAACATAAAACCTAAAATCCACATATAATAATAAACAAATGGTTTAAGGCATTTTATGTCATAAATGGGCTGCCATTATTTAGTTATGAATTTTCAGGTTCAGGAATTATGCTAAAACCCAAGGGTCATTATGGAATGTCTGCATATTTGATTTCCAAAGCTCCAGATAGATCTTAATGTGTTCAATGTTATACCCCTGCATTCCCCAAGCTATTTCTATATCCTTAGAGACATGTCCTAATAACAGGCCTCCGTGTCTTCTGCTTAGTGAGAAGTGTGAATAATAGCTCCAAAGAGAAGAATATATGTGTATATATACATATATATGTGTGTGTGTGTGTATATATATATGATTTTTAACTTTAACATATGTTCTCACATAGCCCAGTGATTGAATGCAATACAGTTAACAACTTAGGAAGGGATTCATTGAATTTTCCAGGTCTCTTCATGGCCAGCGTTACTTTGTAAGGAGACCCTAAATGTGGAATAATCAACATGTTAAAGTAATCTAGATGTTTATGATTTGATAACTCTTTGGTGCATTGTTTAACAACATGTTTTCAATTTACTTTCCTTCAAATAGCTCCAAATAACCCCGTGATTTCGGATGATTGATTATGGGAATGCTGCTTTTACTGTACATCCAAGGTAATTTTAAAATTACATCTTCTTTTCATTGTTAAGGGGTAAAATCATTTGCAGGTCTTGACAGGATTTATCAGAGAAAGGAGGACAAAGGGTCAGTCTCAGCCTCACTCTGTTAGAACATTGTTTTGTGAGCCCAGAAGTAAAGCATTAGACTAGTGGGTGCGGGGTTCTAGCCCCAACACGCGCAATAACCACGTCGATGGCCTTAGAAGAGTCCTCAACCTCTTGTGACTCACTCTCTGTCCATATAAAAACCATCAAAACAATTGGGATCAAAACCTCCCCTTGAGATTCTGATTCATTATAATTGGGCCAAGGCCTAGAAATACATATTTTCTGCTAAGAACTTGAGGTTTGTAATTATACAAGTTTGGAAAACACTAGATTAAATAACTTCTAAGTCCAGGTCTAAAGTTCAACTCTAGAATGAAGTTTTCCTAACCTCTAGACATTTTTCTTTCAATATAGCCACTTTATGACATGGTGGACCTTATGTCACCGTATGGTCGACATCTATTTCTCCCTGACGCTGTGCTCAAGCTGGTGTGTAAATGACCTGTTTAATCCTCCTGAGAACTTCACTGTCAGCGTATTAGTCACGGTTATTAATCCTACCTGCAACGACAAACTCCCGGTCTCAGTGGCGTGACACACTGAGACTTGTTCCTCAGTTGTCTCATAAAATCTTACTCCATTTTGAAACTACACCATCTGGAACACAGGCCCTTCATGGGAAGACAAAGGCAGGAGACAGTGGATCTCACCTATCATGAAGGGAAGTGACTCACAACACTTCTGTTTACCGCTTATTGGTTAAAACATGTCACGTGGCTCTGATTCAACTGGAAGACTGGGCAATGTGAAGGAGCAAATGCAGAGCTAAAGAACAAAATCGTCTCTGCCACAATAGGGGATCTAAATTTTACAGCTTTAAGAAACTGAGGCTTATGAAGGCCAATTTGCACTTGAAGCCTGTCAAATGCGCTTGAAGAATGTCACTGATGAAAATGTCAACTAATACCTCTTTTTTTTTTAGGGCAGTATTATTCCTTTAATAACAACAGTTAACAAGCTGTGGTGCTTACTGAGCACTAGGTTCTGGTCTTTTTTTTTGAATTTTTTTATTTTAGTTTATTCAGTACAGTTTCTATCCTTTATTCCCATT
>CM052543.1:140058125-140213335 GCA_028533065.1 Trachops cirrhosus
TACTGATGGGCACCTAGGTTGTTTCCAGCACTTAGCTATTCTAAATTGTGCTGCTGTGAACATTGGGGTGCATAAGTTCTTTTGGAATGGAGTTACAGGGTTCTTAGGATATAGACCCAGCAGCAGAATTGTTGGGTCAAAAGGCAGATCCATTTTTAGTTTTCTGAGGAAGTTCCATACTGTTTTCCATAGTGGTCTTACAAGTCTGCAATCCCACCAACAGTGTACTAGGGTCCCTTTTTCTCCACAACCTCTCCAACACTTGTTGTTTGTTGTTTTGTTTATGATGGCCATTCTGACTGCTGTGAAATGGTATCTCATTGTGGTTTTAATTTGCATCTCTCTGATAGCTAGAGATACTGAGCATCTTTTCATATGTCTCTGGATCCTCTTTGTGTCCTCCTTGGCGAAGTGTCCATTCAAGTCCTTTGCCCATTTTTTGATTGGGTTGCTTGTCTTCTTAGAGTGGAGTCGTGTAAGTTCTTTATATATTTTGGAGATTAAACCCTTGTCTGAGGTATCATTGGCAAATATGTTTTCCCATACAGTTGGTTCTCTTTTTATTTTAATACTGTTTTCTTTAGCCATGCAGAAGCTTTTTAATACCTCTTTTTGAAAAGGAGGCACACATTATTCACAATAATGTGGAAACAAACTACCAATAAGTATCTATCAATAGATGAATGGATAAAGCAAATGTCACACACACACACACACACACACACACACACACATCAGTCCAGAAAAACTCCAGCCATTGTTAATATAATGAGAATGGTTTCCACAATATCCATCTGAGCTGGCAGCCAATGAGAGTGGACTGGAATGTGTGTGTGAACAATGATGACTTCACTGTGCTAGTCAGTGAGGGTGGTAGACACTGTCAAGTGAGCATGTGTACTGTGTGGCCATCATATTCAAAAGGACTGAGTGAGTAGAGCAACAAATATGCATCAAGTTTTAGTTAAACTGGAACAACATTCCTCTGTGGAAACTATTCAGATGATTCAGAAGGCCGCAACTGTGGGCAACTGGTGGTGACTGGCAGCTTCATCACCACAACATGCCTGCTCATGCATCACGTCTTGTGCAGAGATTTTTGGCAAAACATCAAATGACCCAGGTGACTTGGTCCCCCTACAGCCCAGATTTGGCACCCTGCACCTTCTTTTTTTCCCCAAAACTAAAATTACCTTTGAAAGGGAAGAGATTCTAGACCATTAGTGAGATTCAGGAAAATATGATGGGGCAGCTGATGGCAACTGGGAGCACTGTGTGAGGTCCCAAGGTACCTACTTTGAAGGGGACTGAGGCATCATTGTCCTATGTACAGTGTTCCTTGTATCTTTTATCTTCTTCAATAAATGTCTCTATTTTTTCATATTACATGGCTGGATACCTTCTGGACAGAATACACACACACACACGATGGATACTATTCAGCCTTAACAAAAGGACATCTTGCCATGTGCAACTATGTGGATGAACCTGAAGGACATTATGGTAAGCAAAATAAGCCAGACACAGAAGGACAAACATGACGTGATGGCACTTGTATGGGCAATCTAAAATAGTCGAACTCGCAGAAGAAGAGAGTAGGATAGGGGCTCAGGGGAGGGGGAAATTGGGAGGTGTCACTCAACAGTCCTAAATTTTTTGCACTTAACTCCTCTCCAATAAATTTACTGATGTAAAAGATGCCAAGCAGAAATTTACAAAAATACTAATAAAATATAAAAACTGTTTATGTAAGAAAAAAAGACATGACTTCTAAGAATAAAACTTCTGCTTTCCCTTAGAGAGAGGAGGATTTTCCTCCAACCATACAACCGGAGAGACGATGTTTCGGAAGCTGCCTTTGCGGCCCTGTCTTTGTGTGCTGCGGTCTGACGTCTTCTCCCTCCAGCAGACAGGTGCTCCCACCGCAGGCACAGGACGTCCAAGGGGACCCTCCCGTGCTCTCCTCTGAATCCAGTTTGCTCACTGCAGTGAAACAGGACTCTCAGGATGTCAAAGAATCATCCTTTTCACCTTAGGTTTTTAAAGCAACTCTAAACAGAGATTAGATTAGGGTTCGTTCCGTCACAACTAACCCTGTGAAATAACAGCTTTGTCCATTCAAAGCACACCTGCTGTAAATGGATACTTTTCCCCCTCTTTCTAGTTTTTGACCCTGAGAAACTTCTCAATACTTCAACAAATAATTTTTTTGTTGTTGAGGAGAGATTGAAAGATTTGTGGCAATCGGATTCGGGAAGATAGGTTCTGTATTGGAGGAGCTTCTTGTCTCCGGCAGAAACAAAATAAAAATAACAACAAAAAGAAACCACATAAGTAAGTCCCGGTAAGACATGAGGTAAGGGCCATAATCAATATACATGTGAATTAGTGGAAGCTGAGAGAGAGGGACAGTTACTGTTGCCGATTTGTGAAGTCTGGAAGGACATCAGAGAGAGGAGGAAATGACAATTTCTCCAGGCTGAAAGGTAAGGCATCATTTGTTCGCTGTAGGAGTGGGGTGGGTGTGGACAGTAACACAGGGGAGGAAGACCCTGAGCAGGAACTCCGAGGTGGTAGAGTCTTAGCATTTGCAGAATACAGTAGGCAGGCAATGGCTGGAGATCTAGGCTTGGGTCAAATGTTCAAGAACATAAATATCCTTGGGAAAAGGCTCGGGCCTTACCCTCTGTGCAGGGAGGAGACATCAAGGTTTTGAGCCACGGGTCTGACATGTGCCGCAGAAGGGTTCTGGTGTGCAGGAGAGATGGCGCCCTGCACAGGCGCAGCATCTCTGGGGAGCACGGACGGTAGCTTGTCACCCAGGACCTACGTTCTCCTACTTCAATAGAATGATAGACATTTTTGTTGGCATGGGACTGCTCAGAATAAAGATGCCAATTCTCAGGTTTTCTGAGAGTTAGTGTTTCTAAGTTCTGTCCAACAGGGCAGAGCTAGAGACGCAGTGGCAGTTTTAGGTATTTTTGCTTGAAGATAGCAGGCACACAGTGGTTTCTCTTGTCTTCTTGCTGCTACTTAGAATGCAGACCTGAGATGGTCTACTCGGGCCATGTTTTCAAAGGCTGTTTGAATGGAAAGGCCATCTGCACTTTCCTCCACTTGAACTGCTTTTGCACCATTGTCGAAAATCAGGTGGGCATATATGAGGAGGTCTATTTCTGGGTCCTCTATTGTGTTCCATTGATCTAGGCACCTACCTCTCTGCAAACACCCTGGTGTATTAATTGTTGTATCTGTATAGTAAGATTTGACGTCAGGTAGAGCGATTCCTCCCTCTTTATTCTTTTTTTTTAAGATTCATGGCCCATTTTAAGAAATTTATTTTCTAGCATAGAATACACACACATGAACATACACACATATGTGAAACCCATTCCATGCAAAACATACTGATTATTTGTGATGCACTTGACTTTTTTCCTAACCTATTCTAATTCATTCTGTTCTTTCCTAACTTGGCACCGGTCACCACCCAGGACACGGATGTCACCGTGCACCAGTGGGTCTCTCAACCTGCTGTTTATGGAACACCCGAACAGAAGGGCGTGGGGAGTAGATGTTTGCCATCCATCCACTGGGTCCCCGGCAGATGGAAGCTACAATGAAAAAGTGAACCGGCTTCACTGATGGTACCACACCAATGAGGCTGAGGTTGCCCTCTTCCCATTCGTTTTTTTGTTTGTTTGTTTTTGTTGTTGTTTTTTTTCCTAACTGGGAAAAGAGCATACAGCCCACTTTGGCGGTTGTTCTCACTAGGAGAAAAATCACCAGTCCCTAAACATAGGCTTGGTTTGCTTTGAAAATGGGAAAACCACTCAGCAAGAGTTAAGTGGTATTTAGCAGGTTAGTAAGTCAATTATTTTTATGTATTTACTTACCCTCACCCAAGGACATGCCCATTGATTCTAGAGAAAGGGGAAGGGAGGAGGAGAGAAAGGGAGAGAAACATCAGTGTGAGAGAGAAATGTCCATCAGTTACACACCCCAACTGGGGATTGAACTTGCAACCCTAGCATGTGCCCTGACTGGGAATTGAACCCACCTCTTGGTTTACAGGACAATGCTCCAACCAGCTGAGCGACACCAGCCAGGGTTTTTTAAAAAAATCCTTACCTGAGGACATGCTTAAAGGAAGGGGGAGAGGAAGGGAGGGAGAGAGAGAAAGGGAGAGAAACATCTATGTGTGGTTGCCTCTAACATGTGCCTGACTGGGGACTGAACCTGTAGCCCTTCTGTTTACAGGAGGCCGCTCGAGCCTACTGAGTCACATGGGCCAGGTGGCCGATTCTTTTACGCATGTTATTGTCTTCTATTCATATACTGCTCTAAGAGATACATATTATACTTTCCATTTTACATATAAGAAAAATACAGCCTGATGGAGGTTAAGGGATTGGCTCAAATTTTACATCCAATAAGCAACACAATTCGGAATTGCACCTGTGTTGGTCTCATTCCTCAGCCCCAAATCTTCATGTTTGAAGCGAAACTGAGGCACCCTCTGGGGTCACTGTCAGGACCCACAAAGGAAGGGAATGGACTCTTTTGGATGGTTTATAGGAAAGTTCTTAAAACGACAACGTAACACCCTACTTGGACCATGAAGCTGAATATCATACCCTGAGCTGTATGAAGCCTGCATCACTGGGGAACGTAGGGGACATCACGGAACAGAGCCACCGCACCAGCCGGGACTGCTGGTTGTGCATGTGAGCAGGGAAAAAGTGTGCCGTGTCTGAGCCACTGTTATTTCGGGTTTATGTTACTCACAGTTGACTCTAGTCCTAACGGATACCATCACTGTCCTGCAAAAACAGTGGCAGAAAAATATATATTACACATCCATCACATAAATCCACTTTTATAAGGGAATGAAGTCAAATTATTACCCGCAATAAAGAGGTGTCCTGCAACATGACCCGGGTTTGTTCGCTGTTTGTTCACTGGCCCTCCCTGTCGCTGGTCACACACACAGCTCCCTGTGGTCTCAGTGGGCATACGTGAGAACACAGCTTGCGTGGTGGCAGGGTATGAAGAGCTGGGGAAGGAAGACCTCCAAGGACAAGGTAGGGATTGTCAAGGTCAGGTCAGCAGTGCCCTTGCTCCAACTTCGCGGTCATAAGCAAGATGAAGAGCTCTCTCGTTTTCTCCTTTACTGAGTTTTCTAGGACAAGGAAGAAAAAAGACAATGGTGGATAAGTGGACTAGAAGAGAAATGAAATGTAAACAAATTAAATTCTTCACTGAACAGAATAGTTCAATTGAAAAAAAAAGAGAAAAATGTAGGATACTAATTTGAACCATAGCCCCATGTCTAATGCTTTTAGCCAAGGAAAGGAGAGAAAAGCAAAAGAAATCTGAGTCAGAAGGAAGATGTCATGGTGAGTTTCAATGGGATGAATTCCTTATTAATTCTAAAGAATACGATGCAACATGGATTTAATTATACAAGTCAACCCACCCACATTCCTCTGTAGCTTTTCACACACATGGGCTTCTGAGGACGATGAAAGGCGGGTGGGGAGGAAGGGAAAAGGAGGAAGAGCACGGGGTAGCTAAGGCCGTGGAGAAGGCGGCTCTGGTCTGGAACACAGGCGTGCGCAGCCTCTCCTCTCTGAACTTGACAGGCACGGTTGCCTCAACCACTCGCCACAATAGCCCCGGACTGTGTCAGTCTCAGCCCATCCATTTACAGTGGCTTCAAGGACACTTCCATTTTGTTGTGTATACTGCGAAGGGGAGATTATTAAAATGTTGAGGGATGGACTGAAGGAACATCACAGGAGGGACAGATAGGAGCTTAGAAAAAAATCTCTCAGACACTTTTCATTTCCCCTGGGATGCACAGCACAGTCTCACCAAGATTTTCACTAAGAACAAACCAATCTATTAAGACAGAAAAGTTTAAATATGTAAGAGAAAAATTAAATTTGTAATAACAATTGTATATATTTAAGGAGTAAAACAAGTTTTGATATACATACATAGTGAAATGATTACTACAGTCAGATCCTCCTCCACATTTTGTTTTACTGATGAGCACACCTGAAATCCTCTTTCGTAGCCAGAGTCCAGTGTACAGAGCACTTTTATCAACTCACGCGATCATGCTGTACTAGATCTCAGGGCTTACTCATCCTACACAGCTGCAGCCTTGTTGAAACAGCATCTGCCTTCTCCAAGTTCTCCCTGGCGCTTATACCTGCGCTGCTGTAATCAACAATAACCCGTTATCCGTATAGGTGAAGACATCAACGATTTCCCGTAGCCCAGACCACGTTGTTTCTGCTTGTTTTTCCTGTTCACCACCAGGTAGCACCTCAGAGAATTTTAGCTGTTAGAGAGCCCCACTGGACACCCATGACTTCAACTATCTCTGGACAATTCTAGGCTATTAGACTGAGGACAGCTTGTTTGGGAGGGAATCCAGTGGGAGAATGGTGGGCCCGTAAAGTCATAAGGCATCAGCACCGCAGTTCAGTTGAAGACAGCAGCAACAAAAGCACAGCTCTTTCGAACCAAAGGAATGTAAGACAGAGAATGACATGCCTCAGAAAACCCTGAAAGGTTTTAGGTAAACCTCCATGAACGACTCCCAGAGCAACACCACTCCATGGGCCCTTCGGGGTCGCTGCCGCCTCTCCCACCAGCAGGAAAATGGAGAATAGGCAAAATCCCACTGACACACGGCTCTGGGAACCCACAGTGTTGACCATAATCCAGGAATCTGCCTCCAGATCCCTTGAATGTAGCGCCATGCGGTGTCTGTTACCTCTGCACTGGAATTAGCAGTCGGTGCCGTGCTCTACATCTTGATCAGTGTCTGGAACTGGGATGTCTTCTCAAACCAGCCGTGGGGTGCGGTGGGGTTGGAGGACAGGATCTGATGCCTCCAAGACCATGTTTACACCACTCCACCTTCTTGGCATCCTGGGAGTGCGTCTGAAACCTACATCACATGTGGAGCCCTTGTCTCAAAGGAATATGCCTTTAATTCTCCAACCTCTGCAGTACCAGAGAGTAGATTAGAATGACAGCTTTCCACCATTTTCAACCATGATCCATTTCTAAAAGTTAAACTGATTTTGAGATCATTGAAGATTTATATTTAGTTGTAAGAAACAATAGAGATCCTACACTCTATTCATTTTTCCGCAATGCCAATGTCTTACAAAAGCATAGAACTAGTACAATATCACAAGTAAGATATTAGGTTCAACACAATCCACTGGTGTTTTCAGATTTCTGTTTACTTTGTGTGTGTGTGTGTTTAGTTCTCTGAAATTTTATCATATGTTTAGATTTGTATATCTATCACCATCGTCAAGATACAGAACAAGCACTTTGTTATGATCAAAACCCAGGAGTGTCTTACAAAGGAAGGCCACGGGCCGTCTTGGATGGTTCCTAAGATGGTTTTCAAGATGACTTAGCCTGCACTTCTGGAAGAGTTTTGCTTTGGTAATTTTCTAGTGATAATTGTACAGCTTCCTGTAGTAGCAATTTATACTGAACTCCTGCCGCTATTCTGGTGTCCGTTTGTTTAAGATAAACCTAATTGTTATTGCTCATGGCTTCAATTCATTTTTGGAGTAATGATTATTGGCTCATGTGCTTGAAGGGGCACAGGGGCTCTTGGATAAGTCAGACAGGGTCCCCGATCTCAGGGGGCTCACAGAAGGACGTACCATTCTTATAGAACCTGCTGTCTTTTTTTCCTACCTTTGTGCACGCATAGTTTCATTTATATTGGCCTCTACCTCTGCTCCCTCTCTCCAGCTTCCCCTGAGCTGAGGCTCTCAGTGTCTCAGAGTCTTGGCCACAGCGAATCCTCTGGGCTCCCATCTACCATCACAGAGCTTCAGACTTCGTATTATTTCTCATAAGGAAATAACAGTTTCCTAGTCCCAGTCAATAACATTTACCATCCTTCTCCGAGAGTGAGTTACAGAAACTGAGAACTGGAAGCAAAAAGAGCTCACTCCCACGCCCTAGGCTTCCAAGGGTCATGGACAGAGAGGGCAGGATGCTGGCAAGGGTAGACACTTACAAATGCTAGCTGCAATTATTGTTCCTGCCATAGAAAAAACTTCCCTTCTTCAGCGCCCACACTTGCTTGAATTCAAAGATTTATCTTCCTTCAAGCTCACAATTGCATTGTCCAAGAAGCATTCTACTTTTCCCACCCAATTGCCCTCTCATTTCTTCCTTGACAATCGTTGTTACCCTCTGTAAAGTGCCCTTCTTAATTACATATTCCTCATGTCCGATGTCTTGCTTAGAACCTAATGCCAAAGGTTAAGTCCCCACAGCCTGTGAGGAAAAATCCTCTACCTCATTATTACAGTATTAAAGGCATTTAACAACTCTTCAGTCTACCTTCAACTGTTCTTATAGGCTCATCCCAATAACTCCTCTACAGACATCCTGTGTTCATTTATTATAGGACCTCTTGCCATTTCCTAGAATATTCCATGCAATTCCAGGCATGGCTTTGCACATCTTCATTACTAAGGCTGAAAGTATCTTCACACCTCATTGGCTAATCAAAATCTCACCTCAGGGTTACTCAAATGTCCCCTATTCTGTGTGGTTTACCTTTCCTTTCCTGGGACCTCTTGAGAACCTGTAAGTGCTTGTGCTATGGCACATGTCGAGCCAACTATAATATAGTTTGGTGAGTATTTGATGTACCCACTGAAGAGTGAGCAGAAGGACAGAGATGGAGTATGACTGTGTCTCTATCTCTAGAACCTCACACAGGTACTGAGGGGCAGAGTGGCAGAGAGTAAGGAATATTCTGTGGTGAAGCCAGGAGGACACTGGGACATGATGCACGCCACTAGAATCTTTATTAAAGTTTAAACCCTCCAGAAGAAATGGAAAGATCTGAAGATTGCAGGTTGGGACCCGAGGTCACAATGATACAGAGAGATCTGATCACATTACTGGGGAGGAGTAGGGGGAGGCTGTAGGGGGAGGTTGCCCAAGGCAATGGTAAAAAGTCTAGGTCTGGATTGGCTGAGAGATTCACGCCTCTGGAGTGCATGGAATTCTGGGTCAGAAGATTTAATGAAAGGAGGGTAGAGGTTGGTTCTCTGGCTGTCTTCCTCCTAGAGGACGCTGGATGATCTGCTGCAGCTGCCTGCACTTCCCAAAGGACGAGGTTTTGGGTGGGAGAAGAAACTCCAGGTGAAGCCTAGGGTCAGGCTGGCCTGGCAAGGGGGGTCAGGGCTATTCTGTGGGTGTCCTAGAGGGGACGGGCTCTGAGGCAGAAGCCTGCCATTCTTCTAAAATTGTGTAGCTTTTGCATCTTATATTATTTTAGTTTGTAAACTAACCTATGGAAATAAGAGAAAACTAACAGGAGGAATGGTAGGGGAACTCAGGAGTTAAAGATTTTACCCTTAACTGATAGGCTTAAGTGATTACAGCTATAATCAAGAAGTGAAAGAGATTAGTCTTAATTGATAGGCTTAAGTGACTAACACCCGCGGAAAGCTGTTATTCCAAAACTGGAGCTTTTGAATAAAGACTCCTTTCCTTTGTCAACAAATCTTTGCCTCCAGAATTTTGTTTCGAGGGTGGTGGTGGTCAGCAGAATCTCACTGGCTGTTTGGTGACAACAGAATTTCCAACCTTGAAACAAAAAAGTGGTAATACCTGCTTTATTGTGTAGGAAAATTCTGGGTAACTGGTAAACCGAATTTGAACTGGAAAAGAACTAAGGTTCAAGGCCCTATTATGGGACATTAGGTTATTTTTAGAGAAGGAAGAGGCTTGAGATGAAATGAAGCAAGTTCATTTTGTTACAAGAGGGTGAGCCCATACCCTCCCCGCCCCTCCTCTGTGAGCTGAGGCACCTGACACTGGGCCGACTGTACCAACCTGCAGGGAGGAGGGGGTGCCCCTCTACAGGTGGGTCATGGAGCCGTGGAGGCTCAGCTCATGGCTGTATCTTGGCCAAGTGACTGCCCAGCCCAGAGGTGGCAGGAAGCACGGCAGAAACTGCAAACAGCAGGGTGCCACCTCCCCCAGTGGGAGTGATGGTTGGGCCTGGCTGCGCAGAGCATTCGCTTGCAGAAGGCCCAGCCACCACAGCCAAGGAAGGAGGCCTGGAGGGCAGGAAAGCTGGGCAGCCTGAGGTGGAGTCGGGGGAGTCTCTGCCACCAGCTGGGACGGCGGCAGGGGGAGGTTCTTACACTGAGTGTGCTGAAAGCTGGAAATATGAATGGATAAGACCCCAGCAGCCCGAAGTTGGAAAGATGAATACATAGGGCCTCCATAGCTCTGAGAGCTAGAAAGATAATTGGATAAGAGGGAAAGCCTTTGCCCCCACCCTTCCAGTACCAGATTGAGGGTGGGACCAGTGGAAGGCAGGCACCTGCACTAAAGAAGTCAGAATGGCAGCTGGGAGAGGGGCTGGTCCAAAGAGGCCTGTCAATCTAGCCTGGGGAAAGAAGGGATTGGTTGGGAGGTGGACCCACCCAACGTGAACAAAAGTTTAGGAAGTTAACTGGTCCTTCTGAGAAATCACCTGGCCCATGCCACCCCCCAAATGGATACAGCCACAGGGGGAAAAAGAAACAATCTCTCGCTTGTCATCTGCTGCCGTTCAGAACCAGCTCTGCTCCTGCTCCTCACTGGCTGCTTGGACTCGCTCTGCTTTTTGCTTGTGGCTCGCCGCTTGGCACCTGATCTCTCTGGCTCATTGCTTGCTGCTCTGGCCCTGCACTCAGGTGGTGTCCTTTCCGTGGGCCATATGATCTTAGCAGTCGTGTGGCCCACGAGCTCCACGAGGGAGTCTCTCTCTCTCTCACTGACCCGGTGAAGCATTCACCAGTGTGCTCTCCCACCCAGAAGCGCGCAATCTCGTGCCCCTAGCGGCCTCATGGCCATGGCTGAAAAGGCTCCACATGTAGCCTCCAAGGGGGAGCCTGAAGCCAGACAGCAGCTGGGAACAAGCTAAGCTACACGGATAACTGCATAGCAGCCCCCGGAGCGCCACAGGCCAGAACTTTATAATGCAGTAGGAGCGCTGGGCACCGCCTTTTGCTGCTTTCTTGGTGAGGACAGCTGGGTTTGGCCTGGGCTGTGCGGAGGAGATGAGGTTTGACACAAGAGTCCCCCATTCTCCTAGATGGTGCAGCATCCGAATAAACCTTTGTCCTTTTGCATCAACACCTGCCTCACGAGTTTGACTTTTGTGTCAACAGGTAGATGAACCCCCATTTTTTTGTTTGGCAACAACTTGAATACCCTTCAAGTAGCTTCTTGGTAACTCTTTTAAATTTTTTCTGTTATAGGATGACAATATTCAAAAATCCAGGTTACCTTTAAAAAGTCTAGTGAACAACTATAATTACTGGGGAAACTATTCCATAATTGAAGGACCTTTGGGTGGTGGCAAACGTAACAAGAATAACGGTAGTCCCTGTGACAACAGAAATTTTAGAGGAAGCCAGAGCAGCAGATCAGCCGCAGCTGGGGGCCGGGGGCCTGCAGGAAACTAGCCCCTATAATAGCTACCATTGATTGAGCGCCTACTCTGAACCTGGCGAGGTGCCAGGTGCTTTCTATGCATTATGGGTGACCTTCACAACTATGACCTAAAATAGAGGCAATCCACGTTTTGCAAATGAAAACACGGAGTCTCAATGGTGGAGTGGTTTCTTTCCAGGCAGAATCTGAATTTGCCTGAGAAACCCATGGTCTTTTGACCACACTATTTACCTCTTGAATGTGGCTAGTTGAAAGGACAAGTACCCCAGGAACTTTTGCAGCATGGAGGTGGGGAAAGAAAAACTGTTGTTCTTCTTATCCACGCATCCGGCTCCTCACAGGCTGGCGTGGTTTGCGGACACTGGGAGGTATGCAGTGAGTGCTGGTCAAATTAAAGTGAATGGAGTTTATACCAGGGCCACGGTCTAAGCCTAATGTTGTCACCCACAAGGTATTTAGGAACCTTCTCTGTCTCCTCTAAAATTTATTTGCAGCTTGCTCTAGCTGGTGGGTGCAGTTCCCAGAGCCTCCTGTAGAGAAGGAGGTATCCACTAAATATCTCTCTGAAATTTCCGAGGGTAGGAGTGAGGCCAAGTAGAGCCCGTTGGTGTAAAATCAGCCTCAACAAAAAGAGGAAAGAGGGATTGCAGTTATCGACGCGCTGTGGACAAATCTGACTCAGCGGGCTGGGAATCTGAAACTAATCACCGCCGCCGCCAACGAACAAACACACGCCTACTACAGGCATTCTTCCTTCCTCTTCACCAGATCACCCACAATTCACCCGCAGCACCACCTGCATCTTCCCTGTGTTTATCCAACCCCAGCCAACAGCTGTTCAACCGCTCCATCGGTCTTGTCCGCTCCACCACGGCCACCTCTGGCCTCTCAGTCCTGCCATGGGCATCTGTGCTCAGTTAGCTTTCCGCCCCTCCCTTGGAACTGAGGACGGTTCTTAATTGGAGGTACATCAGAGTCCATGGTCTGCCAGGTCAGGGGTGTCCAACCCACGGCTTGTGAGCTGCATGCGGCCCGGGATGGCTATGAATACGGCCCAACACAAAATTGTAAATTTGCTTGAAACCTTTTTTTTTGCTCATCAGTTTTTGTTAGTGTGTGTTTTTCTTAATGCGTGGCCCGAGACAACTCTTCTTCTTCCAGTGTGGCCCAGAGATGCCCAAAGTTTGGACCTCCTGGTCTGCCCCTTAGCTCTCCCCCAGGAGCCAGCCTCCAAATGTGGCTTGGATTTTAATTGCACAATTCCCATGTGGTTCCAGAGCTTACAATTAAAAAAATTTACAAGCCTTTTCAGATAACAAATGTTTGTGACCAAAACACAGGAAGAAATCAAGTTTCAGACTCTTTATCCTGAGTTGGTGCTAGGTCCAGGGAGCCAACAGCCTAAGTGGCCAGGTGTGGCGTCCCCATCCAGCCATCACACCGAACTACCCGTGGGGGATATTTAGGGGAGAACATCAGCTATAAAGCCTCAGAGACTGCAATGTTTTAAATTTGAACAAAGTGAGAGACCATGAAGTTTCCTTGTGAATCTGTTGTGCTGTAGGACTGGGTGTTTCCAGGACTTTCGATAAGAGGTCTGCACACCAGATGCACTGGTGGGCTGCGAGTCACTGGAAGCACACTCGGCCCTCTTTTCTGGATTCTGAGCAGTGCTGGCATCCAGGGTGCCCAGGGGAGGCAGAAGGGGGCTTCTCAGAGAGCTACGGATCACACCCACGGATCTTCTCCCTGCCGTTACCCAACCTGTCCGCCTCAGTCTCTCCAGGTCTCGTCCCCCGCCCTCACAGTGCAATGTACAGTTCAATGCATTCTCTGAGCTTTCAACGTCAACAATTTTTCATTTTTATTTCCAACAATTAGCTACCGTGTTTTGCCATATACAATGTGCAAACACATTTTAGCACTACCCATATATAATTCACATAATGCACACCCTTACTGTTCCCTCAAAAATTTGCACAAAAAACGAGTATTAAACATGGCAAAATATGGTAATTTTAAAAACGATTCCCTAATAGTCACTTTCTATTCTGTAAGGTGAGCCCTCCATTTGCCCTTAATCTTGGGCAGTTAGAAGAGGCTCTTCTAACTCATGGATTGCTTTCCCCGGTCCAGGCTCCGGTCCAGTTAGCAGGTGATCCCAGGCACGGTGGCCTGCAGTGTCTCTTGCACTTCAACCCCAGCTCTGATTAAACTGTGGTCTTCTAATAGAACATCCCCGTTCAGTTTAGTGTGTCCCCCCAGCTATTTATGGGAGGGAGGCTGCAGACAAGAAATGCGGAGGTTTCCAGGAGGGACAAACATAGGAAAGAGGTTCCTGAGACTCTGCTGGGGGGCTCGCCCTCTGCTGGCAGCATCTACTTGTCCCTGCCCCCGGGAAGGGGCCCCGCCTGCCATGCCAAAGTCTGACTTCGCTCCCTCATATATCACAGTTAACACACACTCTCAGCCTAACTCTCCTGTTTTATATCATTTCACTCAGACACCATTTCCACTCTTCAGCTGAAAGACTTTCTGTTTACTTTTACCAGATCACGTGATGTGAGATAAATGTTCAAATCCTTATTTATGGGCATTTAAACATTGCAACACTGCTTTTACAAGGCAGCAAATTGATTCCAAAATGGATAAGCTACAAAGCCACAGTCGGCCTCCGTCATTTGACTGCAAAGCGACAGAGACCAAAAGTTGGTTTGGCTCATAAAAAGGCAAACAATGACACATAGATCTGAAAACAAATAGAACCAGAGTGTACCGGGCAGAATGCTAGTAGGGACCACTGGCCTGGTGTCACTGGGGTGGAACATTGACATTGGGAGACCCAGAAGAGACTCACGTGTTCTGAGAGTTGTCCGACGATGGTGCTGCCTGATCAAGCCTGTCTACGTAATGACGTATGAAACAAATGCTGACATTCATCAGATGTTTAGTATAGTTCTAGTGCTAAACAGCTGACCCTTGGACAATGTGTGGGCTAGGGGCACCAGTCCTCGCCATCCAGTTAAAAATCCACATAGAACTTTTGACTCCTCAAAAATGTAACTACTAATAGCCTGCTGTTGCCTGGAAGCCTTCCTGATAACAGAATCAATTTTATGTGTATTTTATACTGCATTTTTTAAAATCCTCACCCGAGAACATGCTCATTTATTTTAGAGGGAGGGGAAGGGAAGGAGAGAGAGGGGGAGAGAAACATCGATTGGTTGCATTTTTTACGTGCCCTGATCTGGGACAGAACCCAAAACCTAGGCCTCGACCAGGAATCAAGCCCGACAATGACCATCCAACTGAGCCACGCTGTCCAGGGCTGTTTTACTGTGCATTTTATATGTATGTATACTGTATTCTTATAATAAAATAAGCTAGAGAAAATAAAGGGCTATTCAGAAAAACATAAGGAAGAGAAATACATTTATACTCTTTCTGGAAAAAACCAGCATCTAAGTAGACTCCAAGAGTCAGCTGTACATGAATTATTTATAAAATTATCACAGACATTGGCATTCATGCCCAACTTACAGATGAGGACACTGAAGCACAGAGAAGTTGTACCACTTGCCCCAGATCACACAACCAGATCGTGCCAAAGCTGGGATTCAAACCCCAGCCCCCTTCTCCAGAGCCCCTGCTGTGCTCTGCCTACTTCTTCCAGGACAGGTGCCCCTCCTGCTCCCCGCAAATGCCTTCAGCAAGCCGGGGCTGCCTGTTATTCAAGGGAGTTACTTCACTTGCCTCATAGACTTCCAGGACACTTCTGATGTTGAGCTAAACCTGCCCGTTCTTACATTAGTCTTCGTTCTACCTCCAGGGCCATCTAGCACATGGTTTTGTTTTCTTTTTGTCTCCTAACAGCCTCTGGATATTGAAGATATCAATTCAGCCAATCAGTTGCACCTGCATATTACCTCTGTGGTGAGCGGAAGCCATCTCTCCTAAGGGAATTACTGTAGTGCTATAACCAAACAACCCTCCACTTCGCCAGGCTCTAGCTGCCTGCCAGCAGAAACCTAAACTTGGGTGCAAAGCACATTAGGAACTATCTCAAGGAAATAGTTAAGATATGCTGAAAATATTTATGTAGCTATTCACAGTGTCATTTATATTATAGACAAATTGGAAATAACCCAAATGTTCAAAATAAGGCAATTAATAACTGAAGCATAAGCCAACCATATGACTTTATATACACTCATTAAAATGATTATTTTCAAGCGAACGCTTGTACACTGCTGATAGGAATGTAAATTGGTGCAGCCACTATGGAAAGCAGTATGGGGGCTCATCAAAGCATTAAGAATAGGGTTACCATATGACCCAGCAATCTCTCTTCTGGGTTCTCTGTCTGAAAAAATTGGAAACACTTATTTGTAAAGATATGTGTATCTTTATGTGTACTGAACCACTATCTGCAGTGGCCAAGACATAAAAACAACCTCATTTCTTTAACCAACGATTAGTTAAAGAAGATGTGAACAAGGTGAGGGGATTAAGGGAAAAAACCTTATAGACAGACAATGGCATGATGGTTAAAAAATAGAAAGGGGGTGGGGGGAGGGAGGAGTGGGTAAAGGGGGGATAGATGGTGATGGAAGGAGACTTCACCCGAGGTGGTGAACACGTAATACAGTGTACAGAGGATGTGTCATAGATTGTACACCTGCAACCACATGATTGTATCAACCAATGACACCCCAATAAATTCAATAAGAAGGATGTGATACAAAAACACAGTGGAATACTACTCGGCTGTAAAAATGATTAAATATTGCCATTTGTGACAACATGGATGGATCTTGAGAGTATTGTGATAAGTAAAATAAGATGAAAAAGATAAAGAACCATATGATTTCACTCATACATGGGATATAAAGCAAAAAAGCAACAAAGGAATAAACAAGACCAAAAAACTCACAGACATAGACAACAGTTCAGTGGTTGCCAGATGGGGAGGGTGGGCGGATGGAGAGGGTAAAGGGGGTCGAATATATCGTGGCAGAAGGAGATTACACTTTGGGTGGTGAGTACACAATGCAATATACAGATAATTTATTATAGAATTGTATACCTGAAATGTATATAATGTTATTAACCAATGTTACCCTCAAACACTTAATTAAAAAATTTAATGTTTTCAAATAATAATTAAAAATAAGAAGTCCCCATAATAGAGTTCATTTTTAAAAGTGGAATTTAGGTCCTGGCTGGTGTGGCTCAGTGGATTGAGTGCCGGCCTGCAAATCAAAGGGTCACCAGTTGATTCCCAGTCAGGGCACATGCCTGGGTTGTGGGCCAAGTCCCCAGTGGAGGGCGTGTGACAGGCAACCACACATTGATGTTTCTCTCCAGCTCTTTCTCCTTCCCTTCCCCTCTCTAAAAATAAATACATTAAAAAAAAGAGGGATTTAAAACACTGTATTATACCAATTTTGAAAAAATTTAAAAGAAAAAATTAACAAATAGATGTATTTTTAAAAAACCAGAACGAAATGTACCATTCTGCTAATAATAAATTATCTAATATCTTCTCTTCTAAATACCCTGCATATTTTTCAGATTTTCCAGGATAGGCACTCATTACTTTTGAAATGAGAGGGAATATATTGTCATTGCGGATACATGTATTTTTAAAGATCAAGTATGTCCACGTATCACCTCCAGCTGACGCTGAATTGGAAGACTGGGGAGGTGGGCGGATGGTGTTGAAATGGGCTGCTTCTACTGTCCATTTTGATCCCAACACTTTGTGCCGCAGATTGCTTTGAACCCCTGGATGCACTTCAGAACTCAGCGGTCAGGGAATGAGAGGTGTAGTAGAAGAGCATGAAGTCTGAAAACCAGGAGACGAGAAGGCAGAGTACCAAGAAGAAGAAGAAGAAGAAGGGGTGGTTCCCTGTGCCAATTCTATAGCAAATGCCACACTGTACAGTCACATGAAAGTCTGACCACAGGATGACTGCCGGCCACAGGAAGTAGACTCTCTGACCATCAGTACGTGCAGTCCCTGCACACAGTAGGCTGTTTGTACCTATTAGTTGAAGCCAGGGATGTTTAGCAGTGGAATTATGTGTCTAAGCGTGGTTGCAAAGGAGCTCATTAGGCAGAAGGGATTTTATAAAGGGAAATTCTTTCAGTGGATGAGAAATCAGTACCCAGAGGGGCCTTCTAACATAATGAGAGTGAGTAGTTTTTTTCTACTTTAAATTTTGAAATGAAATTACTTTGGGCCAATGAATAGTGAGACCCCAGGCAGTCGCTTACTCACCAAGCCATTTGAGGTCATTCTTGTAGCCCTGTGGCATGTTTTCTCATCCGTAAACTCAGGACATATCATCTGTCCTATCTACTTCACTTGTGTGTTTTAAATATTTGGGAACAGTAAGAGAAAGAGAAGAGTAATGAAACTCTCCTCCTTCCCATAGGCCTGGGAGATCTAAGCCTGATTGCTACTATTTTACTGGGTCAACTTAAGCAAATTTGTTTTTACATTTATAAACCATTGTCTACGATAGCGTCCATCTCCAGTTTCTTCTAGGCCAAGACAGTCACTTCCTTCAGCATAATCCCATCACTATCTGGGCCTGGAGCAGGGTACTTTCGGTGTGGAAGGGGCTTTTAAAATACACACTGACTCAGTCGAACCTCGGTGCAGTTCAGAGGAGGTGGGGTGAGGGAGAGGTTCATGAATGCCTACACTTTCCCAAATGACGCTGAGGCTCGGGGTCACAGGCCTGACCCTGGGTGAGCTCTTGGTTTCCCAAACCCATGCTCTCTTTGCCTCCCTACAGCCATGTGTGCTCATGTTGGACGTGACCGTTATTAAACAGAAACCCTCTTCGGTAAGGAGAGGTTGGACGCTGCCTGCAGGAGGAGGCCTGCATTGGATCCCGGTCTCCAGCCCTGGTCTGGCGAGCAAACCAGAGCTCAGGCCGTGTTCTTTCCAGGAGGTGCTCCATTTCTGCGAGCACAAGTGCGGAACCAGCCTACCCTGCAGGTCCACAGGGTCGTTAAGAGGAAGAAGCGAGAGCAGGGCAGCAGGCTGGGAAGTGCTCTGCACTCCAAAAGCTGCTCCTCTGTGGGGGTGGTTTGCAGGCATATCATCCAGCTCCAGGATGCCTGGGCTGGGAGCTGGTTCTCTCCACACCGCCTGGGTGAAGTACCCCCAGAAAGGCTGGACTCGCCCTCCCATTCAATCCAAATATTTAGCTTCAAGCCTGCTTCAGCTGTGCTTTGGCAAGCAGTGTGCAGGAGGAGGAGGCTGCTCCGAGGGGCCCTCCTTTGAAGCCCTGGGTGTCCTACAGTGATGTGGGGCCTGGGCCAAGCGGGTTGAGCTTTGAGGCCAGCAGCAGCTTTGAGACACTCTGGGGGCTGCTGCCTTTATCTGAGGGGGTCTGGGGCCCAGATCCCCACAGGGCCGTGGGCTACCAAGGGGCTCCCTTCCTGGGAACAGAGCCTCCTGCACCATCCGGCTGGCCCTGGAGCAGCCCTTCCCTCGGGCTTCTCCGTGCCCCAACATCACGGACTGAGGGTGCAGGGTGACTCTTGGCTCTCTCAGAGGGAGAGAATTCTTATTTTTAAGCTCTATAGTGAGTTCTTTGGGTGCCCACTATCGCTCTCAGAGACCTACAAGGGGAATTCGTGCCTCTTGTCCCTGAAAGTTTAGATTGTGGACACTTTCTACCAGGAAACAGGACTCCTGGTAACTTAAAGCCAAGACTGCCAATGGGTCACTTTGGGCCCACTGAACCACTTTACCATCAGGCAAAGAGAAAAGCTACCGCACTGACAGTTGTAATCAGTCTGATACGGAGAAGGTGCCACTGTTTCACAAAGGGGAAGCGAGGTCACCTACTAGCCACTCCTGGTTCTGCTGTGACCAGCACTTACTAAATGTACAAGCTTCAAGTCATGGTGACCCAGGATGAGACCCTTGATCTCTGTGGGTTAACCCATCTTGGGTTAACACACCAGGTAAGCCACCCAGGCAGGGGAAGTGCTAACCAAGGGAGTGAAGGGTGTGGGTCAAGAAATGTGCTAGACTAGGGACATAATGAGTCTCCAAACCGACTGCAGGGCAAGGACTGGAGGTAGTCCCACTAACCCGTTCCAGTTTGCTTCCTCGGGAGTTGTGGTCGACCAGAGTCTTTAAGGAGCTGTGCCTGGATGAACTGGCCTCCATGTGAGAAGGCCTCCATGTGAGAAGGATTTGAGCAGGAAAGAAGGTGAAGGTTAGCTGGTCTTGTCTGCCAGGACCCTCCAGCCTAGGCCAGTGCAGCCATTTCTCTAGAGAATTACATTCTATTGGCTGGGAGTCATCTCATCAAGGAGGCCGTGTACCTCCTCTAGCCTCCCATCCCTTCTCCCTGTCACCCACCTCCTGCACCACTCATACCTCAGCCAGTGACTCCCTGATTCAGAACTGCAAAAGCATCAAGGCCACTGTCTCAAGGTGGGGCTCAGTGGTGAGAGTCACGCTCCAGAGCTCCCTGTGGGATCAGGGTGAAGGGCAGACTCCAGCTGAGACCACAGCCTAGCTCAGCTCCCCTCCCGTCAAATCTATTCCTCACTCCTCTTCTCCCAAAGGCACTCTTGCTCTCATCTCAGGCTCTGTTTTTTGACACCAGCCCATACTTGCCACACTGTGCATCATGTACAACCCTTTATGTGTATTACTTCACATAATCTTCAGTTAAACCTGTGAGATATTCCCATTCATCTTTTTTTATTAAGCTGAGGAAACCAAGGCTCAGGGTAGATAACTTACTCCAACCTTGAGTAAGTTATCTTACTCCAACAGCTCATATTCAAATCTGAGTCCATCTATGTCCAAAGCCCCTGACTTTCACCTTTATTGATTCCTACAGAAGGAATAGTATAGTATAGTATAGTAGTATAGTACAGTATAGAATAGTATAGTATAATATATAGTATAGTATAGTATATAGTATAGTATAGTATAGTATAATATATAGTATAGTATAGTATAGTATAGTACTGTATACCTGTATAGAAAAAGTGGTAAACCCTGTTGCTGAGGAAATAGCCTGGATAAGGAAACTGAGAAGATTTAGAAAAGAAAAAGCTGTGCAGAGGCTCTGGCAAAGCAAGACCCGGGTTTGTAATCCTCTCATGTGCTATCAGCTAAGAGAACATCTTAATTAGGTAACCCCCTAATCCCCAAATGTACCCAGTCAAGGCTGTAGAGCAGGGGTGTCAAACTCATTTTCATGGGGGGCCACATCGGCCTCACGGTTGCCTTCAAAGGGCTGAATGTAATTTTAGGACTGTATACCTGTAACTACTCCTTAACTAGGGGCAAAGGAGCTCAGTGCTGCCACTGGGTAGAGACAAGGTGCCAGGCTGGATAAAACAAGGTGGCGGGCTGGTTCGGCCCGCGGGCCTTGTGTTTGCCACCTGTGCTGCGGGATGAATAGCAGACACAGAGCACGGAAAATTCCTACAGATGGGGGCCAGTTAAACAAAGTGACCCATGATGCCTCATCCAACCCAGTACCTTGAAAATCATGAGAAGGGTTCTATGGCTTTGTCTCTATTGCTTAGTCCCATCTGGACCAGTCTGGCAGCCTTGAGTCTGAGTAACTGCACAGCACCAGCTCAAACCTAGGCCAGTGTTTACAAAGGAAAGGCTCTGAGCGCTCTGTCTCAGGTGGAAATCTCCAAAGACACAGGGGGCACGGACTCCACCCCAAGTGCAATGTATGTGTCCGCCCAGTTTTCCTCCATCTACACTCGGAGGGCCCCGCAGATCCTTCCGCATTCAGGGTTTGGTTCAGCAGAGTAAACGCTAGTAGCAACGGTGTTGATGGTGATAACGACTCTTACTGTGTGCCAGATGTCATTTCAAGCAGCTGGTTACACTTGCACACTCATTTAACTCTTATGCCTACCAGGTAAGTAGGTATGGTCATTCTATGCATTTTAACAGTGAGGAAACCGAGACGCACAGCAGTTAGGTAGCGTAGGTCCTCCATGACAGTGCAGTGGAGTTCTCCCGAGGCTGCATGATGTGCGATGAGCACCAGACGGAGTGCGGAAGCAGACGCGAGCGCCAGCCTTCTTCTATTACACGAGATGCGAAACATTTTGTTTTTTCTCATTAATTACTTACTTTTTAAAATACTATAGTTATTTTCATGAACTATGTTATTTTTGTGAAAATGTAGTTTGTTATTTTTAAATGAACTAGTAAACAAACATTTCAAACTGTTCTCAGTTTTAGTTTCTGATATGTTAAAATTGATAGATACGAGTAATATAAATTTTTGAGTTCCTCTATAACTTCTAAGAGTACAAAGGGGTTCTGAAACAAAAAAGTTCAAAAACCCTTAACTTATTCCATTTGTTAACCTAGAATACATCCCCATCTTCTTTCTTGGCAAAGTATAAATTAATAAATAAAGTCTATGGCATGTTCACTGGTGTCTGGTTAAATGTAAACACAGTTTTGTCCTGATTATTAACTAGCTTGCTTGTTACTTGTCCTTCAAGAAGAATGTTTTGTTTTCTGCCTGGGGATGTCCTTCTCCCTAAATAACTAAACAGTTACTGAAGATGTCGAGAGGAGTTGGCACTTATTGAGAATGCTACCCCTGCACTGGGAACCGAGGGAGGGGAAATAGGAGTGAGAGTAGCTGAGATGGGAGAATGGGTTCGTCAAGCTATGTAAGAGACGAGGGGCTCTCTCTAGGCCCACAATGACCTTGGCCACAGTGGAAGGGCAGGAAGCAGAGAAAGTTGGACATTCTTCTCTTGAATGGCCCTGCTTTTTTTCATCTGTCTTGGAACTGGTTGTGAGGGGGCGGGGAAACGCTGTAGCTATATCTGCACCATCTCCTCGTTTGGAGTAACCAAGACTTAGGTGGACCTCAACCCAAGATTCTGATTGAAGAGAAAATGGGGAATTATTTGGGGAAGCAAAAGCACTTAAAAACAAAAAGTGACTTGATCCGTAGATGCATAAAAGGGGCATTGCTTTATTTTCTATAGCTGGACATTTTCTCAAACCTTTCTGTTGAGATGAATTCCATGAATAGATTAATGTTTGGGGGGGGGGGAGGTACCCACCCACCTCAGCGGTTGCATTCTTAGAAGCATGATTAAATGATTAAATATGGGATCATGCGTTTAATGTTTTCCGAGGACATGTTTACCAGTGTATCTGTAAGGGCTCCAGCAATGTCTGGCACATGTAGGTACTCAGAACATACTTGTTGAGTGAATAGAAGGAAAGAAGAGAGGAAGGGGGAGGGAAGAAGGAAGGAAGGAGGGAGGGAAGAGAGGGGTTTCTTCTTTCTGGCTGACCAGCTTTAGGGCTTATACATGTGATACTATTCAATGCAAATGCATTTGGCCTAACTGGAGCTGGGAGAAATCTATTTTCCCCACTAAACTAAAAAACCCAAGGCATTTCCCTCAAGGAAAGAACTGTATTTATGGAAGGGTAAAATGTTTCTAAGAAAAATGATCCTATGTGCAAAAGCGTGCACACATTTTTCACTAAGGAAACATCAGATTTTTTACTATGGTGAGTTCAGAAATATGGAATTCTCTGAGTGTCTCTTGGTCTGGTGGCTGTTTCTTTCTGCTGCTCCTGCATCATAACTGAGTCACTTTGTATTTTGGCTCCTCCTCTCCTAAAACAGTCTACTTCTGCCTGCTCCTTAACAACAGGAGTTGAAAGGAAATGTGTGGATTTAGAAAAAAAAATACACATATATATACCCCAGAGCTACCTTTAAATGCATTTTTCCAAGGCATATCAAAATATCCTTGGAATTTGTTGTGAAAATTTGACCACATCCTAGTTAGCATGAGGTTAAAATTAACTGTAACATGTGTTTTAGGGATCTCAATTTGCAAAATATTAATAGAGTTCATGGGCAGTTAACTGCAATGAAGGAAGGAAATGAAGTTTATAGTGCAAGACCCTGGGGATTACAGCCTTCCCTACCCCTGAGCCCACTCATATCCCAGAACTCACGTGAGGTGAAGAAAGCCATAAAGCGAACGTAAGAGGAAATCTCAAGGTTAACGTAATGAACCTCTTTCTCCTCCCTCTGGGGAGAGATTGTGATGCCTTAGCCATAGCCTTACCCAGCCCTGGCTTCTTCCTGCTTATTCAGAAACCCTATGATTCAGCCAGTACTGAAACAACAAGAACCCTCAGTAAGACTCATAGTTGTGGGAAGGTCAGGAGAGAGATCTGACCCAGCCTTTACCATTTCTCTGCAACGTGATTTTTGCTGGGCTTGGATCTCCAGTTGAACAGCTTAGTCAAGAGAAAGTCATGGAAGATGTCCTGGGTGGTGAGTCAGGAGACAAGGATTTTTCCTTCCTCTGCTATCGATTCTCTTGGGACCTTGAGGAAATCACTTCTCCCTTCTGGACCTCCCTGCTCACCCAGAGAAATAGTGGGGCTGGTGGTCTGTAGGGGTTCTCTCTACTCTTTAATCTGTGGTTTAATGTGAATCCAACTCTTATCCATGGGCTTTTAAGGAAACTCTACTAAGTAATTATTACGTACTACATGATCCTGTCATAGAGCCAGGAAAAGTCACCACAGAATAAAGTAGTCCTGACAGGGAGAAAGGTGGGTTTCAGTTCTGAGTCACAGTAGGAATCTAGTGACTAGAGAGGAGAGAGGGCATTCCAGGCAAAGGGAAGGCTTAGGGTGAAGAACCGAGGTGTGAGGACACAGGCTGTGATTTGAGACGGTGGGGAAACCAGAATAGTTGGAGCAGGTTGAAGGAAGAGAACCACTGTGGCTTTCCTAAGACTTTATGTGGGAAGGGAAAACTTCTGGGGCTGTCTCTGTGGCCACCCTCAGGGACATATTTCTGTGTAGTGTGTCAAAATCTGTGGCTGATCTAGACCCTTTTTGATGAGGGTTCTACTGGTGTCACCTGCCTACCTAATGCACTGTGGCTGAAACTTGACCCTCTCGTTGCATTGGCAGGTGCTCTCGTGTTAGTTCACTTTCACACTAGCTTCCACACAGGCCTGTGTTGTGCTCACCTTCTGCTTGAAAAATGGGGCCATTCTTTTTTTGGGGGGGGGCTCAGAGATCCTCCACAGAAAGGATATGGACTGATGACTCTCCAGGGTGCTGGTGTAGGAAATCTTTTACCCTTTGCTTTGTTTCCCTCTTCATATTATTAGGGCTCCATCCTCTGAACCTTCAGGGGGATTAAGAGTACCCAGGACAGAAATCTGTCCTGCTCATGACATAGGTTATCAGGAGCCATTGACCACTTCAATCTTCAGGCCAGTAGAGCTTAGCATATTGTGCATCCTTGTCAGGATACACTGACTTGGTTTGATGGTCAGGCGCTCTCACTGCATTCCACCCCGTTTTTCCACAATGAGGTCTGAGGCTTGGTGCTTCCCTAGGTAACCCTGCTGCTATCTCTACTCCCTCTGACCTTGCCCATAAGACTGAGAGCTAACCTTCTCCTCCTCCTCTTCTCTTCTCTTATTTTCTTTTTCTTTTCTTTTCTTTTCTTTTCTTTTCTCTTTCTTTCTTTCTTTCTTTCTTTCTTTCTTTCTTTCTTTCTTTCTTTCTTTCTTTCTTTCTTCCTTCCTTCCTTCCTTCCTTCCTTCCTTCCTTCCTTCCTTCCTCACTCCCTCCCTCCCTCCCTTCCTTTCTCACTAGATTAGACATTTATTATAAAAGATTATAATCTGGGAGTAGCCAGGTGGGGGATATGCATAGGGGAAGGTACGGGAGAGGGCACAGACATTCCATGCCCTCTCCAGGGATGCCACTGTCCCCAAATCTCCACGTGTTCACCAGCCTGGAAGCACACAGAAACTTGTCCTATTGGATTTTATGTGGGCTTCATTACACAGGGTTGATTTTGAATCCTTAACCATTGGTGATTAATCCAACTTGCAGCCCCTCTTCCCTCCCCCTCCACTTATATAGTTTTAGTCATAAACCCCCACTTTGTTCAGTGTCCAAGGCCCCCCACAGGACTGCAGCCCTGCCAAGAATTCAGCCCATTTATCTGGGGTATTGATATCCTGCCTTCTGCCTGTCAGAGCCTGGATTCTTTGCCTGACTGATGGATGCTGTAGCAGGGATCACCTTCTGAACTCCAACCAAGGCTGGTACACAGCCTCGTATATACAGTTTCTTAGGTTCTCTTGTGTTGTGTGCTCCCATCCGCTGAGCATCTATCACACATTGTTCTTGCTTATCCTTGATTTCTGGCCCTTGGCCCTTGATTTGCGAGCAGTTAGAGCGATAACGGTCCCACTATTGCTTGTTATTTATTATTAAGATCTCATTTTACTCTCATTAAAGATCTTCTTGAGAAAGAATTTCATGATGCCAGTTCATATTCTTTGTGGGAATTATTCAATAACTAGTTGATAAAAATTTTAGGCATATAATCAGTCACTGTGGATCTTTAGAACAACGAGAACCAGAAGGGAGTGGGGTTTGTTTGTTCCTGTGTTTGTTTGTTCTCATCAAAGTCATTCTTTGCACAAAAGTTGTAGTTTTAATTGTGCTCACTTTGTGCCTTAGTTTATCTACATACAGTCCCTGGCCAAAGGTAACTTGTTTTCTAAACAGAACATACAAGTGTCTGAAGCCTCAGACTAGATTCTCTGCCCCCTACTCTCACCCTGAGATGCGGTTGTCTTTCTCAGCCAAATGCAAGGGAACTCTCAGCTGACTCAGATTCACTATGTGTGGAACCTACAATTGGTCCTTGCTCACCAGTCCTGGGCCCCAAGGAAGCTGGGGTAGATCTTAAGTATCCAGGAGTTTACCGGATAGTAGGTCTTTTCAGCTCCCAGAAGTGTGCTAATCACAGGCTAAGCCCCACTTCGGTGTAATCCCCGAGTCCTTCACCTTTCCTGCTCTTCCAGCAAATTCCTGTAAGCATCCCAAATCCCTCTGAAGGGTCCCACAAGCACCGAGGTCCTGACGGCTGTGAGGAAAGCCAGTCTTGGAGCTGCCGGGGTGTTTGCCTGCAGAGCAGGCTCGGCAGGGTCATGTTGCTGGGTGGTGTCTTCAGAACAAGGAGAGACTTGGATTTTCCTCCTTTGGGACTGATTCAGAGGGTCACAGTAATAGAGGCTCCTGAATAACGGTATAAGGAGGCAAACGTTGCTTTGGCAATAGGCAGCTCTGTCCGATTCCCTGCTCTACCACATACCAGATCTGGGGCCATGAGCCCTTTTCTTTTTCTTACCTTGAAAATGTCATCAAATTAACTGGGAGTAATAAACGCACCTCGAGGAGTTAATGTGAGAATTAAATGTGGCCATGGCTATAAAATCCCTAAATAGAATTTGGTACATGGTAAGGGCTCATTATACTACAGAAATTATTTACCACAGTAGAGGAGAGTTAAAGCAGGTTTCTGGATTTTCTTTATCATCCTCTCTATATCTGAGGGATTCAAAGGGAGCTTACATAACCAGGGATGGGCCTAGTTCATCCCAGGAAAATTTATAACAAAACTTATTTTTCTTATAAGCTTTAGCAGAGCTAAGAGGAATAACTGTCCCCAAGTCTGGACAAGAACAAAAGGCTGACTTCATGTTCTGTTGGTCTTGCAGACAAGTTGAGTATCCTTACCATGCATCCCGACCACGTATGTGCACATGGGTGCCTGGAACATACACATGTGCACAAACAGGCGGCCGCAAGACCACACACTCACAGATTCACGTGCGAAGCTCCCGCTCTGAGCCTGAGTTGCCGCCTCTGATCTCTGGGCCAGTGTTCGTAAGCTTCCACCCGAGCTGGGCCAGGGGAGGGGAGATGGATGCGTCAGGCTTGTTGAATTCTAACCCGTCAAATCATTCAGATGACCCCCTGCGTTCCTTTACAAGGCATTTCAGGCATTTTTTCATGGGCCTTGGAAATCATGTTTCACCAGGAATAAATCGAACCCCACCCCAAAGGACTAGAGCTCAGTTACAAACTCAGAACTGAGGAGGTCAGAGTGGGTTCTATCACAAAAAATCAGTAACCTCCTTTCCTCAGCAAAGCAAGACTTGTTCTGAAAGAAACAGAGGGGTTTAAAAGTCAAGCACAGCAGTTTCTAATATTTTTCCTCTTGACTTTACTTAATTAGTGTTGACTAGCTTAACGAAGCAATTAAGAGGCTTATTTGCTTTTTAAAATCACATGTGAAATTTAAGAAACCTTGAAATAAAAGAAATATTTGTCCCCAAGATCTTACCCCACAAGGGATATCGGTTTGAATATTCTCCAACCACTAGAAAGTGAGAACAACGCGCCCTGCTCTCGGAATGGGGCCCAAGCAAAACAGAAATCTCAGTAGCCGGCTGGGCAGCAGTCCCCTGGAGGGGCTGGCTGCTGCTGAAGTGCCTGTCCGAACTCCCACTGAAAACAACAATGACCATTAGTTTTTAATAATAATTAACTTTAACAACAATGTGAAGAACGGTATCTCTCATTTGTGGATGATGTAGGTGCTAGCAATTGTGTCGTGCGCTGTTCATACCTCATTTCAATCGAAACCCACCCCTCCCCGCTTTCTACCTGCGTGAGAAATAGGGACTCGGAGAGGTTGATCGGCATGCCCACATTCCCACACCTGGCAGGGCCTCAGTTTCGTCGTTTCTGGGGCATTTACTACCAACTCTTGGGATAATTCTTCACCCTGAGAATTGTGGCCCAGGAACACTGAAGATCATTAAATAATTAGATTTGTATATTGTATTTGCACTTATAGTTATATAAATAGCACATATAGAGTATTATGAAAATTAGCCTTATACATTTTTATAATTAGATAACCCAGTTATCCACATCATAACCTTACATACCATATACTATGTATATAATATGCTAATCACATCACTGTACCATTTTTACCTTAAATTACTTAAATAAAATAAAGTTGTATATAATTTTATGCAATTTATAGAAATAAGTTAATAACTAATATGTATTAATATAATTAATAGATAAAACATGATACATGACATAAGACATATAGATGACACTAATTATAATATATAAGCCATAATATAATGTATGATATATAAACCATGATACACAATATATGATATATATTATATTTACATATAATCTAAATATATAACATGTAGCAATTATATCTTTACTATTACATCTGATTATAAAATATATATTTGATAAATAGTTGTTTAATAAATTACTTATTTTAATAAGTAAATACAATATCTTACATTGTTATCTAATAGAACAATAAATGAATCAGATTACTAAATAATAAGATTAATAAATGATTACTACATTGGAGTATCCATAGTCTAATGTAGTGTCTCTTGCTATAGCAAAGTAACATGTATTGACTACCATACGCTAGAAACAGCGCTAAGTACCTTACACTCCCCTCCTTTAAACCTCCCAGCAAGCCAGCAAAGGTAGGTGCCACTCAGGAACAGAAACTGAGGCTTAGATGAGCTAAATGCTGTGTTTTGTTTTTTGCTTTTACAGAGCAAGTACAAGAGCCAGGATTGAATCCTGATTTTGTCTAATTCCAAATCAGAAGGTCTTTGTACTCTGTTTGGTTAGATGGTAAGTGGAGAAGAGAAAGAGACAAAACAAAGGAAGAAAAGGGAAGTCACACCTTAATTCTCTCCCAGTACTTGTAGTACAGGACAGCGTGGCATGAGTCAAGTTTTGCTGGTACGACAGAAAAGACAAGAGGAGCCTCCCTGGGGCCAGTCCAAGGGTTCCCACAGCCTCTCGATTGTTCGTCCTGCTGCCCCTCAGGGTGCTGGGGAAGCAGGAATGGCGTGGGGTGTGTCTCATGGCCCAGGTCCTGACGCTGGCACGTGCCGGCTGGCTGCCAAGTTCCTCCCAGCGTGAGCCCCTTGCGCCCAGAGTCTGCATGTTCATGGCACTCCCCTGCCTTCGGTCTCTTTCTCCCACCTCTGGGATTGCAGCCTAAATACTTGGCATTGGGAAGACTGACAGCTCCAAGACAGATTGGCAGGACGTTCCAGATGAGCACTGAATCAACAGCGCCAACAGGGAGAGTAAAACATGTGAGCCCGGGGAGGTTTCTTAACTATTTACCGAACAGGGGGGATTGTTTATTTTCTAAATATCTCCCAAAGAGTCCATTTATGAGCTCCATTTACCACTTCAAACAGGCTCGCTGGCAGAGATATGGCATTGGAGATAAGATGATGACTAATTAATGGTCTTGCAACAGGTTTCAACACCCAGAGTTACAACTACTTATATTTTTCTCTTAACCGCCAACATTTTCAAACACAAACAGGCTTTTAAATATTTTTGTTAATACAGCTAATAGTCTTATCTTGTTCCTGGCACTACTTCCTCTTCTTGAAAGGGTTATAAATAGGGTATTCCAGTTGGCAAGGGTCTTGTCCGTGGCACTGGAGAGACAGTTCTATACTTACTGTAGCAAAACAGCACATAATTGGGATATTTTTCCCCAAACCCTCCTAACATTTACACTGCCATGTGCATACTTTTCACTTGACTTCACTCTGAAAATTGCCTGTTCCTCTGATACATACCAGAGACTTGGCTGCTTGGACATTTGGAAAAAAAAAAAAAAGCAGAACATGAACGAGCATTCTTCCCATTTCTGATCCCAGGCATTTAATACTTGCAATAGCACAGCCATTTGTAAGAATGATTTAAGGTGGCTTCCTTTAAGGTCAATTTCAATGCTAAGATCTTAGGATTCTGTGACAGGAGGAACAATTCCAGCAATAACTAACGCACTGCTACAGATAATCTCATTGTTGTCCTTAGGTTTACATAGTCAATTGCCTGAGTTCATGTAAATATATAGCAAACAACACTGATGCCAGATGGTGGCTTTTTTTTTTTTTTGGTAAGAAAACTCCAATGTGAGGCTTAAAGACACACATAAAAATTAAAATTGAGAATTTGAGCTAAATCCCTTTCAAAAGTTCTGTTGCCAATATTTCAAAAAACGTTAGGCAACTTGAATGAGATTAAGATGCTAAAAAACAATACCTCTGGCTGTTCAAGAATTTTCATTGTTGTGGGGTAGAGAAGGCATAAGATTATAAATTTCCAGAGTCCCATCTGGAGATTTATAATCTTATGCCTCACCAGCTGATCTTCACTTTCCCTTCAGGTCTACAAAAAAAAAAACCAACCAAAAAACCAAATACATCTAAAAAAATTGCTTTTGGCAATGGCCACAGGGGTTATTGATGAATTGCAAAGAATGTCTCCAAACGAGACCTTCGGGGAGGCGGAACACAGACAGCCCCGGCCTGGAGAACTGGAGAAACACCCTCCGTCGGCTCCAGGCGTGTGTAGCCAAAGCGCCACTTGCGTGGATGTCGAGGAAAAACTAACCGACTCCCAATCCTTCTTTCTGAAAGCCGGTGAATTTTGCTCAGATCCTTGGGTAGGAGAAGCGAGGCCAGGTCATTCAGTGAACATTGGCCCATAAGACAATGCACGAAGGGCAGTTTGGTACCAATTCATCCACAAGATATCCACACGTGAGGATTCACCACCACCGAAACGCTGTAAAACTTATTTGAGAAGGCAGCCGAATGAGTCCCCCTGCGGGTAAAATGCAGTCAGTCGCACGAGCTGTTGACGGTGTGGTGTTGGCGCTTTGCTGTTACCGCTGTTGTGCTTTTCTTTTTGCAAAGTAATGTAGAAAAACCATTTACCAAGTTCAGCACCAGTTTTTATTTGCGGTTTTGATGTTTGCATCTTAAATCTTTGGGGGTATCAGCTGTTTATGGTCTGGGGGAGCCTGGCTTTCTGATTTTGTTTTGATAATCCTTTTAGCCGTAGAATGAAGGAGTGGACACTGGCTAGCTTTACAGACTACCTTATCTGTAATTTAAGAATCTAACCAAGCAGAAACAAGAATATTATTTCTTACGGGTTTTTTAAAAAATATGGATAATGTGTTTGATAAATCAAGTTGGGGTTCTAAATTCCTAGTGCTTTAGAGATAGAGATTTTGGGGAAAACAAAGCAACACACACACACACACACACACACACACACACACAAGCCAATACATTTTTTTAAGGCTTACTTGGTTATACCTGCTGTGTTTAAGTGACTGAATGTTAACTACCTCTACTCTCATGACTAAAACATTAAAATGCAGGTATAGTTGAGCATGTCAAAAAGAGCACATGCACAATATATTTTGTGCAAGACATGGTTATGGCTTCCAGATATGGACTAAGAGATGAAAGAATAAGTATCATTTTGACACTGGTAGAGCTTATAGTTCTGGTGAAAAACAAACTTTTATTATACAAATGAAACGAGTGTAAGCAATTGCATTTTGAATTCTGTGGTTCACAAGTTCAGCAACTATATGTAACCTGACGTTTCCTTCTGTTCTCAATTCCTATTCCTCCACCCTACTTTTCCCGTCTCAGCCTCTCCAAATGCTCTGCCCACCCGTTTCCCTCCATCAGCAAGTACCTGTTTCCCCCGGGTGAACCTAGAATTCTGTGATCACCTCAGAATTCTTTATCATGCAAGGCCCCATTGTGCTCCAAAATGTGCTCCAAAATGGCGACCCCTAGTCACATGTGGCTTTTATATTAAAACAGAAATTAATGAAAATTAAATTAAACTCCATTTTCAGTTTTTAGGTCACCCAGCCATTTTCTAGGGCTCCACAGTCCCATGTGGCCAATGGCTACTGTATCGGACAAGGCGGATGATCACAGCACTCCCCAACATCTCAGAAAGTTCTGTTGGGCAGAGCTGCCTGAGAAGCTGGTTCAAAGCTTGCTTGTCGGCCTCTTCTCCCGAAGTCCCCAATCTCAGTGTGCACTGTCCCCTGCAAATACCCTGAGCTGTGCCCACTGTGTCTCTGCTCTTTCCAAAGCTTGGAGGGCTCTTTTGGAATCGTGCTTCAAGACCTAGAGGAAGGAATTTTATTTTCCTTCCTCTAGGGCTTTAGCCCTTTCTGATCTTTCCAGTAAGACTTCTGCTTCTGCGGAAAACCCAGGCCCTGTATCACGCCTCACGGCCAGCTCACTACACCGACCTGCACGCGGGAGTCTGCACGGGACGCATGCGCGCCGCTACCAGGAGGGCGGAGAGAGAGGGCGTGGGTTCTCGTCTTCTATTTCATGATCTCTGGTTTTCATTGCTTGTGTGTTTTATTTTATTTTTATTAACAATATGCAAATATGGCTCTGTGAACAGCATAAAGGAAGAAAAACGGTCGCTGCCTTATATATATTGGAGAAAATCCTATTATTAAAGTCTGATTTTGCCACTTACCTTCTGGGTCTGAGTTAGTTAATTATCCTCTCTCAACCTCAGAGGTTTCACCTAAGGCATAGGAGTAGCAATACCACACAGGGTGTAGTGAATATCACTAGAGGGGTGATATATGTAAAAGGGCCTCTTAAAAAAAAAGAGAAAGAAGTCTCATACAAATGCGAGGGATTATGCTTCCTGCAAGCTTCCAGAAAAGAAGGGTGTGGAATAGGCAGAAACACATGTTGCCCTGGCCCCCTCACAAACCCGCTTTATTCTGACAAAGCCCAGCCGACTGATAAAGTTCCAGTAGGCTCTTTGTGAGTTATCCACGGGGTTCTCTTTTTATCTCACAGAAATATTTATATATCTATAAGTATCTATAATATTTTTTATTCCACCCTCCTCGGGATGCAGTTATGGCTATTGAATGTTTACTTTTCAGGCATTCCTTCTCCCTTTGAAGAAATCCACAGAAGAAAGAGAAAAATGCTGACAAGTTTTCAAAGCCATGATTTACAGGAATGGTTTCTGAAAAGCAAGTGGACAACATCCGAGTTCATCATCAAATAATATTTCTAAAGCACCCTCTAGTGCCTGGCCACAAGCCAGATGATTCAATGCCTGGAGAGGCTGCAGACTTTTTAAAGGAAAACGACTCTGTTGTTGGCTCCTGGGAAACAAGTCACATTATTGAGGATTCCTTGGGGCTATCTCTAAATATGTGTTAAGAATGATTGCTTTAGGAAAACTCAATACAATTAGAAACCCTAATACTATGAAATACAATTCAAATCCCACTTTGAAATAGATACAAAGACTTCAAAGACCAAGTCACAAATTATACCAGGAATTAGAAGAATTTGAAATCTTTATAAATCTCAGGGCAGGGAAATCTGCTCTGTAACTGAAAAGGTTTTGAGCCTGAGGCAAGGTAAGTTTTGCAAGAGTACATAGGGGTCATCTAGTAGGAGTGCTAGACACATCTAGTATCTGACATCTGATTCCGCTGTGACTGGTACTAGCCTACAGTCCTCACCCAGAAGATTCTCACGTGTTGTAGTGAAAATGCAGCCCGTAGATCCAGAAGTCTCATGATCTAGGGTCGACACCACCACGAACTTGGCTATGTGATTTGGAACACATGGCGTAAGATTTATGAGCCTTAGTTTCTTCACATGTAAAATAGTGATAGCTCTGCCAACTTCATGGAATTGTTTAGACTTTAAAGGATTAAATAAGATACAATGGACTAGTTCCTTGAACATAGTACTTGCCTCCAAAATATCAACATTTTTCCAGTTGTCTGATTCTTTGAGAATCAGCGATTCTATAATATGCATTCAGTATGACCCTTGTCCAAATCTCCTCAAAGGAAGTTTCAATTTTCCATCATCTTATCATTCCCACATCTTTGAGGATGAGATCATGTTTTATATTATGGTATCGAAATAGTAGAATGAGTTCCTGCACAGGTTAATTGACTTTAAAGATACATACCCAATCAATGACTGATTGATTGATTGAATCTATGATTGAATCATTCATTCACCCACATAATTCCCGACTCTTAAATCCAGAATGTCCCCTTTACTAACAGGAACCTTATTAATAAGATGAACCAGATGTTTTTATCACATACGGAAGATCTTTGTAGGCACATGCATGAAGATACTGAATCATTTTAAGAAGTCACTTTGAAAGTAACTTTTGAACACAGAAGAACTGGGCTTGTTCAAGCAAATTATATTTCAAAGTTTTATTTGTGAGGTTATTTATTACTGCGTGGAATCTCACTCCTGCGGCTGGGGCCAGAGAAAGTGGGGGCACAGGTGTCTGCCTATTTGCACAGACATTAAAGAGTGTTGTAAAATGAGCTTCAGCCTTTTCAGTTACTGTCTTTTCCTTTATAATAACAATCTCTTCAATTTTACAAGGTCTATATTATTTTTAGGTAAGAAAACACTGTAGAGTTCATGTTTTATTGTTCCTTGCAGTTATATAAATTATATTTGGCCAAAACAAATGTAATTCCTACTGTGTGAACTGGGAATCCAAAATGTTGATTTTCCTCCAGTTATAAACAATGTGAAGATATGTTATGCTGGGTCACAATCTTCCAGAGCAGAGAAAAATATATAACTCAGTTTTAATAACAAAACTGCATATATCATTAAAGTTTCCTACTCCACACAGAATGTATTATATTACTCTGCCCAGCAAGAGACATCCTTTGTGTAGACCACAATAGGATTCTAAAATACTTTTTGATTGAATGGAAAACATTTTAGCCATTTGTTAGTTTTTGTTGTTTAATGTAATGCTTCAATGCTCATGGAAATTCTGCTTTGTCTTTGCTAGTCAATATTAAATTTCTTCTCACTAAATTTGAATGCCATGGATTTTGTAAACACCAAGGTCTGGGAACAACCATCAGGATCCTTTCCCCACTATTACAGGAGTCTTCACATTGAAACAGAATGCCTGCTCCTTTATGACACTAATGAACCATATTCGTACATGTATTATATCAACTTCAAGTTGCATTATAGTGATTTACTTATAAGCTCACCTACTGAAATAGACTTGTGAGTTAATAACACGGGGTCCAGGTTACATTTTCTTCACATTCTTGGACCCTGGGCCAATGCTTATGACTGAGTTTGAGCTCTAAAAATGCTAATGAAGAAAAATGCTGAAAAGACTATCATGAAATCATCTATTTACCCGCACACTTGTTCTTCTTAGAATAATTTAAAATTTAGGAGATTTAGAAATGTAACTACCTTTTACAACATTGAAGGGAATGAGAAAAGATTATTTTCTTTATTTAAAAATATCTTAGATGGGGTTGGCTAGTCTAGCTTCCTTATTTCACAAATGGAGATGTGAGGACCTAAGGGGAAAAAAAGCTTCTTTGCTCTTGCTCATGTCACAAAAGTGGAGACAAAACTGATCCTAATTACGTTCCTAGCGTTTGATACAAAATAACACATATTAATTATAAACATTTTGACAAGTTCAAAAGTGCATAAAGAAGCCACCATGCATATGAAAAGATACACAATACTAAAACTTAGAAAAATGCAATCAAAACCACCACAATGAGATACCACCTCACAATTATTAGGATGGCTAACATTAAAAAAGCAACAACAGAAAATAACAAGTGTTGGCAAAGACGTGGAGTAATTGGAACTCTTGTGTATTGTAAAATGACAACTGCTATGAAAAACAGTATTGTGATTCCTCAAAAATTTAAAAATAACTGTTTACTAAAATTTTCAGTACCATTCCTTGAAAAATCCTGCTAGAGTTTTGCATAGGACTTCACAAGTTATTACAAATTTGTATTAAAAATTATACAACATTTTTGGTGAAAAGTCTGCACATGAAGTTTGGAATAATTGTTGTAACAAGGGTGATGACAATGACAAATGAAACTGGAGCTACAATTCTTTGAGTGCCTGCTATCTGGCAGGTCTTGCATTTATTGCCAGACCACGCTATTTAATGCATACAACGACCTTATGGGACAGTGCTGGTATGATGGTCATTTTACAGAGAATCCCACTGAGGCATGGAAAAGTTACACAACTTGCCCAGGATCACTCGGCAGGAAGCTGACGGAACCATGCCGTGACCTCCAGCCCACATCCTCAGAACCCTGGGGCTCTGTGTTGCCTCTGAAGGTCACGAAGCTGCTTCAGAGTCTTTCTAAAATTAATTTTCTCTTCTGAGGACTTATTAAAATTGTATTTATGTTTCTAAGACTTTTTAAGCTTTATTCTTAATGTTTTGGGGGATCAGGATGATTTTGAAGGGTTTTAACATTTTTCTGACATTTTCTTATTTCTAGTATGTAAACACTTTAGTAAAATCTTACTAATATTAAGAGGTGTCCTTTAATTTTCTTGGGCTTTCTAGTTGTGAAAATATGTCTCTGAAAATAACAATAATCTATTTCTACTTCTGTCCAACTTCTTGTAGTAATAGCCACAAGTTCTAGGACCATTAGATTAATAAAGGAGCAGAGATGTATGAGTATTTTTGCCCTAAATATAACAGATAAACAATTGGGCTATCACTATTAGGGGTAGTGGTGGCTGTCAGGTTAGGAAAGTATTATTTACCATCTTTTTATGTACTTACTATCAAGATTTTCTTAAATTAAAAATAAAAAAGTCAATTTTATTCAAAATCTTTTTGAGATTTATTTATTGAGATGATAATATATAATTCCTGACTGCTCTTCGATTTGTCTTATGTAAAAAAAACAACAGCTACATTTTCTGGAAAATTATCATATTTTAATCACCATTTAAAACAATTTACATTTAATTGCCTACTTCATCTTCTCAAAAAGCTTATAAAATAGGCACTGGATTTTTTTTTAATTCACAGATGAGGAAACTGAACCATAGTGTGGTTAGCCATCTGCACAGGGCCATAAAACTAATCAGTGGCAAAGCTGAGATACGAGTCCAGTCCCATCTGCCTCTAAAGCCAACGATCTTACTCACTGAGAGACGTGAGGGCATCCATAGAGAAGACTTGGGAGTCCTCCAGAGCTAAAACCTGTTCCCAGGGAGACGTAGAGGGAAGGCTCTTTTATACATACATATGAAAACTGGGTGATTCTAATAGGAAAAGATATTTTAGAAAACACCTTTGAAGTTTGCTTTTATATGTCAAGGGTGAGATCCTGTGCTCACCCGCCCACTATCCTGTCTTTTCATAATGGAGAAGGAAGAAAACAGGAAACAGAAAGAGATCGACTCTCCCTCTGCTGATCAGAATCGGGGAACTCGGAGACTCCGACAGTCAGGAAGTCGGAGGGGCTGTGAGGCACCAGAGGGAAGGGGGCTGCAGGTGGCGGAGCTCAGCGGAGCGTTGGGCTCACTGGTGCCAGCCATCGGTGCCCGTTCAAAGACCGGAGAGGAAGACATTCCACGAGACATTACATGTGGATGTGTGACTGAAACGCTGAAACTTGCAAATAAGAATGTTCAGGAATCTTTTTTCAATAATATGTAATGGAAAAATGTTTGTAACTGTGAGACAATCGTATAGACTAAATTAGGCTATCAGAAAGCAATCATATTGCTGCTTCTTTGGTATCACTGCATGAATCGTTATGTTAGTAAATAAATATGAATTTCCTTCACACATTATCGTTTCTATTTTTTACATCTGCTCTTAGTAAAATGTATAACATCTGCAGTGTTTTGTATCCTATAAGGCGATATTGATGTAGGTCCTGACAGATGATTCATCTCGTCGACATCATCAACTTTCCGTATCAATGAATACGGCCCAGTATTATGAATGTACTTTCTCTTCCTTTTGATTTTATTTTTTATTATTATTAAATTTATTGCGGTGACACTGGTTAAAAATTCTTACAGGCTTCCAGTGTACGTTTCTATGAGCCATGATCTGGACATTGCATTGTGTGCCCACCACCCCAAGTCTAATCATCTTCCTTAATCATATATTTGCCTTCTGATTTTTTAAATAACAGTTTTACCTAGCTTACTTTACTATAAGAATACAGTACATAAGACATGCATAAAATATGTGTTAATCATCTGCTTATGTTCATATTAGGACTCCCAGTCAAGTGAAGGCTATTAGTAGTTAAGTTTGGGGGAGTCAAAACTTACACACACATTTCAGCTGTGTAGGGGTTGATGCTTCAAACTCTGCACTGCTCAAGGGTCAGTGGTATATGTATATGTGCGTTCTCCTGCTGCCTCCTCCACCATAAGGCTTCGGTTTCTCCCCAGCAATGTCCACATTATCCCTTCAGTCCACCAAAAATTCCTCTCAATATTAAATACAAGAAAAAAAAAGCTGACTACCCTAACTAGGTGGCTCAGTTGGTTAGAACATCCTCCTGATACACCAAGGTTGTGGGTTCAATCTCTGGTCAGGGCACATATAAGAAGCAACCAATGAATGCACAAATTAGGGGAACAACAAATCAATGTTTTTCTCTCTCTCCCCGTTCCTCTCTCTCTCTGTAAAAAAAAAATCAATTAACAAATAAAGTAATTGACTAAGTGTAGAAGCACTTTGTTTATCCTGGTGAGTCATTAGCATCAAAACATCAGATCTAGCATCGGGCCTGGCCATTCCTTGTTCCACTCGTTTTCTCCAAACATATCGAAAGTCCAGTTATATTCTGAGCATGGTGTTTAAGACAGTAGAAAATGTGTAGAAGGATTTTCATCCTACGCGGTTAACATTTTTTAAAGTTTTGGCACTTGGAGTTGCAGGCTTTAGTTATTTGGAATATTATCTATAATAAATAGTCCATTCCCTGGTGATGGTAAATAAATGAGGCATCACTCCACTGCATTTATACTGATTTATGCAGCAAGACGTGGAGTGTGTTCCATCTGACAATGCAAAGAGTGTGCACGCTCAGTTTGTTTTGTTGCTATGTGCACTGTTTAGTCCCAGGACACACTGAGCTGGAAGGAAACCCTGTTGAGTGACAGGGTTACATAATTCTACCTTCTTCGTGAACTATCTTGGGCCTCAGCGTCCCCAGCTCAGATATCTGTCTATCAGTAGACATGTGGGTCTTGCATTGTTCATACTGGTTTGACACCAAGCCAAGAACTTTTACAGAAGCCTGAGTCCTGGACTTCCTTCCTAAGCAACTACCACTGTTAGAGAAGAAACCAATTCCTGCGCCTGATGACAGGAAATGGGGTGCTCACCCTTTCAAAAGAAAGGCAATGAAAAACCATTCCCTTGCAGGTGGAGTTTTCTGGCTCATGTAAGAATTAGGAATGAAATTAGCCATTGAAAATTTCATTCAGATCAGTCCAAACATTGCAGAGTACAAGAAACGCAGGCCTTTCCACATTAGGTAATCAAGTTCAATTTCTCTCCATGTCTATGCTCTGGAGCAGACAGCTGTGAAACCCTTAGGAACTGTTTTCCAAGTACCCAGTTGCTTCCAGAGTCTACAGAGATGGAACATCCCAGAATGAGCTCTGAACCCTGACCTTGCAGGGCTCACGATCCAGTCTGGCAGACCAGAGTCACCCACACAAACGGCTCAGTGAAGTAGGCAGCACGTGACAGAGTAGCCAGCCATGTGGGTCAGACAATAGGGAGGTCAGAGCCAACAACAACTGCTAAGTGCACCGTGCAGCCAACTCCAGGAAAAATGGGAATGTGACAAAATGGTATAAATAAGATGCCTGATTTGGACATTTCAACCTCTACTGTTTCCTTTCTTCCAACTGCAATTTTCCTGTAGCAGATCAAAACCATTTTGTAGCAGTAATCGCCTTAAAACGAGTTTTAAACTAATATGCCCCCACTTTAAAACAACATTCTTATTTTGGATGGACCTACCATCCATCCATCACCCTGATCCACGCCAACAAAATGATGCACGATCCATCACAAAGCTTTCTGCACACTGTTCCCCTGCTCAAACACATCATTGGCTTCCTGCAGACAATGTGGACAACATCAATGGGCCTTCGTTGGAGCCCCACTGTCTTCCCCGCGGGGCCCTGCCTCACCCACCCATGTACAAGTTACAGGACCGGGGCTTCTCTTTTAGGACACCTTTAGTAATGCCCCCCACTCCGCACTGTGCTGAATCCACCATCTGTGAACTCATGTGACCATGACCTTTTATAGATTGACAATATATCTGTTTTGATTGTTTCCCATGCATTATGTGTTATTTTTCTAGCTGGATAACATTCTCTCCAGTGTAGGCACATGTAATACATGTGAAAAAAAGTTTTCACTTTTCCCATTACATATAACACATAGTAGATGTTTAAATAATAATAGTAGATGTTTAAATAATAATAGTAGATGTTTAAATAAAGCTCTCATTGGTTAGTTCTAATTTCTGAGGAACTAGAGCAAGGTGGTAAGCATATGGTTATTGCTGCATGCAGGGCCAGGACTAGGATGAGGTTAGTGAGGTGCCCAGTGAGGGGCCTGTGGGTGGGGGACAAGATTTAAGGTGGTGCTTACACTAAGTTGTGGACCTTGCACTTGCACGACCCTGAGAGTGAGTGCCTCCTTAAACTTTATTCCCTAGATTCTTCCCTTGCTTCACCCTAGAAGCAGCCCCAATTAAGTGATTTCGTGAAGTGTTTTCACAAAATCTGCCTTTATCTGTTAAAAGTAGTGACTTTGTTTCCCTCATAGCTGTTCATAAACAGGACCTACGTGTGTGCATGCACGCGAAGGAGTTGATCCCAGCAGACCAGCTTCCCTACAGTGGTGGCAAGCACATTAGGGTTATGCCTATCCTCATGAGGACCAGGGCTTTGCTGAACAGAGATCGACTCTGAGTCAGGTCTACCTGGCATTGAGGTCTAACTTCACTCTTCATCACCTGAGTATAATTTTAACTACTGAATATTATTTGGCAAGGCTGAAAAATAGTAAAAATGAGAAGAGAGAGGAGAAGAAAAAATAGAAGGAGAAGGGAAGGAAAAGGAGAAAAAGTAAGGTTTTTATGAAGACTGGAATCATATGTGTGACCTACAAAACTCTAAATAAAACTTAGTAGTTCTCTTTGTTTTTGTTGAGTGCCTTGGTTTGCCTTTTTTGAGTGTCTTCATATGTACAATTGTTCAAGTGTGCAATTGTACACACACATATCTCTAAATGCACATACCCAACCCTAGTATATATTAAAGTCCCTGCACACGCACTGCTTGGCTAATAATGACAGCGAGAGGTAGAAACTCATCCTGAGTTGTTCCAGTGACTAGGGAAAGGGGTCATTGAATGGGGCCGCCTCTCATTAAGGACCCTTTCAAAGAACCCAAGTATCTCTGGGTTCATTGGTCTATGTAACAGGGACTATTTATTCTGTTCACCTGCCAACTGGGAGACTTGGAGGTTAGCTGTATCTTTGTCCAATTAACAAAGAGTGAGAACTCAGTAGGAACCACAGATGTGGGGAGAATGTGACACGTTCAAGTTTGATTTGCTACTGGCCCCCACAGGGGACTATGAATTCCTCTAAAAAATGAGGGCACTTCAAAAATAAGGGGGTCATTTCCTAATAATTCATAGTCAAGTAGTGACTTCACCTGACTATACCCCATAGGTCACGATGGAGGCACACGTGTGCTTTCTGTGACAGTTCCACTTAGATGTCATGAGCATGTGTGTGCTGGTGCACCCGGCACATTCAGGAAAACGGTTTCTCAGCTGAGGCCATTTCTATCATCAGGCCCGATGTTTGTGTGAATTACTCTGGCAAGAGCAAACTGGCATTGGATCAAGGGATACATGCATGCCTAGCTCTGAGGCACTAGTGATCTTACCTAAATTAATTAGGCAATTGTGACTGTCTAGGCCTGGCTCCAAAAAATAATTCGTGAAGCCAAAATGGCTAAAAACATAAAATATTTATTTCAGGACAGCATATTCGGGTACATATGCTACCAGATTAGGCAAGGGCTCAGGGCTTTCTGAGCGATTCACGGTAATGCTAGCGTTTGGTCGTGAAGTTTTCACCTCTTCCATTTGAATAGTGAACAAACTTCTTTCTCCCAACCTTACCTAAAAAAAAAAAACCTGTTAGTTTGGTGTCTTTGTTGCTTTGCTAATTCTTTTGCTTGGGTGCCCTCATGGTTTCTACTTATGCCAAATTCAAAGGCAGTGGCAGTGAGAGAGGGCTGAAAAATTTAAAGAAAGTGACCTGTCATGTGACTTTGAGGAGAACAAGAGTGAACCAATGGAAGGGTCTAATATTAATAACCCATTAATAACGTACTATTTGGGACAAGTAAGCAAAGCCAGATGTTAACTGAAATGTCTCCCGGTTGGGTCAGAGCCCGAATATTCCCAATCCAGTGTAAACACACTCCAGCCCTGTGTCCGGGAGGCTGAGTGCGGGCCAGGTCACCCAGCTTTCGCTGCCCCATCACAGCACTCTTAAAAATAATGAAAGGCACACAAAATAAAAGACACGTTAAAAACAAACTCTTCCACACACATACAGACACACACGGGGAAAAGAGATAAGTCTGCTATTAATAACCTCACATTCTTTTGTATTAAAAACTCAGTTCTATTGGTAGCCCACCAAATGGACGGCCTGAACCCTTCCAGGCTCATTTAAGAGACTCGAGGAGTCGGATTTGCTTCTCAATGGCCCATTCATCCTTTGACATTTACTCTGTAGCCTGCACAGTTATAACCTAAAGCTGGATCTCATACATAAAAACTGACCTCCAGCACCCACTCCTTTTGCCAAGTCCCAGGGAAGGCTCTGGGAATAACTTAGAGTTTGCCATAGTGACAAGTTTAAGATTCAGTTATTAAGTGTAGTAATTTATTTTTACTGTGTTTGCAAAATGGCTTTCGCCCAAACTAACTTCACTCCCCTTCACAGCCAAAAGGCCTAAGATAGCAACAGTGATCCTCACAGCGACAGCGCTGCTCGCTCGCCTTGTTTAATGCCACGTCAAACAGAAGGATTTCTACGGGACTCAGATGGAGACATTTCTCTCTTGCCTTAGTTTGGGCAAAAAAAATTTTTTTTGATTTCCCTCAGATAGCTGTAATGGATGGTGAGGACGGCAGAGTAATCAGGCCCAGCTCGAGGCAAATGCCAAAAGTTTCCCAGAAGGATAAATCTTGTTTCCTGCCTTACTTCACAGAATTAAGCCTTAAACAAGTCATGTTCTGTGGCTTGGATGCGGTGTTTATATCAGCTTTGGTTCCCTGGCTCGTGGTTGGGAACATTGTATTGGTCTGTAACCCAGGACGGTTTTCCTGAAGCAAGAAATCACTGTGCCGGTATCTCCACCTCCAATTCCACTTTATTTGTTCTATTAATACTAGCAAATGAGCTCTGAATGGTCAGCGGATCACAGGAGACAGTGACATTCACCAGGTGCAGCCTGCAAAGCCAATGATTTAGCACTCTGCTTTGGTAACTGTCTTTCCCAGGAGCTGTATGAAAGATGCCTCTTCATAAAGGATTTTGTTTTGGAAAATAATAACAGCACCTCATCTGTGCACGGCATAGTCTCAGTGGGTTCAGGAGGAAAACTTCTGTGTAGAGTTCAGGGTAGGCTTGGAACTTGCGGTCTCTCAGCGTCTTAAATGAAACCAAATCCTACGGGGATTGCATTGGTTTATGGTTAGTAACAGGCGACTTCCTGTTTCGAAGCAAAATGGGCTTGAAGAGGCTTATAAAAAAGACTCAAAAGGTTTCTTGGACATCAAATGACTCTAGTAAAACATTTTGATGAGTTAAGTGTAAATGCATCAGCAGCATACGGATTAAATTCCCTTCTAAATAAACATGAACAGAGAACATGTTTGGCAAAATGCATTCTGAGTTTTGCAAAACTGAAAACATTTGAGGAAGGAGTGTGAGATATTCGATGAACTCAGAAAGCAGCCGGATTGCCCATCCTGTACTTGAATATTTTCTTTGGATGTTCTGCAGATGTCAAATAAATTAGGACGCAGATATTAAAACCAATGGCTGCTGCAGAAGTGATCAGCTGCCCTTCACTTAGGAGGGTGTTTCTGTGGATACCCAGTTCGTGGCTGTGTGCATGACGAGAGCCCCAGGGGACCCGTAACCCTTTCCTCACTCGCAGGCTTCATCTCTTTCCTGGATTCCGTCCTGCAAGACCTTCTGTTATTCACAACTCTTGCATCTGCTTTCCTGCCGGTGAGATATTTTGACTTCCCAAGGGGATTCCTACTTTGCTATAGACCAGCCATGAAGATTTGGTGCCACCAGGCAGATGACAGCCTTGGTGTGGTGTGGGCCAAGACCTGTTATCCAGAAGCCATGGCCCTCGTCAAGAGTCACGTTATCTCTCACTGTCTCTTTTTTTCGATGTGCAAAACACATTAATCTTTTGGTATGGTAGAAGTACAATGGGAAAGAAAGACTAAAAGAGAGATAGAGTTTGAACAAAGCCTCAACTGGGTTTGGTAACTAGATGTAGAAAGAGAAGGTCAAGGGTGGAGTTTGGATGATCCAATCCACGGTGAAGCAAGCCATTGAATGAGAAAACCATGTTTAGAAATCTCTTGGATTACAAATTCTCACAGAGAGGGAAAAATACACAGTTGACATTCTTTTTGTAAACAGAGCAACAAATTGTCAAATCGTGGGAGAAATTGCAAATATGTGGGTGCCACTACCTTGCAGTCTACAGTCATGTTGACTCATATGCATTTTGCTTTTGAACTGTATGTGCAGAAAGCAGATTCTAAGAAAATCAACAGGCAAATAAATAGCAGTTCTTTTGTTTAAATACTTAAAATTTAAAGATTTAATCCAGCCTATTTTGGCAAATGATGATGCTATTTAGAGATGACTGACAACCCATCACCATATGAAAAATATATGGAAAATTGATATGCAATTAATTAAAAATATTGAAAGCCTGTGAAGGGAGTTCTTAGCTCTCACTTGGGGTTTATTCAACAGCTTTACAACTGCCGGGTCTTCCTTCCTGCTGTCTTTGTGTGCTCATTAAACGGCTTCCTCACGGGGGCCATGATGGGTCCCAGGCTGTTGGCCTCAGTTCTCTACTTTCAATTTATCCTACATATGGTTGCCAGAGTTTTCTTTCAAAAGGACTAGTCTTGTCATTCACCTGTTCAATAATCTTTGATGCCTACCAGGTGTCTCCGGAATAAAGTCCAAATTCCTCAACTTGGTGTTCAAACCTTTCTGGTCTGGCCCTAATTCACCTTTCAGTTCACGTCCCACCACCTCATAATCCAGTCATACCAGACAAATTCCCCATTCCCAGATTCCACATGTTCATATGTTCTCCTGGTACTTGGTACTTCTCAGCATTTTACACACTTGTAAATATTTAATACATTATTTGTTTAAATATTTTTCCCTACTAGACTGTCAGTACATGGGGGGAGGGTGTTTGTTCTGAGAAATGTGTATCCATCCTCAGGGTCTAGCCCACCTCCTGGGATAGAGTAGGCGCCCTGTGGCATCTGTGGACTGACAGTCACCTTTCTGTGTCTCTTGGCTGCGCAGTGTCCATCACGGCACTTGCTGAATTGCATGTTTATCGACCTGATCTTCTTACGGTTACTTTTGAGCCCAGTGGGCAGAAGATATGACTTAATTTATTTCTGTATCCTTGGAACCTGACATAATGCTTGGTGTGTATGCCAAGTTTTGGATAAAGACTTGCTAAGTTTAAATGAAGAGTATTTGCTGCTATAAGAGATTCTGCAAAGTCACACCAATTCTGAAGGTAACCCTACAGGCATGACTCCAGTTTTGTGATGTAGCTCTCACTCTTGAATCCGGGAATGTTCTAGGGTAGGAAAATCACAGACCACACACCAAATCTCGGCCACAACCTGTTTTCGTAAACAGCTTTAGTGAAAAATTCATTTTCATATGGTCTATGTCTGCCTTCACACTATGATGGCACAGTTGAGTAATTGCAGAAATCAATGATTCCTAAGGCCTAAAATATTTACTGTTTGGTTCTTTAGGGATAAAGTTTGCTTATCACAGTTCTAGGTGACAAATAATAATAAGAATGATATCTACTTCTTAGAGTGGTTATGATAATTAAGTGAGGTAACATCTATTCTGTTTAGCAGTTTTTGCATATATAAATTGTCCAGTGATTGTTAAACATTATTATTATTATCATAACATTATAATTATTTTTTAATAGTCAAAAGCATGAAATAGCAAGCCAGCAGAAAGTTGACACAGGCCACGTTTCAGACAAGTGGGGGGATGGGAGAAGCTGGGCATTGGGGGAGAAGCAAACTGCAAAGCAGATAAGGTGCTTGTCGAAATGCCGCTTCATGTACTCCAGGATTATACTGGCATGCCTCTTATGGACATTGCAGGACTGGGACTAGAAATCAGAGCCTGAAAGTTCTGTTGCATATAATGGGGGAGCTCAAATACATCTGTTCACTGGTCATTTTGACCAACTTGACTTGTATAACTTCTGAAAAAGAATCACCAAAAAGAAGCCCTGGCTGGCGTAGCTCAGTGGATTGAGCGTGGGCTGCGAACCAAAGCATCGCAGGTTCGATTCCCAGTCAGGGCACATGCCTGGGTTACAGGTCAGGTCCCCACTGGGGACCACATGAGAGGCAACCACACATTGATGTTTCTCTCTCTCGCCTTCTCCCTCCCCTCTCTAAAAAAAATAAATAAACAAATAAAATCTTTAAAAAAAAGAATCACCAAAATGAACCCTCACCTGTGAATTATAAGAACCCTGAGAGGACGTGTTAACACAGAAATGGATCCCCAGATCAATGAACATATGAAGAGGTGATCAATGTCCGTAGTGATTGGGGAATGCTAATCAAGACCACGTGAGATATTAGTTGACAAAGAGATACATTCTACAACTGGGACATTTAAAAAATAACTGGCATTTTCAAGTGTTTGAAAGGGTGACCAGTAGAATTTCTCTGTTTCCTGATGGGAGTTTAAACTGGTGCAACAGCTTTGGAAAATAGCTTTGCATTACCTTCTAAAATTGTTTGGTCGTATGTCCTATGACACAACAAGGATCGTCTTGGATATGCACCCAAAACACTTTTGCACACATACAAGAGGAAATGTGCACGTGAATGTTCACAGCAGCCTTACTTTTCATAGCGAAAGCCCAAATACCCATCAACAGAAGAACTGACAGAGTGTGGACGAACCTCTTTTATACTATCGTCCAAACAGGCGAACTACAACAGTATACAGCAATAGGGACTCACCTCAGTCATATAATATTAAGTAAAAAGGAAAGAAGTCACTAGATAGCCCTAAAGCATAGCATAATATATTCCTGTAAAGTTAAAAACTAAATAAAAATTTTCAAAGAATATATAGAGATGTAATGAAAACATAGCAAGGAAATAAACAGGATTTAGGATGGCATTCTTAGTGTACAGAGAGGCAGTTTCAAAGATTTAATTAAGAAGTGTTTGTAAAGGGTATTGGTTGATTTATTTATTCCTTTATTAATTCAACAAATAATATTAAATATTATATATTAACTGCTGATAAATTATAAAAAGTTCAAGCACCTATTAAGTTCAAAGCAATAGGATCAGTACAGGACAGAGCTATGAGAAAGACAGACATAACTGTTGCCTTCAGAAGGTGCATATTCTGATGGGAGAAGAGTCCTGGAGAAGCCCAGGTCTCTCCCCTGAGTCATTCGTTCATGGAATGACTGACGACATTCGTTCATGGAAATAGAAAGGAAGAGCCTTGAGAATGTGTTCCTGTGGATGATAAATAACAATAAATTCACAGACACCTGAATGTAGCAGCCAACTGACACTCAGGAAATATGCATATATTATATATTTACACAAACTGGGAAGAAAATGCATAAGGACGTTGGTTACCACCCTACACCATTCGTACATGACTCCTCCTTTAGCACTCGGAAATTATTCTAATCGATACATTCATTCAATAAATACTTCTTGAGTCTCCACTATATATGAGTCACTGGGTTTGATCTTTGATGGTCCTAAACAGACTTACTCAGAATTAACCACATGCCCAGCAGCAATAGCTAGAGAAGAGATTTGCTATCAAATGTTGCAGAACCGTGGGTTCACGTGAAACCACATACCGGTAGCTGGCACAGTCTGCACATGACATTTTCCTAATGGTGCGTGGAAGTGACAGGTTTTCACAGAGCATGACGCCTTGCGTTTCATTTGGCGAGTTGCTGATTGCTGCATTTTAGGAGTTCAAAAATCTAACTTGTTAATGAAAATGTCAGAGCCGCTGGGTCTAACATGAAAGACACAGGAGCCACAGTGCGGGGGAGGGGGACAGGCTTCCTCGTTTTTTACTGTGTACGACTCAGCTCCCTCTGTACTTAGTCCTTAGGACTCTTCCCTCCAGCCTTCTTCTCCTATGTTCATACATCAGTGTCGGCAGCTCCTGACCTCTTTCTTACCAGATGTAATAACGATATCCATGACTTCAGTTCTGTTTTGTTTTCAAGCAACTGGCTGCTGAAAGGAACCAGCTAACATATCCCCAAGTCAGACTTGAGTTTACTGACGGAACAGGTACATTGGCTCCCAGAGGATGTGCTGCTCTTGAGTGACTGCATCCAAGTGGGAACTGCCTGTTTCAGTCTCTGCTAATAAGAGCTGGAGCCATCCCTTCCTGTGCTGTGTGGACTCAGGACCCCCTCCACACTGCCCAGGATGCCCCAGTCACTGGGTGTGCTGGTTAGTGAGGGGTTCCACTCAGTAGGAAACTTCTTGGTCTAATTTCCACCAGTTGTTACCATGTCACACAGGAGGGAATGGGAACTAACCTTTGGTTGTAAGAAGGGATGCTCCACAGAAACCCCTTGACTGGGAGAGCGAATCCCTCCATCGGTCCGGGAAAAATAGTGCCCAAAGGGACAGAGCCAAAGATTGTCAGTCTAAACTGTGCAAGCGGTGGTTTATTTGTGTTGTGGGTGTTTTTCCCCTCTGTAAACACGTTCTGAAATGATGTTTTATAAACTGGAAATCTAAACACAGACATTTTCTTCCAAAAATGGATGTTTAGGACTTCCTTAGTGAACTTGCTTTTACTGTTCGTTCTGAGTTCTGAACTAGCATTAGTGAGAATGTTACACCTCTAGCACTTGCAGTGGGAACCCCAACATCAAAGTGAAGAAATGTCAAAAAGGCTTTGAGGTACCCTATTAGATTCCAAAAGTCATTTCTCTTCTCTTGAGGAAAATGCATTTACATGGCATACCCTAATATTGGAGGAGGAAAAATAGATCAGTGTGTGTGTGGTAGGGGGTGGGGGCTGGGAGGAGCTGGCACTTCGAAGAGAATTCTCCTTCAACCACACACTCTGCTCGTGCCCACCGACATTTCAGTATTCAATGTCTTTGCTGTGTAGTTCTTGTGTTTTTTTTTTCTCATAATATGACAACTTCTAGCCTGGACATGGATTGCTTTTAAAATGATATTGTGATAGAGCCTAGAAGTATTCATGAGGCATTGAGTAAATATCCAGTCAATTGAGTGTTTCATCAAATTATGCACTACTAAATAAATGTTCTTTTTGCGAAGAAGATGGTTCTTCCTTCATTAATTTACAAAGGGCTGGCCTGGAGTATGGCTGGTAGTATGTCTGTTCTCAGCTCAAAAGCTCCCACTCTTTCCTCCTTAAGTGATATTAGTCAGCTGGATGGGAGAATTATAATATTAAAGAGGTCCTGGAAGAAGAACAAGGTTTTGGGGAAAAGCTTTTAGCATGTGCAGGCAAAAGAATGTACTCAAGTATTCAGAAATAGTTCCTCCTTACTCATCTTCCTTCCAGCAGATGCAGAGAGTGGCCTCTAGGTCTTTTATGTAAACATTGCCCTATTTGGAGGTCCCCTGGGGTTTCTCTAGAGGGTCTTATTTATTGAGAATGTCTAGGTTTCTATTTTTGCTTTATGAAACACATCCTTTGTCAATTGGCTTTGAATCATATTTGCATCATGGGGACCTAAAAGAATACACACAGCATCGTGGTGGTTTTGCATTAAGTCAATTTACATTTAACTGCAGGTACCACCCAACTGAATTTTACATTTACTAACACCATGAACAATGTCTGATGCCCCCCCCAGCTCTCTTCCAACCCCAGTCAATGCAATGGAACAAACAGAAAAGGAAGGCTGGGTTCCAGTCATACCCTGTAAGAACCCATCGGTTATGGATTTCCCCACCCTTGCTGCTCTCATAGGATGGGGACATTTCCCCACTTTCCTCATGGACATCAGTGTCAGACCCAATCTTCCCTTCCTGCTTATCATCTGTGCTTCTCCTCAAAGACTTAAACTAAGTCCACATTGATGATTCCAGCACCCCACGAGCAGCCAACTGGTTCCTGGCCTCCTTAACTCTTCTGGCCTTAACCACAGCCTACTGAAGCCAGCCTCCAGCACGGGCAGTCTTTGGCATTCATCATGAGGCACATGTGTGTCTGTGTGTAAAGACCGTACTACCAAACCTCCCTCTCCTTTTGTGTCATCTACCTTTTCCAGTCCTCACACCAGCAATCTAGAGTCCTTGATTTCTTTCAAATCTTCTTAATCACTGTGTGTCTCCATCTTAAATGGAAACCCACAGACAAGTATTCCAAATTCCTATAGTTTGCAACGTCTGGGCGTCGGTTCATATGGACTCTCCACAGGAGAGTTTACTGCAATCCTAGATATGTTTCAAAATCAGCGGAAATGCCTTAGCTCTCTAAGCCTTCTCCCATGTTGTGCCGCCAGGCTTACCCTTGCCTTTCCTCAGCCCCGAACAGTACTTTTGCATGTGTATAGGGTATAGCACTCTCTCCCCACCGTCAGATATTTGAAAACAGGGACTAAATTTTGTTTGTATTAGATGCGAATGATACTTATCAAAATGTGCTGTATGTAGTAGGTATTGAATATTTTTCCAACATAATCTGTAGTTCTTCATCACTACGGATCAAGATTATTGAAGTGTTTTCAAACATAAATGTTTTCATTTTCCAGTTAAAAAAAAAAGTGGTCACACTAAACAGGACTAGATTTTATTCAACTAAGTCATGTCCATGGACCTCAATTACCTTGTCTTCACAGCAAACAGTGGCAAGTGGTAAACGAGATGACATCTAAGACAGCCACCCATGGAATCCTTAAGGACAAGAATGTGAATCACTCTGTCACATCCCTCAGTCTTTGCTCACATGGCAGCTTCTCGCTGAGGTCTAATCTGACCTCCCTATTTAAAACCGTAGCCCCTCCCAAAGCAGATATTAATCCCCTTTCCCTGTCTTATTTGTTTTCCAGAGCACTCATCAATCATTTCCTAACAAATTATAAAATTTACCCTCTATTTTATTTATTGTTTATTTTTGTCTTGCTAGGATACAAGCTCAACAAAGACAGAAAATGTTTTCTCACTTCTGTATTCATAGCATTAACACAGTGTCAGGCACATAGTAGCTGCTTAGTAAATATTTGTCATTGTCAATGATATTGTGGTCAGTGGCATACCTAGTATATTTGAGACAGAGAGATTTTCTACCCCCATTTCCTCTACAGAATAAAATTATATCATTTATAGTCATGCAATAAAACAGATAACAAGGACCAAAACTAGCAATGGTCAATTTTTTGTATTGATGCATGTAATTATATTTGTAAAAGTAAATAGTACGATTCAAGAAAGAAAAAAGCTCCACACAGCTATTTACCTAAGAGTCATTAAATACACCTAACTGTTTGAACTTTGATTCTTTGGTTACGGCCTGATATAAAAATATTTTGTGCCAATAATTATTCAGTAATCAGTAAGTGAATTTTAACAAAAACAAAAGATCTAAAAAGACCCAAAAGCTAAGTCATGCCACTGATGTAATGTCTTGTTGCATTGATTTAGTCTTTAGTTTTGCAATAATTAACGATTTAAACAACATAAATTTTGATCCTGAAGGTGTCACTCAGATTCAGTAAAATACCCATGTGTGAACTAAAACGTGCCCTTATCGACTGAAAATATCCCATCTCGCCCTGTAGCCTGCACGCTGATGTGCTGACTTAAATTCAAAGATAGATACAACCTCCACGCCCTCACAGAAGCCACTCAACGTTTGTTTCTGTCTTCAAAAATCATGACGTCATGACTGTTTATTCAAATTTACTATTTTCAACCCAAGGGACTCTAGTACCACAGAGGCTGGGCACAGACTGTACCTAACACGAGTTCCAACAACGCTGAATCACCAAGCATGCCTTTTCAAAACAGCGCACGCAGCTGAGGGCCGGTGCGTCAGGACCGACTCGCAAAAGGGAGCTCTCCGAATTACATACGGAGAATGTTTACTGAAGAAACAGCAATAAAAATGTACACATTTGTAGTTTATGTATATGTGGAAGTTTAAATTACATATATTATTTAATACATATTTATTTCTAAATGTTACATGTGAATTTCCATCATATATTATATATAATATACTTAATATATACTCATTAATATTACATAAACATTTAGATAAACATATAAATGTATGCAAATATATTATATAATGTATAACTAATGCATGTTATGAATAATAAATTGTGAATATATAATTATATGAGCACTATATATGCATGTGTGTGTATAAAACAGTGAAATTCTATAGTCATGGCAACAGCTGTTTAGAACTTAGAGCACTAAAAATGTTTTTTCAAGGAGGGGTATTTTATCAGCGATGCTATTTGGAATTGCTGGTGCACTGTGCTAATTAAAAGTGGCCCCGATTCCCAGTCAGGGCACACGCCTGGGTTGCAGGCCAGGTCCCTGGTGAGGGGTCCCCAACAGGCAACCACACATTGTTGTTTCTCTCCCCCTCTTTTTCTCTCCCTTACCCTCTCTCTGAAAATAAAATAAAATCTTAACAAAAAAGTGGACCTATATTACACCTGTTTTATTATTGTGTCTACATTCTTCACAGACAGTGCCCAGTTTCGTTGCTGTCACTGCCCCCACTCCTACCGTACCACTATTCTCATCATCTTTTGTTCCCAGGGCCCAGCAGAGCTAGCATTTGGCAGGTGGTCCACAAATGCTGAACATGTCCCACTGCCTAATTCAAGTGGAGAGCGGTCTTTGGAAACGCATCTCTAGGCAGTGAGCTTCTTCTGTTCGGAGGCCGGGGCCGGGGGTCAGAAGACAAGGACCATGTCTTCAATCCAGCCTCCACAGTGATGTGAGAGGGTTCCGTCCCTCACCCATCCGAACCCGAGACGCCCTGCCCTCAGCCGGTCCACTCGGGACCATCCTTCTCAGGGAAGGCTCGTGGCAGCTTGGGGATCCTCCCTGGCACAGGCCGAGGGGTCAGCGGGACAGAGCTCCGAGCTCCTCTGCCAGGGCAGGGGCTGCCAGAGTGCTCGAGGTCCAGGACTATATTAGGAAATATATGCACCGAGGGAACCACAAACATGTTTGTTTTCTTCCAGCGCAGTCTGCTCCGCTTATCTCCGACACCTCCCTTTCTTCAGCAGAAATCACAGTCCCGGGAGGAGTGTTCCCCTGGGGTTGGGTAAGTTTTTCCTGTATCTAAATGAGGTCTTGCCCTTGGTATTTGTGAAATCATTTCAAAAGAAATCATCTCTCTGAGACCAACGAATTGTCCTTTTAAAAATCAGACGAGCTTGGCCATGTAAAGGAGGCATTTCTGAGGGTGAGCGCAGTAGGTTTGTGCTTGTCGCTCATTTACCGAAGCACCATCAGCAGATACCTTCTTCTGAGTCCTAACCAGTCTCCCGGCTGCCCATCCACTGTGCATAGGGCCGTGAGAGCTTGGGCCACGGGGGACAGAGAAGACGGAGCAATGGAGCCAATGACCTTGGTCCTGCGCACCATTTACAGCCTTTGACGCTTAAAACAACACTTTGAATTAGTGGGACACGAGTGAGCAATCGAAAGCCATCCTGGTCCTGCCTCATCGCCTGATCACACTGCTCTGAGAGTTAGTTCTGCCCCGTGCCTTTCATGAACTCTGAGACAGCCCCTGATTCTTCTGGTTGCTTGCTATGGATGTAAGTTCCTCAGTTTTCAGCTAGCCACAGAACTGTACTATTTCATTAACTAAAACATTCAATCATATGTAACAGTCAAAAGTCTGAACTTCATTTAAGATTAAATCTCTCCCCAGCTTGGGCCTGTTCCAGGCAGGGGTTTGCAGTGAAAAGAAGGGAGAGGTGGCCTCTTCTCTTTCTCTCTTTTGTGCTGGTACCTTCCCTTCCGCAGCTGGAGCTCCAAGGATTTGATTCCTGCAGAACGGGAGTAGAGAGATGTGGGGTGAACGGCAGGAAAGGCCTAATATGGCTGGTACCCTTGGATGCGCCGGCAGTTCTTTCTGGATTCTTTCTCTCCCAGATGCTGCTGTGGGTTCTTTGGAGACCCTTCCCCCATCACTGGTGATCTCTCCTGGCATTTCTCTCCTGCCGTTCACTATGCATCCCCCTTGAGCCTGAGGCCATCTGCGAGAAAAACAGCATCCTCTGTCTGCTGAGTCCCCTACCTCTCCAGGCAGCGGCAGGCAAATACTCTCTCCTATAGTCTTCTTTCTTCGGCATGGAGGTGGGACTTTTTGTCTTAAGGTCTTGGGTGAAGCACAGACAGGGTCTAATTATAAAACTACAATAACAATCCAGTTCATAGTGTCTACTGATTTTCCATTTATAAAGTGCTTTTGAAAGCCATTTGTGCTTGGGGATTAAAAGGTTACATGAGGCAACAAAGACGGATAACTTACAGAGCATTTGTCTGATTCTGTGACAATAGATGTAACACTAAAGTAGGAGACTCTGACATTGAGTGGGTCTTAGTGGTCCTGAGACCTCTCCTTTTCTTCTAACCAAAACGCATGGAGGCCAGTGCAACCCAGGCCCCCTTGGCCAGGCCGCCTGCGCACATTCATTCACCCGCCACACCGCAGCATGAGTGCGGGCATCGCCCCACCTTCGTTCGTAGGTTCTGTGAGAGTATTGTACCAGAAAGGGAGCAAAGGAAGTTTTAGAGATCTAGATAATGAGGCTGTCCTTGAAAGAATCAATGCAGGATAATTATGAACAGAATTATGGAAAACTAGTTAGTCAGTTCAAATGAAATCAGTTAAGCTGGTAAAAATATTCACAGCATGGAAAATTATGAATGTCCCTAGGTGTTAAATAAGTACTCAGCAATGAGGAATGAAAATCCACATGAAGATGAGGACATAATACACTTGGAACTTTTTTCCTAAAAACTTCATTTCTGCCTGGTATGACAAATTGGTTGTTAACATTGCCCCATGGCCTGGAAGTAGCTGATTGGTGGCTGTAAGTGCTGTATACAAGGTTTGTCCAGAAAGAGTCCAACTATTGTTAATATAAAAAGAGTGGTTTTGGGGACATTGATGTAACTGGCATCCAAGGAGAATGGACTGGAATGTGCATGTGTGAACAATGATGACTTCACTGTACTAGTCAGTGGGGGTGGTAGACCCTGTTGAGTGAGCATGTGTACTGTGTGGCCATTGCATTCAAAATGAGCAAGTAGAGCAATGAATCTGCATCAAATTTTACATTAAGCTTGAATATTCCTCCACAGACACTATTCAGATGATTCAGAAGGCCACAGCTATGGGAAACCAGTGACTGGCAGCTTCCTCATGACAATACACCCACTCATGCATCTCGTCGCATGCAGAGTTTTTTGGGGGAAACATCAAATCACCCAGGTGACTCAGCCCCACTACAGCCCAGATTTGGTGCCCTGTGGCTTCTGGCTTTTCCCAAAACTAAAATCACCTTTAAAAGGGAAGAGATTTCAGACCACTGATAAGATTCAGGAAAATACAATGGGACAGCTGACAGAGATTGGGAGAACTGTGTGAGGTCCCAAAGTGCCTACTTTGAAGGGGACTGAGGCATCGTTGTCCTGTGTACAATGTTTCTTGTATCTTATATCTTCTTCGATATATAGCTCCATTTTTCATAGTGTGTGGCTGGATACTTTCTGGACAGACCTCGTTACCCTCAATACCTATATTTTACCTACACAGATGGCTTCCGTGATTCTTGGAACACATTCTATGACAGCATTCTGGGTCTTCTCGGATCATCTCTGGGTGACCTTTGTAAAGTCTTAGCTGATAAATAAATACCTTTCCTGCACTGCTGCGGGAGGAGCTTGGCTAACACTGGCCAGTCACGGTCAGATAAAGGGCACTTCTTGTGAAACTGTGTCTGAAAGTGTCCTGTTCTTGGTTCCTTATACTGCACCTTTTACACTTTCTCAAAACCATTTTGTTTGACCCTTAAAAATTCTATGGGGTTAATACTAATATTCCAGAAAAAAGAACAAGGCTTATAAATGTTATGTCATTTGTTCAACATCGCATAGTAAGTAGTCAAGATGAGCACTTTTGCCCTTCATTAATACCTCACTTGTCTATAATGCTATAAAAAACTTTAAAGTAGAAACTTTCCCATTGGTTATCTGCTGATTTTCACAAATTCGTAACTTAGCCAGAGATCCCTGCTTCACAGGTGAAAACATGTTAGATTGCACAGTTTGTAAGTGTCAAATTCCTAATTCAATCCAGGGCTTTCTCTACAATACCACATTGCATCTGTGTTCTGTGTTTTTTCTAATAATATGCACATCTTTTTATTCAATTTCAATGTAATTTATAATTGCACTTACTGAGAAATGCATAAATGTGGGGGCCACTTACTCCTAATCTCTTCTCTCTTACTTCCTCATTTAAACAGCCAGCAGCTTGAACCACAAAACAGAATGAATTAAAAATCCAGTGTGCATACTTTTTGTTTATATCACTTTCAGTGCTGGCTCCTAAAATACAAACTAGTATCAACAGTTTGAAATTACTGTGTTAACATTTTGTGTTTCTAAGCTAAGCTAAACATTTAAGCAAATTGTATTGCAACACATATTTGTTTTAACTCCAATACAACTGATATTCTTATCCAAGACATGCTAACAAAATTTCCCGTAGTTACCCGTGGAGTGATGGAATGGAGTTAATGGAATATTTTGGTTTACAAGTTTGTGTAGAAGTAAAAATTTTACAATTTTTTACAACTCAAAAATTTCTGTTTTCTTTCCTACGACTTTGCTTTGTGTCAGATTATAAAAATCCTTAGGCTTCATCCAGCAAACATTCCATTTTAGCCTACAATTTGTTATAATAGCCCCTCAGTGGAAATATATTAACAAGAAGAATGTTATGAAATTGATTTTTTTCCTCATCTTACCATCAAATTTTATGGGAAAATAAAGACTAATCCCTGGCCTGGACTCTACTCTTGTGCAGATGGACAAGAAAAACCTGATCATTTAAATTTTATTTCATATCTCATGAGGTGGCAACCAAATTTCTCCTCCGAATACAAGTTTATCTTATCAACACTGACACGTTTTCTCAGGGATCATGTCACTTTCCCATACCCTTGGAAAACCAATTAGCTTAAAACTTACTCAAATTATCTTCTGATCAAATCCTCTTCTGCATGATTCTACAGGCATATAACTGTACATGTAAATTCCAATACAAAAAATGCTTATCAGTGTTTTATAAACAATATTAAAAATTTAAAACAAAATAAAATTTTAATAAAAGAGACTGATTTTAAAAGTTTTGATAGATCCTTATGGAAAAATATTAAGGACCATTAAAATAAGAGGCCTATAAAGTTTTTTTTTTTTATGACCTGAGGAAAAAATCACTCATGAAATAGGTTAAGTTTCTAAAAGTATATTATAAAAAATATCATGTTGTCAGCTCTTAGATGCACATTTTCACCTTTTAACATTTAAAATTCAGAATGCATCTTAAAATTCACTGTGTCTTACTATCGCAGGCCAGGCCGCAGTGCCGGTGTTGTTGCTGCTGGCACACGGGTGAACTTGGCTGCTGTTGGTGTTGGAGTAGCTGGACAAATGGCCACTCCTCGCTGTATGACTCATGAAACCAGTTAAAGACAACTTTTAGAGGGAATACAAGTCCTGGGTGTTTCCTGAAAATCTCATATAAACTCCTTAGAGCAAAAATGTGCTAGCTACAAAACTCACTTACAGTGCACAACTGAATGATTTTTCCACTAAATTTGGAAGTAAGCAAGGCAAGGATGTTTACTCTCACTATCTGTATTGAATACAGAACTAGTCAGAGTGTTAAGGTAAGAAAACCACAACAAAAATCCTACAGATAGGAAATAAAAATATCGTACTGTCTGTATTTGCAGAAGACTAGATTGACCACACAGAAAATCCCAAGGAATCTACAAAAAATAACTGGTTGCTAGAACTGATAGCTAAGTATAACACAATCACAGAGCACAAAGACAGCACAGAAATCAGTCTTGTTTTTATATACAAGCAATGAATAATTGGAATTCAACATTAAAAATACAATACTATTTGTAATAGTTCCCCCTAAAAATAGATATACTTTAACAAAACTTGTGTAAGATCTGCATACTGAAAAATGCAAAACACTGATGAAAGAAATCAAAGATCTAAATAACTGAAAGACACATGTGTTCATGGATTGAAAGACCTGGAACAGTTAAGATGTCAATCCTCTTTAAAGTTAGCAATGGTTTTGCCGCTATTCCAAGCAAACTGAGAAAGACTTGTTTTTTCTTTCATAGGCAAGTTGATTTAAAAAGCTTTATAATAAGGCACAAGAATTACAATAGCCAAAATAAAAAAAATTTGAAATAGAAGAAGAAAGTTGGGATATTTATGTTACCCTATTATAACATTTAGTCTAACACTGTAATGATTTTAACTGGTAAAAGTATAAACATATGAATCAATGGAATAGAATAAAGAATCTAGAAATAGACCCACATCAAGATGGTTAATCAACTTTTGACCAAGATATGAAATATCTTGGAGAAAGAGTAATCTTTTCAACAAATGGTGCTGTAACAATGAATATTCATATGAAAAAAATAAACCTCAATATATCTTTTGCACAAAAATTAACTCACAAGAACCACTGATAAATATAAAATGTACAACTGTCAAACTTTTCAGATGGAACTGTAAGCAAGAATCCTGGAGACCTGGGTTGGGTGAAGATCTCTTAGACATGTTATGTAACGTGCAATCAATAAAAGGCACAATTAATCAAGTTGGACTTCATCAAAATTAAAATTTTGTTCTGAGCAAGACTGCTAAGAGAGTGAAAAGTGAAGTCACAGATTGGGAGAAAATATTTGGAAATTATATATTCAACCAATGGCATCCATAATATATAAAGAATTCCCACAACTCAACATTAAGAAAAAATATTTAAAAAATTATAGCGACACATGCAAAATATGAAACTAGACCACCTTATTATACCATAGACGAGAATAAGTTCAAAATAAATTAAAGACCTAAATCACAGGTGGCAAACACAAGGCCCGTGGGCTGAATCCAGCCTTCCACCTTGTTTTATCGGCCCGGCACCTTGTTTCCACCCAGCGGCAGTGCCGAGCTCTCGCTTAACTATTAAGAAGTAGCTATATTTATACAGCCCTAAGATTATATTCGGCCCTTTGAAGGCAACCACGAGGCTGATGTGGCCCCTGGTGAAAATGAGGGCACCCCTGACTTAAATGTTAGACTCGAAACCATAAAAATCTTTGAAGAAATCAAAGGCAGTAAAATCTCACACATTTCTCATAGCAATATTTTTTCTGCTATATCTTCTTGGGCAAGGGAAACAAAGGAGAAAAAAACAAACAAATGGGGTTACATCAAACTAAAAGGTTTTTGTACTTCAAAGGAAATCAAGGAAATCATCAACAAAATGGAAAGATAACCAAGAACATATTTGCTAATGATACATCTGATAAGGGCTTAATATCCAAAATTTATAAAGAACTTATACAACTCAACATCAGAAAAATAATAATAATCCAATTAAAAATGGGGAAAGGACCTTTATAGACACTTCTCCAAAGAGGATATACAAATGGCCAACAGACATAAAAAAGATGCTCAACATCACTAACATCACTAATCATCAGAGAGATGCAAATTAAAACTACAATGACACACCATTTCACACCTGTCAGAATGGCTGCCCTCAATAAATCAATAAACTACAAGTGCTGGGGAGGATGTGGAGAAAAGGGAACCCTCATACACTTTGGGTGGGAATGCAGACTGGTGCAGTCAGAGTGGGAGACAGCATGGAGTTACCTCAGAAAATTAAAAATGAAACTGTCTTATGACCCAGTGATTCCACGTTTGAGAATATGTCTGAAGAAACCTAAAATACTAATTCAAAAGAATATATGCACCCCTATGTTTTTGCAGCATTATTTATAATAGCTAAGATTTGGAAGCAGCCTGAGTGGCCATCAGTAAATGAGTGGATAAAAAAAGCTGTGGTACATTTACACAATGGAATACTAAGCAGCCATAAAAAAGAAGGAAACCTTACCCTTTGCAACAGCATGAATGGATCTGGTAAGCATTATGCTAAGCAAAATAAGCCAGTCAGAGAAAGTTCCATATGATTTCATTCATATTGGAATCTAATGAACAAAATAAACTAACAAAATAGAAATAGGTTCACAGATAAAGAACAGCCTGATAGCTGTCAGGGAGGAGTGGCATTGTGAGGCTGGGTGAAAAGATTAAGCAAACAAACAAAAACAAAAAATCTCCTAGGCCGACAATAGTACGGTGATTATAAGAGGGAAAGGGGGTGGAGGGAAGAAGAAGAGGGTATAAGGGCGGATAAACGGTGATGGAAGGAGACTTGACTTGGGGTGGTGAGCACACAATACAATATGCAGATGATGTGTTATAGAATTGTACACCTGAAACCTATATAACTTTATTAACCAATGCTACACAAATAAATTCCATCAAAATAACACCAAACCAAAAGAGGTATCGGGGGATTAAATTAGTTAATATGAAAAAAAGAAAACAGATAACCCAACTAAACAATGAGCAAAATGCTTCAAGGAATAAGTATATTGATGACAAATAACATGTGAGAAGCTACTTAACGTTATTAGCCAGTAGGGAAATGCAAATTAAAACTAAGCTGAGATACATTACCTATGAGAGTGTCTGAAATAATAATTATTTAAAAAAACCTGACAATAACAAGTGCTGGCAAGTATTGGGAGCAACTAGAATTTTGCACCTTGCTAGTGGGAATACAAATTGTACAATGTACTCGGGAGAACCGTCTTGCAGTTTCTAATGAATATGTACTTACTGCATGAACCGACCAATCTCAATCCAGGGCACGAACATGACAGAACAGAAAGCTTACACTCACACAAAAACCTCCATAGAAATGTTCACAGCAGCTATCTTCATGATCTCAGACAGCTGGTGACAGCCAAATGTCTTTGACAATGAGTGGAGAACAAACTATATAGTATGTCCATACAATGGCCCGTTGCTCATGGAAAAAGGGAATAAATTACTGATACACACAAAACCATGGATGATTTTGTTTAAACGTACCATGGCGGATGAAAGAAATCAGACTCAAAGATGACATCCTATATGATTCCATCTATGTGACATTTTAGAAAAGGCAAAACAGTAGTGACTGAGAACAGATCCATGGTTGCCAGAAATAGGGTGTGGCAGAGGGCATGGCTCAAAAGGGGCAGCGCCCAAAGTTTCTTGGGGTGATGGGTGTGTTCTCTGTTCAGATTTTGGTGATAGTTACACAGATCTATACATGTGGCAAAACTAAAGAGCTGCGTACTACAAAAGGCTATTTTCTTTTATGTTAATTAAAAACACTTAAATTGTATATGTATGGAAGTCTACTTATGTAGCACAAAGAAAAAGAAAATTTTAAAATATGTCCAGCATCATAGATTTTCTGGATGGTATATAAACCAGTGGTGTCTCTTAATCAAAACACCTTATGGTAACGGAACACAGTCTACATACGTTATTTTTTTAAATGCTCAGAAATCATAAGTGTTAATGATGGTTGCCTTAGTGTTACCAGTAGATAGTCTGTCCAGAGTGCCAGGGAGTCTCCCCCATCAGCCAGGATGGTGGCAGGGGAAGGCTTTTCCACTGAGCCCGTGGAAAGATGGAACTATCAATGGATAGGGCCTGAGCATGAAAACCTACATGCTCATAGGGAAAAGGCCCTCCCCGCTCCTTACAGATAAGGGGTGGGACCAGGGAAGGCAGGTACATGGGCCATGGAAGTCAAAATGGCACAGGGAGAGGTGCTAGACCAAAGAGACCTGTCAGTCTAGCCTAGGAAAAGAAGGGATTGGTTGGGAGGTGGCTCACCTGAAGCACAGAAAAGTTTGGGTAGTTGATTGGCCTTTTGGGAGTGCACATAGCTTGTCCCACACCTGAGCTGTTACAATCCCAGGGGAACAAAGCTCACAGCTCACTGGCTCGTGACCTGCACTCACACCATGAACTCGCTGTTTCTCTCCAGGATGGAGTGCCTCTCTCTCTCTCTCCCTCTCTCTCTCTCCCCCACCTGGTGATGCACTAGCCTGTGCATTTGTGCCATATCTTGCCTGGGAGCACAGGACCACGCAGCCCTCAGCCATGTGGGCTCCACACAAAGGCTCCAGCAGGGAACCTGAAATGAACAGCAGCTGGAAACAAGCCTACCTACCTGGATGGGGACGGTGACCACTAAGCAGCTGCCAGCGGGCTCCAGATAACTGTGCCTTAAATTGGAGAGGGAACTCTGAGGACTGGCTTTTGGCTTGGACTGCCGGAGGAGAGGGGCTTTGAGACGGGAGTCGCCATTCTCCCAGATCACGCAGCACCTGAATAAAACCTCTTTCCTTTTGCCCCAGCTTCTACCTCACGAGTTTGGCTCTTGTGGCATCAGGCAGCCAAAGTCCTGTTTCTTTGTTCAGTTACATTAGGTTGTGGAATATTCATGTTTTTTCATGTTTTTTTGTTTACAGTGAGCAAGAATTCCTTTTCTAAATAAAGCAGAATAAATACAGTACTTAAAAAATTAGTAACAGAGATTTAATCAAGTAGCTCCTGCCTGTCCGGATTCTGCAAATGCAAAGGGTCTACTCCACGAATAAGGTGCAATGAGGTGATTCATCGGACTTGGAACTTCCTGAAGGTTAGTTTAGTTCTTATTACTCACACCTACCCTCTCACCAGATAATTTCTCAAGATACACACATCATGAACAATCTGCAAAGCAATAATCAGCTTGGGATTATTTCTGGCAACTGTGAACGTGTTATAGTTGGAGGATTCCCCACAAAAGGAAAAAAAATTAATTGTTATTTTTATTGGGGAAACAAAATACTGCCTTTGGCTGCTTCTTTTGAAAACTCTCATATTATGGGATGTGATCAGAAAGCCCATATTTCAGAGCACGCAGCGTAGTGCTAGTGCGGGAAACGCATTTGGTTTCTGTCTCTGGGCCCTTCATACCCAGCCATCTCCACATGCCGGGTCCCTGCAGCCCTCCCCTCCCTGTGCTCCATCAGTAATGACTCCAGTAACAATAACTGTCAGGGGCTGGAATAGTAAACATTTTGTAAAAGCAAATGGCTTCCAAATGTGGGCTCTCAGGGAGCGTGTCCCTCGGAGCCTGACTCAGAACGCTGGAGCAGGTAGAAGCCCGCACCAAGCCCGCAGCGCGGTGACAGCATCGAGCAGCTCAGTCCGGGACTGTTAACCTAAAAACCCACGGGCAGCCGCCCCCCGTTTTCCCATACGAAGGTGATTTTTACCTGGCCTGTTGGTTCACTGTGCCAAGAGGGATCCTACACGGGTTATGTGCACAGCCGATTGCCTTGCTGACCATTTACAAATGTTTCTAAACACACCCCAGCCTGTGGGAAGTAGGTAAGTTGATTAGCTTCCCTGGCCTTTGGGTCTTCTGCCTAGAGAAAACCCCTTAACTGCACTAAGACTCATATTCTACATTTTCAGAACCGCCACTGAACGCCTGGGAGTTACCAGTTGGACTACTACTAGGTCAGGAGCCTCGAAGCTGTTGATCTATTTACTTGTTTCATGGGTACTCACAACATTGTAGAATATTAATAAAATGCAATGTAACACCGGATTTAAGAATGATGTTTTCCAAACGTTTAAGGATGTGACTAATGGAAAAGGCAGTGCGCAAAGAATTATGCACAATTTTCTGAAAGCACTGGACCCGGAGGGCTGTCTGGATTAGACCAAAATGACATCTAGGAAAACAGTAACAACTTTCATTTCTGGGTGCCGGAATTAGGAGCGATTTATAAATATTATTTTTATGTTCTCAATTTCTTTGTCTAGAACACATATTTCTTTAAAGAAAAAATAAACCCCTGAAAAGTAACAGTCTAAAATGTAAGTGTTATCTCAAATTTTGATTTGGATTGGATTTTTATATTTTGATAAAGTGAAAGCTTTCTACTTTAGGTCTATGTTATCAGTTGTTATCAATAACACAGATGTGTTATTTAAAAAAACATGTGTGTGTGTGTGCTATTAAAGAGTAAAATGAGGGATTATTGGGGCACCTTACTTGAGGAGAAAATATTTCGTCCTATTAAAAAATTACTTCGAGCCGCTCAGAACGCTTCCATTGGCACGTCGTGGCTCTGCCTCCCGCATGCCCACTCGGGGTCCCGAGGTCCTGGCCTGCTCCCCTTTAGAATTTTCCTGGGTTCCTAAGCAATTGCCTGGCCATTCCCAGCTGACAGAAATTATTTTGTGGAAACAGAGGACCAGTTCATGTTACAGAACTAAAGAGATTGTTTTAAAAAGTAAAGAATTTCTAATCTAACAGCTTCCTACCATGAGAGCCGCTGAATGAAGTTTGAGAAACACAGGGGCATCTGAAGGTGGCTGGAATAAGCAAAGTACAAAATAGGGTCCCCCCCACCCCCGCTCCGCCATGGGGCTCCGGGCACCAAAACAAGCACCTTCACCAAGGGCTGTAGCTGCTGTCGTCTCTTCGCTATTAGAGCTGGAACTAGACGCACGGGGCCAGGACTTCTGAGTACTTCACACTGATGCCAGGCCTTTTGCTGAGTGGGTCAGGCACACACCATCTTCAAAGGGCCCCCAGCCCAATCGTCCCTTTGAAGAACTTGCTTTGCTCAGGAGAAAATATCAAAATTCTTGCTGTTTAACTTTTACAGAAAGCCGCGGCACTGATAAATGAAGGCTCATCCATACATGTTTTTACTCTGTTACCTAAGAAACTATCTTCAAAACAGAAGTCCTCGTAAATACTCTGGAGATGCATCAGACACTCTCCGGCGCTGTGCGACACTGTGTATATCGTTTGGCAGCCGTTCATTGGGGGAAGATAAACTAGCACATTTTGCCAGGATTCTATTACTCTTGACCCTGACCTTGACTGGAGGCTGTTTCCAGATACACTCCATCTTAAAGACAGCGCCTACTCTTGCCCTGAGTTTCTTTCTTCTCTTAGGTCGATTTCTCATTTGAACACAGCATGTAAGTGTGCCATGAAATCCTCCTCTTTAAGCAAAGAGCGAACGCTCTTAGGAAGGACTTGATCTTGAAGTTCCCAATACTGTGTGATAGTACGTTGTTAATGATAGATACCGTGTTGTACACCAGATCTCTAGAACTCATTCACTAGCACAACTGAAATTTTATACCCATGGAGCAGCAACCTAAAATGATTTTCCCTTTTTTTTTGTGCAACTGACTAATATGTGAGATATATTTACTTCTTGCAGCAAAATACAGACCCTCCAAGTTATTGGAAATTATTTCAAAATAATCACGAGATCATTTCTGACAAACAGGGACCCTATGATTCCACCATATAAAGATATAAAAATCTAATCAAATTCCAAAATGCAAAGATAAGTTATATTTTAAGCTGTTACTTTTTAAAAAAAATACGACTAGGCAAATATTAAGAACAAATAAATAGTATAAACATTAAAATCCCTCATAATCTCATCTCCAGGCAATAAAAGCTGCTGTGGTTTCTCTCCGTGCTGTCCGGACTAACACAGACATCCCCCACAATGCACCGCTTCAGTGCAGTTGTGTGTAGCTGTTGTTCCTGTCTCTCCCTTAGTCACATTCTCAATATTTTGGGAGTCGGAATTCTTAAATCCAGGAGTGTATTGCATTTCGTGATGTTAAATGATTTATTTCGCTACTGTTTGCTTCCTGGGCATTATGCATTACATATATATATGGTCTGTCCATAAGGTATCCAGCCATGTAATAGGAAAAATAGAGATATTTATTGAAGAAGATACAAGATACAACGGCATAATGATTATGCTATTACAGTTGTTCCATTTTCCCCCCTTCACTCCCCTCCACCATTGTACATAGGACAATGATGCTTCAGTCCCCTTCAAAGTAGGTACCTTGGGACCTCCCACAGTTCTCTCAGCTGCCATCAGCTGCTCTGTTGTATTTTCCTGAATCTCATCAAAGGTCTGAAATCTCTTCCTTTTCAAAGGTGATTTTCATTTTGGGAAAAGCCAGAAGTCGCAGGGTGCCAAATCTGGGCCACAGTGGGCTAAGTCACCTGGGTGATTTGATGCTTCACCAAAAAATTCTGCATGAGACCTGATGGATGGGTGGGCGTATTGTCATGATGAAGCTGGCAATCACCTGTTCCCCATAGCTGCGGCCTTCTGAATCATCCAAATAGTTTCTGCAGAGGAATGTTCAAGCTTAATGTAAAATTTGATACAGATTCTTTGTTCTACTCGCTCAGTCATTTTGAATGCGATGGCCAAGCAGGACACATGCTCACTTAATGGCGTCTACCGCCCCCACTGACTAGTACAGTGAAGTCATCGTTGTTCACACATGTGCATTCCAGTCCACTCTCTTTGGCTGCCAGGTTACATCAATGTCACACAAATGGCTCTCATTATATTAACAATGGCTGTACTTTTTCTGGACAGACCTCAGATTTCTAATTATTTGTCAGCTTACATTGTTTATTCCCCAGTAAAATCCCTAGGGCAATAAATGTAAACAAGTTTTAGGCCTTATAGGAACATTGCCAGGTTATCCCCCAAATAAACCACTTTCAACATATTTAAGTGGCATGCAAGAATCTTTATTTGCTCATACATTTTCCACACCGGGTGTTTTTGATCTCTACTAATATGACAGGCAAAGAATGGTACCTTTTACATTTTTATTAATTTTGTGTGGGGTTAAATTTGTTTTCATATATGCTTTAGATATTTTTTGTCTTTTTTAAATATATTTTATTGATTATGCCATTACAGTTGTCCCATTTTCCCCCTTCACTCCCCTCCACCCTGCACACCCTCTCCCACCCACATTCTCCCCCTTTAGTTCATATCTATGTGTCATACTTATATGTTCTTTAGCTTCTACATTTCCTATACTATTCTTACCCTTCCCCTGTCTGTTTTCTACCTACCTTCTATGCTACTTATTCTCTGTACCGTTTCCCCCTCTCTCCTCCTCCCACTCCTCTGTTGCTAACCCTCCATGTGAACTCCATTTCTGTGGTTCTGTTCCTGTTCTAATTGTTTGCTTAGTTTGTTTTTGTTTTAGGTGTGGTTGTTAATAATTGTGCGTTTGCTGTCATTTTACTGTACATGTTTTTTATGTTTTACATGTTTTATCTTCTTTTTCTTAGGTAAATCCCTTTAACATTTCATATAATAAGGGCTTGGTGATGATGAACTCCTTTAACTTGACCTTATCTGGGAAGCACTTTATCTGCCCTTCCATTCTAAATGATAGCTTTACTGGATAGAGTAATCTTGGATGTAGGTCCTTGTCTTTCATGACTTGGAATGCTTCTTTCCAGCCTATTCCTGCCTGTAAAGTCTTTTTCTCTTTTGAGAAATCAGCTGACAGTTGGATGGGAACTCCTTTGTAGGAACTGTTTCCTTTTCTCTTGCTGCTTCTAGGATTCTCTCCTTCATTTTAATCTTGGGTAATGTAATTATGATGTGCCTTGGTGTGTGCTTCCTTGGGTCCAACTTCTTTGGGATTCTCTGAGCTTCCTGGACTTCCTGGAAGTCTATTTCCTTTGCCAGATCAGGGTACTTCTCCATCGTTGTATTTTCAAATAGGTTTTCAATTTCTTGCTCTTCCTCTTCTCCTTCTGGCACCCTTATAAGTTGGATGTTGGAATGTTTAAAGATGTCCTGGAAGTTCCTAAGCCTCTCCTCATTTTTTTAAATTCTTGTTTCTTCATTCTTTTCTATTTGGTTGTTTCTTTCTTCCTTTTGGTCCACTCCATTGATTTGAGCCCCAGTTTTCTTCCCATCATTAATGGTTCTGTGTACATCTTCCTTTATTTCACTTAGTGTAGCCTTCATTTTTTCATCTAGTTTGTGACCAAATTCAACCAATTCTGTGAGCATCCTGATCACCAGTGTTTTGAACTGTGCATCTGATAGGCTGGCTGTTTCTTCATTGCTTAGTTGTATTTGTTCTGGAGCTTTGATCTGTTCTTTCATTTGGGTCATTTTTTTTGTCTTGACATGCCTGTTACATATGAGGGGTGGAGCCTTAGGTGTTCACCAGGGTGGGGCAACTCAGTTGCTGGGTTGTGATGCTGTATGTTGGGGTGGGGTCCGAGAGGGAACAATGGCACTTGCTCCACTCTCTGCTGGATTTCAGTCACTTCCGCCGCTTCTCACAAGCAAACTGGGTCCTTCTGGTGCTGATTCCTGGGTGGGTGGGTTTGTGCATGATCTAGGTCCCTGTGGGTCTCTCCAATGAACTCTCCTATGAGGCTGGGAGTCTCTCCCGCTGTAGCCTCAACCCCCACAGGTGTTTTCAATTGGTGTTTTGAGGCTTTATTTCCCGGCGCTGGAGCCCTGGGTTGTGCGGTCTGTCTCGTCCCCCAGTTTCTCCTGGTTTATCTGCGTGCGAATGTGGGACCGCCCGGGTAGCCAGCCGCCTTGTGTGTCGTGCCCCTCCACAATCTGCAGCCTCATTGGGTCTACCTGCTGCCGCCTTGCTGTGACCCCTCTCTGCCCGGCTGCCCGACTCCGCCCCTCCTACCAGTCTGGATGAACGTGTCTACTTTAACTCCTTGGTTGTCGGACTTCCATACAGTTCAGTTTTCTGCCAGTTCTGGTTGTTATTTTGTTGCCTAAATTTTTGTTGTCCTTATTTTGGTGGTGCGAGGAGGCACAGAGTGCCTACCTACGCCTCCATCTTGGCTGGAAGTTCCTGTGCTTTGGATATTTTAAAGTTTGTTCTTCATTTCCATTTTATCCCCACTTTTGACTAAGAAACTTGTAAAATATATTTTTAAGGATATATAAAATATGAAAATATTAAGCTTAATGTTAGTACAAAATATTTTCCCATGTTTTGCCTTATAGATTTTGAATATAATTTTTGTGAGAAGATACTGTAATTTCATTATAAATCCTCTTTGATTTGGTTGTGATTTATTTACTTCTGGTTGCCTTTTTTTTGGCATAAAAGGTCTTGAGCACCTCCTGTACCTCGAGACTTAAGGTCAGGTACCTATTTACCTATTTTTTCTGGTTCTTTCAGTGTTTCTCTTTTTATATTTAATTTTATATTAATTTAGAATTAATTGTGACATATAAAATGAGTTAGGATGTTAACTATAAGCATTTAATTAGTCATCATGTTTAATATTCCTGGTGAGTAAAATTTAATTTAAGAAGAATGGACATATATTAAACCCCATTTTCTCATCTAGAGACAGAATACAGTTCTCCTTTTTTCATTTTAAAGTTTCTTCGAGAGCTTTACTATGCTTCTATGTGTGCTTGAACATTTTTGTTGGGATATTTGATGGATAGTTTTATTATTAATATGCACAGATTATTTCCTAGATCATCTTCAAATGGATTTGTATATTTACATGAGAAAACCATTGACTTTTATTTTTTATGTTATTGCAATACCTTAATTTTAAGGTATCATTAAACATGAGAACATTTGAGTTGACTAACTCCTGAAATTTTGTTAGTGTATTTGCAGCTGGAAACCCAATTATTGTTGTTAAATGACTATGAATGGGGGTGTGTGTGTAGTCTCAGGGGTACGTTTTGCTCTATTGTTTCCAAGTTCACTATTATTTAGGCTGTACGCACTCCTGCTTTGTACACTTAATACTATATTACACTATTGATACTATACTATCTCCAATATTGAATTATTAAGTTTTAATGATCTTGTGTCATTTTTAAGAAGGGTATGCGAGAAATATGTTTTCTATACTCTGATGTTTCAAAAGACAGAGAACCTCTGTTAATTGTGTTCATCTATGACATAAACAAAAGCTTACTTTTTTCTTCTAACCCCCTTATCCATATATATGAGTACAAATTTAATACAAACGCAGCACATAGCTGGGTTAGGTATTTAAAACCACGCATTTCAAGGCATACCAAAAGTGCTCAGTTGCACAGAAATGATAAAGCAAGTTATATTTTTTATCTATTCAGTAAATCCAGTCGACTTCCTACATTCCTACTGCTGTAAAACAAACTTAAACATTAGAGCGGTAGTAATACAGGCTAAATCTTTGAATATCTCCTAATCCCCCATCTTCTGAAGTTAGCAGACCCTAAACTGTGTGAGTCTCCAAGGGTTTGTCAACATAATACTTTAATACTCAGAGCATCTCTAGAATAAGGTTTGTCCACAATCAGCAGTAGCAGATTACTTAGCCTGGATAGAATCCTTTCATATCTCTTTAAAAAACTTCTTAGTGATACATGTTGTTGCACAGATTTTCAGGAGACAGGCAACAACATATTTGTATTGCAAGGGACAACCTTGGCTGTTGAATAAAGTGTTATGTTTTAAAATGTCTCATAAGCCACAGGCCATCATAAGCATTTGGAACTAGCTTTGGAAGTTAGAGATATTTTTGCTTGAAGAGGCTAGAAAATTGAGACCTTCTAAATGGAAAGAGGCTCAATTAAAATGCCAAGCTTTTGGTGAGAGAAAAGTCCTTTATTAACCTCCCTTTTGCCATGTTTTCAGAAAGACAAGAAAATAAAGAACTGCAAAGAACATGCAGAGAAAACAATTGTCATTTTCTCCCATCACCCCTCACTGTGCCTCTGCAATCTTTCCTGTTAAGCAGGATGGGTGGAGGGGAAGGTGATAAGGATTATGGAAAAACATACACTAAGAGAGCAAGAAATCTCATGTTCTTAAGAGAAAGTCACTTAGGGTTGAGAAAAACCAGAGGATGTTTAAGTACAAACTGGACTTCAAGGAGAGAATTCATTTTGAATCTGATTCTAGAATGGAGTATATTAGGAGATACTAATTTAAAGGAAGTTAAAAGAAAAAATAGGGACTAGATTGCCCTTTGAGTTACAAGAGTAACAGTTTAGGAATAGAGGAATAGGATTGTGTGTTAATCTCTAGGCATTAAAGCAGGCAAAACAATGTAACATTAAGAAAGACCATATGTATATTCCATTTTGCCTATTCTGGATCTGGCAGTAGCAATAGTGATTTCCCAATTCAATAAGTGTCTCTCTGATAATAAAAGAGTCTCTGAATTAGCCTGATTCTACTCTAGCCCCAGTCTTTCTCTTCAGTCCTTCAAAGAATCTGGTAATTCAAATGATGTTCTGCAATGAATTCTCTTCTGTATATACGAGGTTAAGTAGTGTCTCTTATCCGCACCTTAATTCTAGAAAAGTGGAGTGATGGATATACAAGGTCTGTCTGGAAAAGTCCAGCCACTGTTAACAACAAGAACGTTTTGTGCAACATGGATGTAACCTGGCAGCCAAGGAGAGTGGACTGGGTGCACGTGAATGAACAATGACGACTTCACTGTACTAGTCAGTGGGGGCGGTAGACGCCATTGAGTGAGCATGTGTCCTGCTTGGCCTTCTCATTCAAAATGACTGAGTGAATAGAGAAACAAATCTGCATCAAATTTTGTGTTAAGCTTGAACACGGTTTTTCTGTGGAAATTGTCTGGATGATTCAGAAGGCTGCAGCTCTGGGCAACTGGTGATGGGCAGCTTCATCACAACAACATGCCCACTCATGCATCACATCTTATGCAGTTTTTTTTGTAAAACATCAAGTCACCCAGGTGACTCAGTCCCCCTACAGTCCAGATTTGGCACCCTGTGATTTCTGCCTTTTCCCCAAACTAAAATCACCTTTGAAAGGAAAAGATTTCAGACCATTGATGAGATTTAGGCAAATATGATGGAACAGCTGACAGAGATTGGGAGAAATGTGTGAGGTCCCAAGGCACCTACCTACTTTGAAGGGGACTGAGGCATCATTGTCCTATGTACAGTGTTTCTTGTATGTTGTGTCTTCTTCAATAGATGTCTCTATTTTTCATATCATATGCCTGGATACTTTCAGGACAGACCATGTGTGTGTGTGTGTGTGTGTGTGTGTGTGTGTGTGTGATATATTACATGAATGGAAATCAGCAAATATAAATCTCTAGTAGCATAGTCTAATGGTCTCATAAGGTACAAAGAATTGAGTCACAGCTGCCAATTTTTAAAGATGAATTCTAATTGCAAGTTCTGGAATTTTCTTTTTAGTTGCTTAAATCTTTCAGTATGTTGAAGTCCTGTGATGTATGTCATATGCAGCCTCAAAACAACTGCATATTAGAAAAAATAAAATACCCCAAATTTGCATTATCTCATAATAAACTCTAGACTCTGGATTCAGATGTGTGTTTATTGCTTATGTAATTGGAAATCACAGTTGAGGGACATTTTTCATTTCATAGCACTGACTTATAGTCTGTACCATTCTCAGAAAAATATTGGCACCTAGGGATTGATGAACTGCAAGAGATGTTTGATTCTCTGTGGGAGCTCATTATGCAAACCTATTTTGGATTCAGGGAATTTACCATTGGAGCAATATGATGTGGAGGAGTGTGTTGGGGGCTTCCTGTTTCCTTACCTCTAAAAATTGATCAGAGGAAAAGGTCCTTTTCCCCCTGAAAGCTGCCATGTTTGAATGCAATGACAGAAGCTGCTGGTGTGCTTTGCAGTCACAAAGAAAGTCGTTTGGGTGTGAGGGGAGCCAACTATCCAGCCCTCCTCAAGTGGGGCTCTTCCTTGGAACTGCTGAATGAAGAAAATGATATATGTGGCTCTTTTCTTAATTTTCTCAAGGGTGGTGGTAATAGTACTGTTCTAGATGCATAGCAGAAAAGTTGACTCATCATGTTCAGCAGATGGCTGGGGGCATCAAGGGTAAATTCTCTGGAGATTCTGTTGAGAAAGACTCTGTGATGAGTGAGATAATGTATCCACTGTATTTTTCTGGACTTCTTCTCATGAGAAATAATACATTTCCTTATTATTTAAGGTAAATAGAGGTGGGTGTTTGCTGAAACTTGCAGCTGAAAGCAATTCAACCTTACTGTAAGGCACGGTGAACTTCACTGCATCTCTCTGTTTCCTCACTGATGGACTTGAGACAGTTAACGCAATGTCAGTAAGAATGTATGTCAATGTCCTGAAGATTACACCTTTGACATTACTTTAAGAGTTTTAGGTATGTTTAGATCTTGATCCATTTTTAATTAACTTTAGCCTAGAATGTATAGTAAGGGTACAACTTCATTTTTGGCATGTGGATATCCAGTTTTCCTAGCTTCAGTTGTTGAAAAGATTGTCCTTTCCCCGCTGAGCCAGCGAAGAAGTTTGGTATCTGTAAACAAACAATTATTCTTGAAGTTGTAAATTATGGCTCCTTGGTGAGTTCCTCTTAGAAGAGTGATAATTTGTTAGCTTTATTAAGACCTTGTGGTTTTAAGACACTGTATTCATCAGTTGAAAAACGAAATTGAACAGCACTGAGCAGTGTCAGGGTGAATAACTTTGACACTTAATGATTTAATAACCAGCAATGAGAATAATTCAGTTTCAACCACTGGCTGACTGTTGACAGTGGAGGTATAAGCCTGACTTCAACTCATGCATTTTCTGACAGTCCTTCAGAAGCTTAAAACATGGTGTGTATCAAGCATGTGGCGATTTATTTAAGGCAGCCAAACCCTGGAGGAAGGGCAGGTCCAGTGTTTTCTCAGTGAAGTTTCTCCCTTGCTTTAGTGTTGTGAAGACAAGTAACCAGTTGTTCCCTGTGGACCGGGACAGGGCAGGCTGAGTGGCTGGGTAGGGTCTGTTACCAATATTTAAAAAAGAAGCATTCAATTAATAGTTAACTGCCCACAATGCTGGTTTTATTTTTAGTGAGTCAGTGGTAGAATGACTTCATTCCATATTTTTACTTGTTATTTTGAAGCATTCCAAAAATATTAAATCTGGAGCTATATTTAAGGCAGAAATTTGATAAATGTTTAATTGTTGCAGTTACCCATATATCTACCTATCTATACTCTGTCTATCCAGCCACCACCTTCAAAGTAAAATCTGAAGTAATATTTCAATATATAACAGATATATCGCATTGATTGAAGTAAGTATAGGTCCACAGACACCAGCCTCCCACACCTATTCTTAGTCTTCTATTGGTGAGTGAGTAGCCTTCAAGAAACAGTTATTTAGTCTTTCAGAGGATAAATAAAAACCTAAGCATACTTACGCAAGTATACACTCATCTGATATAAATCTTCCTTTGACATGAACTTGGTTGCAATACAGGCAGAGTTCCAGGTTAAAAAATGAATGTACATAGTGGCTTTTATATTATCCTTGTGGAGTTATGGTATTATTATCAAGAGCATGGAGTATGGGCAACAGATGACCCAGTGACAGAGTTACCCAGGTGATGAAGATGGAAACTGAGGCAAGGCTGTCCATCACAGGGTTTGAGTTCAAAAAGACTTCATGTGCATCCTGGTTCCACCACTGCTACTGAATATGTTACTTAACCCCTCTAATGATCTATTTCCTCATATAGGAAATGGAGATTGGAACACAAATATTCATTCATCTCTTAAGGGAATACTTTTAGAGTACCTGTTTGGCCTCAGGCACCATGCTAAGTGGTAGGTATTGTGCAAATTGTTTCCCTGTGCAGCTGTTCGGAAGATGAAAAGGCATCATATGCACAGGTTGCCCAAGAGAATACCTGACACAGCAGCAGGCAGTTTAATTATGCAAATACAGAACCTGGACCTCGGAGTGGATCTCTAGAAAGCAGGGACCACTGGCTTTGTGGAAATGAAGCAGATGGGATCACGGGAGAGCCCTCAGGGATGTTCATAACGGGCACCTAACTTCGTGCAGAAAAGTCTCCCCAGTGAAATCAGGGCAGGAAAATCAATAAAATGCATCCAGATCAGAAAAGAAGCAAAGCTGTCTTTATTCATAGAGATAATAACTATCTACATAGAGCATTTGATGAAATATATTAAAAAGCTACTAGAATGAGTGAGCTAATAAAGTTGCAGAATACAAGTTAGCATACAAAAATGTATTGTATTTTTATGCACAATGAACAATCAGAAAGTGAAGTATAAGTATATAATATTATCAAATATGAAGTACTTAGGGATAAATCTGACTAAAGATTTGCAAGGTCTGTATGCTGAAACCTGAAAATATTGCTGAGAGAAAATTTAAAAGACCTGAAAAATTCAGAGGTATATTGAAATTGTAACTGCAAAATTGAATACTGTTAAAATGGTAATTTCCCACACATGCATGGATCTATAGATTCAATGTGATAATGTGACCCCGATTAAAATCTGGCAGATTTTTTTTGTTTGTGTTCTAGAAATGGAGATGATCCTAAAATTCAATAGAAACTCAAAGAACCTAAAGAGCCAAAACATCTTTAAAAATGTTTTTTAAAGTAGGACTTATAGTATCTTGACTTTAAAACTTACTGTAAAATTAAAGTTATTAGGATAGTATAATATTGATGTAAAGAACTATGAATTGATTAACAGATAGAAGAGAGGGTCCAGAAGTAGACCCAGACATATATGAGTAACTTATTTTTCCACAAAGGTACAAAAGCAATACAGTGAAGAAAGATTTTTTTCCAAGAAATTAGACCATGGGCAAAACAAACAAATGAACAAACAAACAAAAACAAAACTAAGCTTCAATCAATAAATCTCACCATGTACAACAAAAAATGAACTAAAAATGAATTTTATACCTTAAGTTAAAAACTAAACTATAAAACTTTTAGACTAAGATAGAAGAAAGTCTTTATGTTCATAAGTTCATTAAATACATTAAAAATTACATCAAAATAATAATTCCTAAAAGAAAAAAATATAAGTTGAGCTTCACAAAAATTAAATGTTCCTCTTTCTGAGACACTGTTAAAAGAATTTTAAAAATGGACACACTGATAGAAAATATTGTCAAATCACGTATCTGATAAAAGGCTTATATCTAAGATATATAAAGGCCTCTCAAAATTCAATAATAAGAAAACAGACAGCTTAATAAAATATTTGGGCAAAACAATTGAACAGGCATTTTGCCAAAGAAGATGTATGAATGGTAAGTAAGCCCATGAAAAGTCGCTCAGTTACCAATAGTCATTAGGGAAATGCAAATTAAAACCACAATTAGGTATCTATTGGAATGGCTACTTTGAAAAGACTGATCATATCAAGCGTTGGAAAGGAGGAACTTGAAGTGTCCTTCAATGCTGGTGTGACTATAAAACAGGATGATCATTTTTCAAGAGTTTGACAGTTTCTTAGTTAAGTATGCAGTTACTACATAATTAGACTATTCTACTCTTATGAGTGAATTCTACTGAATGAGAGTGAAACCATAGTCCATGAAAAGACTTGCACACAAGTATTCATAGAAATGTCATTTGTAGTGGCCAAATGCAGGACACAACCCAAACGTCCACCAACAGGTAAATGCACGAAGAGGTTGTGGTGTATCTATGCAAAGAAGTACTACTCACAAATAAAAAGATGACAGTTGCACTTAACGTATATAAGTCTCTATATATTTATCCCTGACTCCTACCCATTAGATGCCAGTACCGCTCTGTCCCCAACTGTGACAACCACAAATGTCCCCAGACATTACCAAATTAATTTGGGGGGCGTGGAGAGCAAATTGCCCCTGGTTTAGAACCACTGTCAAAATAGTCACTCCAAATGAGAAAAGACAGACCCAAGACAGTGCACACTGTGTGATTTGGGCAGCAGGAATGAGGAAGGCCAGGAGAGACAGATTACGAAGGCGGACAGACACATTTTTGTGGGTGATGGATGTGTCGGTACCTTGGTTCAGTACCTTGATTATGGTGATAGTTTCGTGAGTATACATGTTTGTCAAAGACATCACATTATGCTATTTATGTCCAGGTTATTTATGTCAATTACCTTTCAGTGAAGCTGTTCAAACAGTGTTTAGGTGTGATGGGTCTCACTAAAGGGGAAGGCCAGGGTGCTGTGGGCACATAAAATGGGGCAATTTCTTTAGGCTCCTTCCTAGGACATTAGTTAGTAATAATGTGTCAACATTGTCCATTAATTGTAGCCAATGTACTATACTTGTGTAAGTTGTTAACAATGGAAAAAACTGGGTAAGGGTATATGCAAACTCATGGTACCAGCTTTCAAACTTTTAGTAAATCTAAAACTGTTTTAAATTGTTAAAAGTTTAGTTAAAAAAACAGAATGGGGCATTTTTTATGAAATTCATTCCACATACCACAATGGGTCATGTGCCCATTGCATCACAGACAAATTTGATGTTATGATTGAAAAGCAGAAAAAATAAGGAAGAGGTGTTCTGGATCCCACCAAAGAATGGCAATTGCATTTGGTTGAGGTCATTGATATTTGAAGCCTAAATTTACCAATAACCTTGACCTATTTTGCTATTCATTGTTAATGGTGTATAGATAAAACATAGTTTCTGATGAACAAAACTGATGAACAAAATTTGAAATGTTAAATAAAAGAAGTCATTCAATAAATAAAAATGACCTTTATATTTTTTATCTCTGACCACATCAATTTGCAGAATGTCTCATTGCTCTCTTTTCCTTTATGAAAAACTCAGAACTGAAAAATTTCTTTCCCCCATGCTTCTCTTACTCTCCCAACCCTCCCCTCCTGGTCTCCCTCTCCCCTTCCCCTTCTTCTTCCAAAATGTATTGAGCGCCAGCTCTGTTCCAAACACCAAGCTTAGGCACCTTCAAGAAACACACCACCTAGTGGAAGAAATACATGCAAACGTCACGAAACTGAATTGACTGTTCAAGGATAAATAGGCAGCTGCTTTTCTCTTTCTGAAAGCTCTGAAAGAATTGCTGTCCCCTTGAAACTTCACCTTTCGATGGCTCCAGATTAGAAAGAAGAGACTGGCCAGGGCTGAGCTGGCCATTGGCAGGGCAAGCCCGTAATGGAGTGGGACAGCCAGAGCAGAGCGCCCTTGCCGCACAGGGTGTGTGAGACCCTAGCCCAGTCCGCCTCCTCCCAGGTTTCCAGGGCAGGCGTGGGGTGAGGGTGCGTCCAGCTCAACTCTGTGGTCTTGCATGGGCTCTTTAAGAAGCATTTGATCCAGATGATATTTAAAGACTTGTAATTCTCCAAGGACTGGCCAGGGAGGGTTTTCCTGTTTTTTCAAGCTGCCCTGCAGAACATATTATACTGTCCAGAAATGATGTTTAAAGTTTCAATAGCTTCTGGTTCTCTGGGCCACATCACCTTGCAGTTGCCCTCAAATTGTTTCTGAATCACGTTTCCTCTGGCACGAAGCAGGAGCCCTCGGTTCACATTACGCCTTACAATGTACAGCGCTCTCACCCTGCTGCAGAGGAGCTTTAATGTCAGAATGAAAAATGATAAAGCAGGAATGAAATAGCAACCACATGTGCTCTGGAGTGTGGCCCTGGCTCTGCGTGGCCTTTCAAAGCAGGGAGCAAACCATCTCCGCAGCGCTGAGTAACACAGATAGGGTCTGCGGCGGGTGGGGGCTGCCTTCATGGTCCCCAGCCTGGGGTGATCTGAGGCCAGCCAGGGTCGTCCAGTGGCCAGTCACCCCAGAAGGGGCTAGTGGAGGCAGAAGGCAGTCCAGTGAGTGAGAGGAGGGGTTAATGAGATGGACCCAGAGGGACGGGTTCGAGTCTCCATTATGTTGGTCCGCCCAGGTGATTCTACATGCTGATGGTCAAACCCTTCTCTCCTCTCCATACCTAGTGCTTTGTGTTCTCAGTTGAATTCCTATGGCATCCTTCTGATTGTCTCATCATCATGAGTTTGGCTATCTTGAAATTCACCACTTTGCAGACAAAGTGCTACACATAATTAAAAAAACCTAGTGTCAGTTTTGTAAGATGACTAAGTTCTGAAGATCTGATATACAACATGAAGCCTATAGTGAACAATACTGTGCTGTGTACTCGGCATTTGCTAAAAGGGTAGATCTTAGATGTCCTCACTGCAGAGGGAGAGAGAGAGAGAGAGGGAAAACAGAAATGGTAACTATGTGAAGCGATGGATATATTAATTAGCTTCTTTATGGTGAGCATTTCACAATATATACATATATCAAAACAGCAAGTCGTACACCTTAAACATAAATTCCTATTTGTCAGTTTTACCCCAACAAAGCTGAAAAAAGTTCCGAAGCCCCCACTCTGTTTCCTCAAGATAAAGCAAGTCCAGGTTTCTTCACACAATGTAAAATTTCCGTGGTGATCTTACTTCTTCTCTCCTGAGACTCTCTTAATCTGAGACAAATCTACTTAACAACTTAGCACACGTGTGTGAACAAGGTTTTACGGCTCCTGGCGCAGACCACGCTCACGGACACTCACATGCCCTTGGTCATGCCTTTTTCCCAGCCGGTGAAGCCCTTACTTCACATGACTGCTTAGGGAAATAATGCTCCTTCTTTAAGGCTCAATTCAGATGACACCTTCTCTGTGAACTCGACTTGATCATTGTTCTGGGGAAATTAGTACTTTCATTTTATCTCTTTATCCCATCACTCATAAAATTTTATATTATAAATTTATTTACAATTTTGTTTCTTGCCTACTAGTAGTAAATCAAACACTGGGACTGTCTTCTACACCGTGTTGCTATCAACTTACTGTTAGCCGCCTCAACCCCAAGTATCCTATGTTAAATCCTGATGCCCAATGCCCAATGCCCAATATGATGGTATCTGGAAGTGAGGCCTTTGGGAGGTGATCAGGCCATGAGGGTAGAGTCCTCATGAATGGGATTAGTCCCCACATAAGAGAGCTGAGAGCCCTCCCCTTACCCTTTCCACTGTGTGAAGAGATAGTAAAAAGATGGCCATCTGTGAACCAGGAAGTGGGCCCTTACCAGACACTGACTCTACCAGCACCTTGATCTTGGACTTCCCAGCCTCCAGAACTATAAGAAATATGCTTCTGTTGTTTATAAGTCACCCAATCTATAGTCATTCTTTATAGCAGCCTGAATAGACTAAGACAGTTGTCTAGTGGTGTGCTAGAGCCAGCTATGCCACTCGTGTTTTCCAGCCCTGAGTTCAGTAATGTCACACTGCTAGTAAGAAATCAGCCATGCTGAGATTACTTACACCACAGACATTGGCATGTGCTGTAAATCAGCCCTCAGCCTCTAAGGGCTTTTTGTTAAACATTGTCTAGCGTACCACTGCTTGCATCCTCACAACCTAGCAAAGGCTCTGAAACATAGTCTTTACCAAAAAGTTGAATGGATATATCTATGAATGAGCGGTCTAGATAATGAACTGATAATTGGTATGACCAGAATCCACTTAGTCTCTCTAATCATTTCACAATAATTTTTAAAAATATTTTATTTATTTATTTATTGTAGAGAGAGGGGAAGCAAGGGAGAAAGACAGGGAGAGTAACATCAGTGTGTGGTTGCCTCCCACAGGGGACCTGGCCCACAACCCAGGCATGTGCCCTGAATGAGAATCAAACCAGTGACCTTTTGGTTTGCAGGTCAGCACTCAATCCACTGAGCAACACCAACCAGGGTTCCTTTTATGATAATTTTTATCTGTAAAAAAATATATCACCTTCTACCTTCCTGTAAGCATAATATCAAGATGATATAGATGGGAAAGTGTTAAAATACATAACTAATGGATGAATAAGTGAAGGGTTTAAGAGCAGGCTGAATCCGTCAGGTAGGTCACAAAATCTAACTTTCTCCCATTTGTTAGCTTCAGGTGCCATTCCCAGTTACTTTTGGACCCTTATAGTATATGAATCAAATTTCTTGGAATAGATCCCATTATCTACTTTAAAACAGATGAACTCTTACTGAAGAATTACATGAAATTCAGTTTTTAAATGGCATCTGGTTAACAGTCCCTGAATCTCATTTAATTCTCATCGTCTTCCAGCCATAAGTTTGATGCGCCATCCCCGATAGCGTTAACCCCCAGATCAACTTCAAAAACTAAAACTGATAGGCTCATTCTACTACCAAAACCCAGGAACAATTTTCACTCACTAGAGTAGCCCCAACCCCTTATCCACAGTTTCACTTTCTTCAGTTTGTTAACCACACTTCGCTGCCGTACAAAACTTAAATAAAATATTCCACAAATGAGCAATTTATAAGTTTTAAACTGTGCACTATTCTGAGTAGCATAATGAAATCTTAAGTCTTCCTGGCTGTCCCTCCTGGACACGAATTATCCCGTTGTCCGATGCATCCCTGCTGTGAAGCGACCTGCCTGTTAGTCACTCACTTAGTTGCCCTCTGGGTTGTCAGATCGACTGTCATGGTATCAAAGTTCTTGTGTCCAAGTAAGTCTTCTTTCAATTAAGAACGGCCCCAGAGCAGAAGAGTAGTGATGCTGGTAGTTCAGAGACGCCAAAGAGAAGCCGAGAAGTACTTTCTTTAAGTGAAAAGGTGGCAAAGTGTAGTAAGATATGTCAAGAGAAGGTGAGGGGCCACGTTCCTGTAACATTTACTATAGTCCATTGTTGTCATTGTTCTATTTTACTATTAATCATTGTTATTAATCTCCTACTGTGACTAATTTATAATTAAGCTTTGTCAGAGATATGTATGTGTAGGAAAAAACAGTATATGTGGAGTTTGGTACTATCCATAGCTTCAGACATCTACTGCGGACCATGGATAAGAGAGGACTTCTGTGGAAATCTTACAAAAATGCTCTAAGAAAGATAATGTGAGATGTATTTCTGTTGTGCTTTTGGAACCAGAGTGAGGTTGTTGGCATGAAAGTGGTAGAATGACCTTTTGTCCCTTCACTTGTATTTACAGCCTGGTTCAGGGTTGAAAGTTCTGGAAAACATGAACACGGTCCCTCTTCCGCAATGGCCCCTGCTTTTTGCATCCAAAGGACTCTTCTTGTCTCTCCTCCACCCTCTCTGTTAGGCCCTCCTCTCTGGAACCATTGGGAGACTGCAACTCCCCTCACACATCAGGGGGGTGTTCCCCCTGCAGGTTCTCACCTGCAGTGTGTGAGTGGAGGGGGATATGGGGGCAGAACAGGGCACAGAGTAAGATTAGGGCTGGATCATGTCATCCTTGGAGCTGGAGGCTCTGGAAGTGCAGGAATCTAAATTGGAGTCAAGGCAGACCTGGGAGCTGGGATGCCACACATACAGAGGGTTCATCTCCTTCTTTCAGATTTTACCTTAAACAACAACAGAAATAACAGCAACAACAAAAGGAAGGAAAGGTAATATCTCAACGAGATTCTTGGTAGGATTTCTAATTTCTTTTTCAAAATTGAATAGTTTCTCTTATTTCCAATATTTCAGATGAATTCTTTAAATTAGTATAAAACAGACACTTTTGACTTTGGTGCTGGCAGAAATTTATCCTGGCACATTTGTGCTGGGGAGGGCTTTTCAGCTATTCACCAGCAGGAAAAGGAATTTTGGACCTGTCTTCTTGGTAAGTCAGGGGCCAACTCAAGGCCTTGAGAAGCCAGGAGCTCATTTCTTCTGGGCAAGTCTGAGCGCGCTCAATTCAGCAGGTAGGGATGAATGCAGCGCCTGATGTTGTGTCTTCTGGCTGCCACTGTGCCATTTCCAAGGTCAAAAGTGGAGAAGGAGCTAGCTTCCCCAGAAACTTTCCTCCCCAACTCCTCTCTCTCTCATCCTACCCAGAGACCAGCTTCATGCCTTAAAGTTCTGAAAGCCTCCAAAGAAAGCACAGAGATTTTATGTTTGTTAAAGAAGGTAAGTAAGACTTTAGCCCAAAAGCAGCTAAACACAAACTTATTTTTTTTCCTGTAAGGGCAAGAGAGAATGTCAGAGACTTTCCTTTTCACACCCAGAGAACATAACAGAGTTCCAGGCATCTGGAAGTTTCTAAGTTGAAGCACAAAAATGTATGTTCCATTGTGTGAGAATAAACAGACTACAGCTGAGGGCATGCTGTTGCGGCACCTCTGAAAGCTGCTAATTGAAATGACATTGTGTGAAGACACAGAGTCCCAGCCTATGGGTGGGCCTCTGACGGGCAAGCTGCAGTGCCCGGGGAGAAAATATGATCTCAGTCACGTGCCCAGTAGAGTCTAGAAACAGGCAGCTCGGACACAGACTGCTAACACCATGCCAAGCCCCAAGCAGGTAGCTATTTGGTCGGTGACTGCCGATGGCACTCTATAACTCTACATACTAATAGCAATAAATGATATGAACATTCTGAAGAGGAGGTAGAATGATTGGTCATTCTGTAGGATGACAGAGGCAGGGACGCAATCAGACATTTAGGACTGTTGGTAGGGAGCTCTATTTCCTTAGGCTCCATTTGACCCCTGCTTTGAGTACTTTGGTCAGAGGACCGATGATACACAGAGAGGAGGCTGGCACCTGTATCCTGAATGGCTGGGAGGATGCAAATGGACCGAAACTCTGGCCTTTATTCACAATATTTCAGTGCCTTCACATGTAGCTCTCTCTCTCCTCCTTGTGCAATCCACATTTGGGGCTGGAAGCAATGCCATTTCTTAGCGGAAGTAAGGCAACATTCCTCCAAGCATATTCCAGTCCCACAGTCACCAAACTGTGTGCAGAGGTGCTCCAGGAGGCTGTAGCAAAAGCACAGGGTACCACAGGTTCTACAGGTTTTTAATTAAAGAATTGATTTAATTAAGTCAATTTTAGGTGATACTGGACACCTGTCACACATCATGAGAACTGTTGGCTTAAGGTAGGGCATAGTATGATATTCCTTTCAAAGATGCCACATTTTTGCAAAGCTAGGTATTTGGTGGTTGTGAATAAAAAGTGAGCATTGCATGGAAATCAACATGGAACAGGAAAGGAATGCAGAGGCATCCAATCGGATCCCAAGTTTTGAGATGTACAGGGCTCCACAAGCGCAGATATACTGCTAGTGGATAAACTGTGTTTTTTAAAGAATGAGATAAAAATATTTTTTCTTTCTCTTAAGTTATGAGCAGTATATATGAGGTCTGACTGGAAAAGTCTAGCCATTATTAATATAATGAGAATGGTTTGCACACCATTGATATAACCTGGCAGTCAAGGAGAGTGGACTGGAATGCACATCTTTGAACAATGATGACTTCACTGCACTAATTTGGGGGGCAGTAGATGCCACTGAGTGAGCATGTGTACTGTGTGACCATCACATTCAAAATGACAGAGCAAGTAGAGCAATGAACCTGCATCAAATTTTGTGTTAAGCTTGAACATTCCTCCACAGAAACTATTTGGATGATTCACAAGGCCACAGCTATGGGCAACTGGTGATCGGTGGCTTCATCACAACAATGTGCCCACTCATGCATCACGTCTTGTGCAGAGTTTTTTTGTAGAATATCACGTCACCCAGGTGACTCAGACCTGGTACAGACCAGATTTGGCACCCCGTGACTTATGGCTTTTACCAAAACTAAAATCACCTTAGAAAGGGAAAAGACTTCAGACCATCTGTGAGATTCAGGAAAATACGATAGGGCAGCTGATGATGATTCCAAGAAAGGATTTTGCAGAGTGTTTTGAACAGTGGAAGAGATGTTGGGAGACCTGTGCGAGGTCCCAAGGTGCCTGCCTTGAAGGGGACTGATGTGTTATTGTCTTATGTACAATGTTTCTTATATCTTCAATAAATGTCTCTATTTTTCATAGTATGTGGCTGGTTGCTTTCTGGACAGACCTCACTTTTAGTCTAGGGATATACTGGAAAAAAATTACTTAGTCACTAAGGCCACTGTGATTCAAGAAAGTTTGTGGTGCTCCGGCCCAGACAAAGCTGGTTGATGAGACTACAAAAGCATAACTCACAAGATTCCTATTTTAGTTATGGCTTTATAAACCTGAGGAGATTGAGGAAGTAACCAGCTTCAGTAAGCACCTACTTCATTTTTGTTAATATTTTCTCCTAACATTTCTTAAGCCAGGCACTTAAAAAGCTCTTTTTTATAAAGTATATTTTATTGATTATGCCATTACAGTTGTCCCATCTTTTTTCTCCCCTTTACCTTCCTCTGTCTGATACCCCCATTCCCTCCAGCATTCCCCCCCATACTTAGTTCATGTCCATGGGTCATACATATAAGTTCTTTGGCTTCTCCATGTCCTATACTATTCTTAACCTCCCTGTGTCTATTTTGTACCTACCACTTACGCTTCTTATACCATGTACATTTTCCCTGATTCTCGCCCCCTGCCCCACTGCTAACCTTTCATGTGATCTCCATTTCTGTGATTCTGTTCCTGTAGTTGTTTGCTTAGTTTGTCTCTTTTTTTCTGGTTCAGTTTTTTTTTTTTTGGTTCAGTTGTTGATAATTGTGAGTTTGTTTCATTTCACAGTTTGTATTTTTGATTTCCTTTTTCCTAGATAAGTCCCTTTAACATTTCATATAAGAAGGACTTGGTGATGATGAACTCCTTTAACTTTACCTTGTCTTGGAAGCACTTTATCTTCCCTTCCATTCTAAATGATAGCTTTGCTGGATAGAGCGATCTTGGATGTAGTTCCTTGCATTTTCTGACTTTGAATACTTCTTTCCAGCCCCTTCTTGCCTGCAAGGTTTTTTTTTTGAGAAATCAGGTGGTAGTCTTATGGTAACTCCTTTGTAGGTAACTCTCTTTTTCACTTGCTGCTTTTAAGATTCTCTCCTTACCTTTAATCTTGGGTAATTTAATTACGATGTGTCTTGGTGTGGTCCTCTTTGTGTCTAACTTGTTTGGGACTCTCTGATCTTCCTGGACTTGTCTATTTCCTTCACCAGATTGGGGATGTTTTCTTTCATTATTTTTTCAATAACTTTTACATTTCTTGCTCTTCCTGTTCTTCTTCTGGTACCCCTATGATTTGGATATTGGAATGTTTAAAGTTGTCCTAGAGGTTCCTAAGCCTCTCCTCATTTTTTTGAATTCTTGTTTCTTCAATCTGTTCTAGCTGAATGTTTATTTCTTCCTTTTGTTCCAAATTGTTGATTTGAATCTTGGTTTCCTTCCCTTCACTGTTGGTTCCCTGTATATTTTTCTTCATTTCACTTTGTATAGCCTTTACTTCTTCTTTTGTTTTGTGGCCATATTCAATCATTTCTCTGATCACCCTGATTGCCAGTGTTTTGAACTCTGCATCTGATATGTTGGTTATCTCCTCAGAGCTTAGTTCTTTTTCTGGCATTCTGATCTGTTATTTCATTTGGGCTACATTTCTTTGTCTCTGTGCACCTGTTACATTGTAAGGGGTGGAGCCTTAGGTACTTGCCAGAGTGGGGGGCAGCCTACTTCTCTGTGTTGTGAAGCCAAATGTGGAGGAGGGGTCTGAGAGGGGACAATGCTGCTTGATTGGTTCTTGCCCCACTTTCAGTCACTGCCTCCACTATCTATAAGTGATTTGTACCCTTTGAGGTGCTGCCATGGTGCTGATCCCCAGGTGGGTGGGCTTGTGTACATTCTGTGACCCTGTAGGCTCCTGCAATGGACTCTCCTGTGAGACTGGCAATTTCTCCCACTGCTACAACCCCCATAGGTTTTTACAGCCAAAGGTTTTGAGGCTTTCCATCCTGGCACTGGAACCCTGGGTTGCGTGGTCTGTCTCACGCCCCAGTTGTTCCTCCCAGTTTATCTGCACATGAATGTGGGACCAGTTGGTCCAACAGCTGCCACCTTGCCATGTGTCAGCTTTACCCCAGCTGCCCATCTCTGCCTCTTACCAGACCCAAATATTTCTTCTTTAACTCCTTGATTGTTGGACTTGCCTACAGTTTGATTTTCTGGCAGTTCTGGTTGTTTTTGCTTTTAAAGTGGTTATTATCCTTCTTTTGATTGCATGAGGAAGTGAAGCATATCTACCTATGCTTCTATGTTGGCCAAAGTAAAAAAAGCTCTTTAAGTAAATTTTCTTCTATAATTCTGACAATGCCTCAATGAAGTGGGAAGCATTATATCATTCATATTTTACAGAAGAGGAAACCAAGGCTCAGAGAGATTAAGTGAGTCAGCAAGTCACACAGTTAGGTGATGTGATTTGGACACAGGATGGTTGGACTTGGAGCTCATGCTCTTTTCATCACACCACGCTTTCCCCAAATGGCTGGATGGAGGGCTGGATGGCTGGATACCTGGACCACCTACCCATGCCAGTCAAAGACCTGGCATTTCAGAACAGGGTAGATTGGGAGGAAAATTCAAATGCCATAGGAAGGTAGAGAAAGCTGGATGGAATATCAATTAAACACTCTTTTTTAGGTACTGAATAAATAAACAGAATGCATGGTAAATTGACAGTGAGTTTTGCAAAGTTCATCCTTTCTTTTGCATTTTGAAGATATATGAGAACATATTATCTGTTGCCATATATTTAATTCCTGATGACTTAGTAAAGTCTTAACTGATCCAAATTCAGAGGATGATCCCTCGGGTTCTGCATCCCTTTCACCTATCAAAGATATCCATAAACCACTAGCCCAAATACATGGGATGCCTGAGATATTTCTGTCTCAATCAAGCATATCTATTAGCATAAAATATTTAGATATTAAATTTCTAATGCTTTTAAGAACAAAACTTCAGGGCAGGAATATGTTTTCCTTAACCTCATTTGTTTTAAAGGAGAAAGAATGAAAGAGAAAAGAAATGCATCATGTTTTATATAAAGGAAACAGCTCCAGGCAAACCTTGCTAAATATTTTAATGGTTTAAACATTCATTTTCGCAAGTTTTCTTTAATTTTCTTAACTTTGTTCCTTTTGAACTGGCTCAACCTTCATGTTTAATCCTTGGAGCTTTCAAGGAACAGCTCACAGCAAGTTATATACACAAATATAACAAACATTTCAAATAAAGCACAATGCATAAAACAGAGAACAGGAGAACTTTGACAACAGCTGCTAGATTTAACACTAATAGTTTTGAAAGATTTTGGCTTGAAGGTTAAGAGTATCTTATGACAATAAGCAGGCTTTGTATATAATGTCAACAGTCCTGTTGCAACATGTCCAGTTTTAATTTATTCTTTTTCATTTGTATAAGACAAATAATATAATTATGGATGTCTGGTTCATGACATTGAAGTTAAAGAAAAAAGTCTAAAATCAATCATGTTTTTTCAAGAATAACAACTTTCAAAACCTCTGGCCTATATGCCTGGTAATAGCTACAGTTTGGTCTAAACAGGATAATATGCTTCAAATCTTTATGCATTTATTTTATTCATATTAGTGTTTGGTGCAATGGTGCTTCTGCATGTGTGGAAGTGATTTAACTTTCCACCCAATTTGCTTCTCCAGAGGGCACCATGACTGATGCTGAGTCTAGAGATGGGGGCCATTAACAAGGGCCTATGTCCTACCCCACAGACCAGAAACACATGGAAGTTTTCAGAATCAGCCACTGACCTGCCCCAGCAAAGCCTCTGGAACCTTCCCAGGCAGATCAGAGAGTTTTACACACATGCGTCCATACACAGAAACACACGTGTGCATAACGCATATGCATGCAACATTTTGTAAATAATGCCATTTGTCAGGGTTTGCTGAAGATGTCAAGTCAGAGCTATCAGGAGAAGGCTGCTCCATAACGGAGCACATGTTTGGAGGGCACAGAATAAGAGACGCACACAGCTAGACTGCTACATGAGAGGCCAGTGAGGTTGGAGAGTGGCTTTCCGAAGGGTGAAGGGTTTAACAGCATGTTGGCAATGAGTCCTCTCTCGTCAAGAACACACAAGTCACCAGCAAATGTCCAGCAAGGCAGGGGCATGGAGTGAGCTGGCCTTGCTTGTGTGTTTGTGTGGAGGGACACCAGCTCTCTGTCCTGTCTGGGTGGGTTGATGTAGCAGACCTCAGGTCTCACTGCTGCCCCCCAGTGTCCAGATCTAGAGAGAAGACCAGGCAAACTCACCATGACTGGGTCCTGCTCCTCAGAGCATGTCTTGGTTTAAGCACTATTCTCTGGAAGAAATGTCCACAATGAAAAGACTAACAATAATAACAACAATATTTCTGAGTTCTCACTATGTGACATGCACTGTGGTTTACTGATATTCCCTTAATGATTACTCCTCACCATCCTATGAAAGAGGTATTATCATCCTATTTTGCATGAAAGAAAATGGAATTACTTTCCCCATATACGTGTCAAAACCAAGACTCAAACCCAGATATTTTTCCTCAAGGAATATCCAGTTATCACCTATCTTCCTTTCTCACAATGAAAACACTGAGGGTTGAACAAACGATCTGCGTGATTTTTTTCTGGGCTGCAGTGCCTTTCTGTCACTCTCCTCTGAGTGTTCAAGACTTCTGCGATCACTGTTTCACGTATGTTTCTGTTCCAAGGTGCTTTCTTGTGTGTGATCTAGAAGTTCCACTCTAGCTTTAAACTTGAAAGCTTTGCAACCTGCACTTTGATAGGCATCTGCCAATTTCTTGAGCACCCCTCGCTGACGCACACACACAGGTCCACACACAGACACACACTCATGCACACTTGCACCTGTCCATGCTAACCTGTTATATCATTAAACCATTGGATATTGGCACAGAACTTCAGGAAGAATTTAGACATCATAGGACTTAACCCCCAGACACCAAGGCAGCTGTATCTGTTCATTGAGCAGATATTCTGAGTTTTTTTTCCTGCGCAGACCGTGTTTGATCCAGGAGATAAAAAGAATAAGTACAAACCCATGTCCTCCTGACTAAGGGTTGAGGGGAGGAGGCAGCTAGGTGAACTGGCAGGTGCAGCTCGGTGTGAACAGAATGACACAGGATGAGCTCCAGGTGCTGTGGGGGGTGGAGGAGGGGCACCAGCACCCAGAGAAAGCCTGTTACCCAGATTTCCTGCTCCCCAGTCATTTAACTTGGTAAAAATGTAATAAAATGGCTGGCAGCCATTATCAGTACTTGTAAAAATGGATGGTCTTTATTAAAATTTCTCTAGCAAAGATGAGCATGAAAATCTATAAAACCCCACAACGAAGATATACACTTGGCCTCTGTTTTCACAGCATGGAGGCATTTCCATTTCACCTGACACTTACTCTTTTGCCACTGGACTATGAGCTTCCTGAGGACAGAGGCCCCTTTTTTTACCCTTTGCAAAAGAAAAGGTACGTAGAAGTATAGAAGTATATTGGTATATAGAAAGTGTTCAATGTAAATGTGTTCAGTGAGCCAAGGCTAGACGGAGATGAGAAACTCAACATTGGAAGGAGCTCTGGGTCCTCCATCCCTCCAATGGTCTAGAATGACACCAGCGCAGTGCATGCTGCCCTGGCTTCCCTGCATGGTGCCCCCATCAGTCGGTGCACCTGCCGTCTTAACCACCACTAGGACTCTGGTCTCGCACATTGTGGTCCCAGTAAACTGACTCTCTAGAAGTCACTCCATGACCAGGACCTGAACCCAGTCAAAAAATGGGCTTCAGTGCAGAACAAAACTCCATCAAGCATGGACGTCGTGTCCTTAGGCAATGTGGTGTGTGGTGGGGGGGGGAGAAGCTGTCACTAGGACTCTTAGGTTACCAGCCCAGCTCTGTCACTAACCATCTGTGGGACACATTCCCCTTGCTGTCCAAGAGCAGTAAGATGAAATAGTGTGGAATACAGTGTCTTCAGTCTCATCTTACTGTAATATCCAATGGTTCTGTGGTCAATACAACACCCCAGATCAGAGAGTAGAAGGCTCCCTGTTTCTTGGAGATGGATAGTAGCATCAGAACAAAACAAAACAAAACATCAAGCCAACAACAATGTAAAAAAACCAAAGCATTTCAGCCCAAGCTATGAATGACTTAGTGCACAAAGACTATTTCAGCTCATGGGAATTCAAGGAATAGCACCCCCTCCATACCTGTAAACACCAGAGGGGCCGATTATTATAAGAAGAACATTCAGCATGAGAATGTAAGAAATGTCAGGCTCTTCTGTAGTCAACCGAAACCAGACAAGCCAAGTCTAAAGAGTCATGCCAGACCTTTTCTGCGTAGCTTCACTCCCAGTGATTCCAGACCAGGAAATCTGGCCTACCTGCAGCCAGAATGATGGAGAAATGCCCAGATGCACAACCCTCCCCGACAACCAGCAAGGCCAGCTCCATACAGCAAAATGCTAGAGAGGTTGGTCCTTGGGGTTGAGCAGATATGGGTGACAGTCCCAGAAAATGTAAATGCCTTGTAGAAAGCCAAATAACCGAGAGGTGAATAACATTGATTGTTGTTAATCAAGAGTCCCTTCAGAGATCTACCTCAGATAAGTGACACTTGAGGTTAAGGACAGTTGCAGTGTGATGTCCTGCTTACAAAGCCCCTACCCAGCAGCTACCTTTCCACTATGTGCTCTCTGCCAGGCACTATCTTCAAGCCCCAACTAGTTCATTTTGTACAGCCTTCTTCAGAATGCCGGGATGGAAGCACGTGGCGGTGTTTTCCTCTTTCAGGAATCTGCCCCTCGGGTCTGTCTTCGCTCCTTCCTTTTCGCCTGCACTGTTTTGCTTTTGAAAACCTGGGCTCTGTAGCTCTGCTTCCTGTTGTAGAGATTTCCACACCCAAAACTCCCCGACACCACCACAGTGACCGGAAGCAGGCCTTCTTGGCTGTTTTTTAATAACAGTGCTTCTTTTCTTTACACAAATGGAGGTACTCATCAGCAAAGCTCTTGGGTTCAAATGACAAAAACTGGATTCGAACGTTTGTAGGAATAGATAAAGGCTCATGACGTTAATTGGAAGAGTTGCAGTAATGGGAAGCCTTGGGGACAGGGACTCACCCTTTCCAGGATGCTGTCTCTACTGCTTCTCTCTGGTGTCAGCCTTAGTCTTGCCAGTGTCTCAGCAGTGTAGGGACAAAGGTCACCCCTAGGTCTGCAGTCTTCATGTACGTGTTCTTTTATCAGAAAGAAAAAAAATTGTCTATTTGCTCTACTTAAGAGAATCATGGGGAAAACTGATTTCTTGACCTTGGTCATATTCCCATTCCCAGATCCAGCAGTGTTGCCAGAGGGATGGGACACTATTGCTATCTTGATTTGCTCACGTCACGTGCTCATGCTGTGCCTTGAAGAAGGCAGCCATGGTGTTGGAAGCCTGCAGAGACCCACAGTTTGAGTACAGGAGGAGCAGGTCCTCAAACACGGGGCTTCTACTATGAACATAAGGAAGCAAAGATGCTGGACACATAGAAACAACTGTGCAACACAGATAATAATGATTATAGTGTAACTTGTGGCAGGGCCAATGGGTGCCAGGTTTTTGCCTACAACTGCATTTCAGATAGTCTTTCAAACAAATATATGAAAAGGTATGACCTTCTATGAATTGAGGAAGAAACTACAGATCAAAATGTTAGGCTGTATAGGTGTGGCGTGGTGAGGCAGAAGAGCCAGAAGCTCATCCACAGTTTGAACAATACTTCTAGATGTCTTCGTCTGTCACTACCCATGTCATTTTTCTGGACGAAGATGAAATACAATGTACAAGTCTCCAAATCATAAAATAAGCATCGGAGAGAAGAGACTGATAGAGGTAGAACTGAAATCATGACTACTGGAGGCGTGTTTGGATCTCAGAGTTAGAGCAGAGTGCTAGGGGTGCAAAAGCCTTTGAAATGAATCAAGCTTTGACTAGTACTGTAACAAAAATTCAGAAATTAGAAACACTGTATAATTTGAAAATGACAATTTAATAAATTGAATCCTAATTTCAATACATTTTTAGGTTTACAGAATATGAATCTTTTAGTTATTATTTAGAGAAACTGATGAGGTAACTATATAGGAGAAGCAAAATATATAGAAATAAAAATAAAATATTTGAAAAAACTGTATTATTCCAAGAGAAATGGGTATTAAATCGTTTAATATGTGAAAATGTGACCATGATTTGATGACAAAAAGTAAAATAATATATCAAATTTATGTGTATCCTGAAACTTGACCGAAGAAAGTTTGTAAGTCTCTGAGGAGTAAAGGTGAATGTAACATAATAAAATCAAGTTCATGAATATAACATTCTAAGAAATGATTTTCATGACTTAGGCCATAATAGACATATACATTATATTAATATCTCAGACAGACATATATGGGCTAAAAGTGATATAATTTAATTACATAGTTCAGCTGAATATGATAAAGGATTTAGTGCTGAATGATAAAATTGATGTTAAGAGAAATTCTTTATTTACTGAGCTGAGTCATATAAGGACTATGTATTAAAGTTAAAAATGGGATTGCATCTCCCTGTCAAAATAAAGTTGCAAGTAGGCTCCTTATTTAGCTAGTAACACCTGCATCAGAAGACTGCTCATGCCAGCAATGTCTGAATATCAATATGATTCAAAAATTATATGCATAATTGTATGTAAACTTTGTACCACAATTTATATCACTTGGTCAAAGAGTCCTGTAATACATAGGTTAGTGTATCTTGAGAATAAAAAGAACACTTTAATTTTTTGTGCTACATATTAAGTTTTCCCTCCCCATTGGTAGTGAAATGTTTTACTATCCCCTCAGCATCTACGGACAAGGAGTTGGGAGGGCGCCATGGGCATTGTCCTGCCAGGGCAGTGCTTCCTGCAGAACGAGGCATCTAGGTGATGGAAAGTTGAATGCTGTCAACAGATAGAATAGGTAGGAGAGAGTCTTCCAGGGGCAGCAAAGTTCGAATACACAGATTGTTTGATGACTGTTATCTGACCAGTAAGTTCGTTTTAGAGGGCCTTCAAGATGGGAGTGGGAAACAAGGTCTAACAAGGTAAATTAGGATTGGATTGTGGGTATCCTGAGAACCAGATGGAGCAATAACATTCTTCTAGCTCTTGTGAATAACTAAAAAAATCATAGAAGTGACATCGGAGCCTTAGTTTCCTTATCTGTAAAATGGTGATAAACAATTCCTCAAGAGTTAGAATTGAATTTTGTGTGTGAAAGAACCTGTCACAGGACGGGCTCTGTGGGAGAGAAGTGAGAAATGTTCTGTAAAAGCACTGTGTCTGCGTAAAACATCCAGTCTTTTTCCAAGTTCATACAGCTGGACTGAGAAAAGTCATACATTTCCCTAAAGAAGATATATCCTATCTGTTCTTTAATCTGTTTCTTAAATCCCCTTTAGCATTTTAAAGAAAATAGTAACAAAGGAATCCTGCAAATTCATTATATTGTATTTTATCAGAAGGCATTAGCTAAATTTTTCTTATTTTTCCATGACACCGTACTCACAGCTTTGCGTCTGTCTAGTCATGAAGTTTTGCTGAGGTCCAGGGCACTTAGTTGGTTGTATATTTTTTGGCTCATATGAAATCCCAGGTAATGAGCTTTAACACTACAAAGGCTCTGGAATGCTTTCAAAAACATTTGCTTCCCACAAGACAAATTAGCTGAACCAAGCAATAAAATGTGACATTAAGCATTCAATACTCCTATTTTTATGTAGCCCCAGGTCAACAAATATGACCCCATTGGGGGCATTTCTCTAATGCCCTTGTTCAGAGTTCTACTAAAAACCTGTCTCTAGGAAGCTAATCAATAGTTATTTATGTATGCTAGACCCCCAAAGAAAGCCTACCTCGTAAATTGAACTCAAGGCATTCTGGAAGCTTCTGAACCTAATGCGGTTTATAAGGACCCTCCATCAAGTGGACCACCCTGAGTGCTCACATATGTCTACATCTGTACACGTACATTTGCAATATATCACTTTTACTTATTTGGTATTGTATCTTAAGGTCTTGAAAAAAAATTTAAAGTTGTCTAAAGATCAGTGAAATCCTACTCTTTTGGACTTTTGAAACATTCATGTTTAGACTTACTGCTTGCTGAATATCTAGTGTTTAGAATAAGGGACATGTTCATCTTACCTGGAGTATCATGGAGTTTCTATTGGAAGGACACATATCTCCAGCAAAGTGTAACTGGTCTAAAAAAGGGAGGCCAGGAGAGTGAAGGAAGATCTTACAAGGAATGGGTGTGAAGACTGGGCGTGCCTGGCCCAGGGAAGGCCGGGGTCCTGGAATGGAGGAGGGAGAGGGTGGTGTCTGAAGGTCCCTGAAAGACTGTCAAGTAGGAGAGACCTCAGGGGGATTAGATGAGGAGAAGCAAGCAGCAAGGTAATAGGGAGGCAGAGTTTAGGTCAGTATGACCTAATGTTTCTAGAACAGTGGTAAAAAAAAAATTGTCTGAGCAGAGATTAGAGAAGAGAGAATCCAACTGGTAATGTTTGAGACCCTTTCCAGGCCCAGGGATGAAGGGCCTCGGTGACCCTCGCAACTCACACTTCCTTCCTGCCCCCGGGGGGTTTCAGGATATTCTGTTCAAGCCAGTGTTTTCCACTCACAAGATTTCCGTGAGTTAGGCAGCCTACTTCCTGAGGAGTCCAAGTTTTCTTTTATTCCAAGGCCAGCTTTTACAAATTTTGTAGAAAAAATAGTAGGAAAACAAAGATATTTATTTTTACAAATTTAAATTAATTTTAAGAGATTTTACCTTGACTATTTTTGAGAATTTTAAAAACTCACTGGGAAAATTGAGGCATTTGTGCCATCAGGTTAGTAAACTACTGCCTGTTTTATTTGTCAAAATTATGGCTGCTTCCACCCTTTAGGCTACTTCATACTTTAATTAATAGCAAGGAGAGAAAACTTCAAAACACCAAGGAACAGATTGGCTGATCAACTCTGTATGTCCTTAACTTCATTTGAAATGTAATATCCTAACAATTTACAGATGTTCCCTCTATTACTTTCAGCCTCAGCTTGGAGTAATCCAAGTAGCTCTGGGTCATCAAGATGGCAATTGTCACTTGGTGCCTGGGGGCTAAGTCAGGGGTGTGCTCATGGCCTGTAGCCAGATTCCGATGGAGAATGTAGAGGCCCCAATCCTGTCAACAACGAACCTCTGTTTTATCACCATCCCGAGAGCTGCAGTTTCATTGTAACCTCTCCTCGAGAAATTTCAATGGTGAACCCTTTCACTGTACACTTTCACTCTCCGAAAGTTGCAAAGGGACACATGTGTCCCCAGTCTATTTAGGGAGCCTCAAAGAGGGATGTGAACATATTAATCACTCTTACATGCAGTTGATATCTACCTTAAGAGTAACCCTCCTAACCTAACCTGTTCTGATGAAAAGGAAAAACAATTACTAGGACAGTTCTAAAGAGTCTAAAAAGCCTTTGACATTGCCCTGGGGATTCCACTGCAGAAATCTGCTGGTCACAGTCAATATCAGGGCAAGGGTGCACATAAGAATGAAGGATTCAATAAAAAATTTGTCAAGAGGCTAGCGAATTGCCAGGGGAATGGGGATAACAGTCAGGGTGGAGGTGACTCACAGGTGAGCCAACAGCAGCTGTATGCCCTGCTGTTTCTGCCCTAAGGGGCTGTGGAGTTTCTGGCTGTTGAGCCCCTCAGTAATCTTCCAAGCCAGGGTATCTCTGGAAGTCCATTCTTGTTCCAAGATCCTACTTTCTCCAACAGCTTTAGGTTCCAAATCGGCACCCAGGCGTTCCAACTTCATGAACCAATGGACCACCAAAAAACTCAATCTGTATTGGCCATACTTGAAGACAGTTTAAAGCAGAGTCTCTTCTTCCCTTTTAGACTACTGTAAAAAGGACATGTGACATGCACATGCAGAAAGAAAGCTGCTGCCAGTCACTGTGGTTGGGTGAGAGAAAGTGTCGGGCAGGCAGCAAACATGTCCCGTTTCACCCATGTCTTTGGCTGGGATGGGCCAGAACTCGAGGGGGCATCTGGAGAGAGAACTATTTGACCAAGATTCAGTTAGTCCAGGGGTTCTCACACGTGTTTAGCTAGTAGAGTATCTGATAATGAATGCCTTTGTGAAATATTATAGAATGATGATGCATAGATAGATATTTACAAAATAGAGTAAAAATTTAATAATATATATCAACTTATATCATATTGTGTTAGATTAAAAACTGGTAGCTGTCCCCCGAGCTGTGCTGAACATAAACCACATGAGTGGGAGTCACGTAGGCCTGGTACGATGAAGGTCCCCATCAGTTCTGCGGCCACATGATTTAAGGATTAATGATTAAATCACATGGGAGGGAACTTAACAAGAAATTACCCTTACTCTCTGACTTTGTTTGGGGGAAGCAACTGTAAAGAAGGTTTAAAAATACATCTATCTCCATCCTGTCCCCGTTCCCATTGGAATAAGTTTTCGGGAGCTTGTAAGGGCCCCAACAAGAGTGTGTATGAGTGCTCTATCGACCCTCACCTTCCCAGCCCATGTGAAACTATAATTTCCATGTCTTGTCCTCCCACTAATGTTAACAGCACTCCATTAACCTCATCCAGGCACAGTCTCATCTCAGCAACACACGAAGCCCGTGTTAGAAGCGAATAACTTGTTTCCTCATCCTATTATTTCCCCCTGCGCGAGGGTCAGGCCAGCAGACAAGGTGGGGTCGAAGACTTGGCTGCACACAAGAGGAGAGGGGTAGATTCTAAGGATGAGACTGAGGCTTTCCCCCAGCGTGCCGGGATCACCTCAGATGGCCCCTGGCAGTGCAAAGCAAGGTGGCTCAAAGGTGGGAGGACCTAGCACAACACATCACTCCCTCGCATCCTGAGAGCTTGCGGTGGCCTTGGTCATCAGTTACATTGGGTAGCGCTCACGGAGGACAGTTGGAGTCACAGAGGTTTCCTCGTGATATCGTACTCACCAGCACTCTGGGTCTTGATATCCTGATCCCGGCTAACCTCACCGTGCCCTTCACTCAGTCCCACACCAACACACACACACTCACACACACGCACACCAGGCTGCAATAATATCCATATATTTGTGGACTTAAGCTACTGAATAACTAACCAATTGTGAAGTACCCTCCTAATATTAGCATCATCACTTCCAAAATGTTCTCTGGCAGGCAAAATTCATAGAGGGTAGCACTAATATCCAATATGATTAATGTAGGTACTGTAAGTTTTTCTACTCAAAGAAAAGTAACAGTATATCAAACTGATAATATTCATATGTTTTTAAAATTTTCATAATGCAGTTTCTTTTCTTATAGTAATGTAAGTTAAATTTATTTAAATTATTTTGTTTCTTTTTTCAGCTTGTAATTTCTTAAAGTATTTATAGTAATGTCTTACATCTGAAAAATATATCTTAGCTTCTTTTCCTTTCCTTGGCCTCTTGTTTACCTGTTGCATTACAACAAAAAAATACATTTCTGAGGGATAAAATATATTTCAGAGATGTACATTGAGGTGAATCCTATATAAAGAGACTGGCAAATACTGTTTAGAAAGTCCAACATATTCCAACATCTTCAGTGAAAGAGGCAGCCTAGGTGACCTGCCCTCTGAATCTCTGTTTCTCCATAGGTAGAATGAAAGACCTGGAAGACACTAAGTTCCCTTCCAATCCTGATATTCTGTGATACTCTATGGTCCATTCCCTTCTATGGTGTAAGATAACCATTAGACAACATCCATTTTTTCACACAAGCTTTGCCACTGCATGGAAAGATCACATTGAAATGTAATGGCTCACGTGTCAGAGTCCCTAATGAATGTAGTAGGTCCCTATATTCATCATGATCGCTGGATGCTGCAGGCTTGTGCAATAGAAGCCTGCCCCCCCCACCCCCACTGCTCTTGCCCAGCTCTGCATCCAGAGGACAAGCCAGCGTAGGGGAGTCCAGCCCCTGCAGAGGGTCTCCACCAGGGAGACAGGCCGATGCCATCTCTCCAAAGGAGCCTCTGAGGATCCGTAGGAGGATCCCAGTCCAGACATTGTGCTCCTGCTGCTGCTCCCTGTGCTGCTCAGCGAAGCCCTCCTGCTCAGGACCTACCGACAGGTCTCTCTTCAGGGAAAGCTTGGCTCTTTCCTTCTGGTTTATACTAACTTACTTTCTTATGAAGTACACTTTTGCATTCACTTTTTGTTTCTACACACTCCCTGCAATTTTGACTTAGGGAGTCTTTGGTTCTGCCCAGCCTCTCCTGACTCTATTCAGAGCACAAGGAGACAGATGGGGTAGAGAGACTCCGGGCACAGAAGCGGGGACTAAATTTTCCTCATCCCTGGCTCTGGAATCCAAAATAAAGGAAGGAGGCTCCTCATCTACCAGAACTCACGATCGGGTTGCTGGTATTACCTGTGAAGCATCCACCACATTGGAGGCCAGCCTTGCTGGTCTGCACCCCACATGTGCCTTCTATCAAGGCGGTGGGGCTCATAACACTCAGCAATCTCTTATGAGACTTTTTCTAAAGACCTCCATATCCCAGAAATTAGCAGAGGCAAATCTGCTTCTCATTATCCTGATAGTCAATGATTTATACCTTCCAACTTGGGGGAGGGGAGAGTGCCAAAGAAGGGAGGCATTTGGCGAGTTGTTAACCCTTCTCGGACAATGCACTTCCAGCGCTGCTCTGGACTCAGTTCGGTCACCATTCTCAGAATCTCCGCCCCAATCAACTGTTCTCTTTCCTGGGTAACAAATTCGTCCCAAGTTCCTTAATTCCTGACATTCTGCTTATCAGGACAGATGGAAACAAACTCATCAAAACTCACCCCTTCGCAACCCCATCCACCTTCCTCCAATGAGTCCCCCTTACATGAGCTCTGCCTCCTTCCAATTATCCTAAAAATCCTTAGGGGTTTCCTCTTTCCATCTGTACATTCACCAGTCAGTCAAGCTAGTATGCAGGAGGCTATTTGATGAGGAGGGTTTTTTTTTAATATAAAAAAGATAATCTGCTATTTAAAAAGTCCACTTATTTACACATATTAAAATGCATCTTAATATGAAACAGCTTTAAGTTATGTTGGGTAAAGCTGTACAAGACTTGTGTGAGGTGAAGTGTGGGAGGGGTGGAAGCTGGGGGACCTCATGAAAGCTGCTTCCCCCAGGGCTCATTAGAACACAGGCTGGGAGGGTACTGCGGGGGAGCTCAGGACCGTCCTGAAAGGAAGATCTGGAGACCCTAGCTTCTACTTTCAGAATCAAAGTTAGGGAGACAGTTTGGGGCCGATGAAGAAAAAACCATGAGCTCCTTAGAAAATAAAGTTATTCTGACTTATTATGTCAGATTCGCTCCCACACTGACGTTGGAGGAGGAAGATGGGACGCTGATTGCTGGACCTGGGTCCTTCAGTCTGGGATATTTGAACCTGTCTTGGAACAGCCACCGGGTGCCTGCTGGTGTCTGGGAGAAATGGCTGCGTGCGGTTGGATCCTCCAAAGCAGGCCAGAGCAGGGTTCAGTTATGCAGTCTGACTCATCGAACTCCAGGGCTGTGGGATGACTCTTCTTTGGGACAGCTTCTACCGTGGGGACAGAGACCTGCAGAAGCTTCATCAGCCTCAGAAGCTCAGGCCGCAGGGCTTCAAGTGTGACCCGTGCTGATGACAGTGCTTTAGCACAGAGACCTGACAGCCTCTGTTTGAAGGAGGGAGGGCATGCTTGTTTGGGAGTTCTAGACTTCGGCTAAGTGTGACCCCCGAAAGGAAAGGCTAACTCCTCGGAAAGAATCATAGTGGCCGGGCATGTGTGGCAGTAGCAGGAGCAGAATGTTAGAGGAATCCTGCTCTTCCTTGCAGACACAGTGGATCAGCCCTGGATTCTTTGTTCCATAGAACATTTCTTTATTGGGGCCCCTCCCGAACGAGCATGTGCAGAGACCTACGGCACCCGTTCCTGGTGGCACTGATACACTTTCTGATGGCAGTTAGATAGTTTCATGCAAAAATGCGTGCCCTTGAATTCTGACCTTAACAAACAGTGAAACAAACAGGATCCATCCTTCAGACATGGGTCTTCACTTGCGAATTCCTAGACAAGTAAGCGAGAGACTGAACTTCATGCTCACCTGGGCAGGTAGGAACCTTACGATCACTCTCTAGGACACCATTGCATGGGGCCATTAGTCACATCCTAAATGGCAGCTTCGGAGATGTCACTTGTATTATTATCATTATTTCTTTTTGCTACTATAACAAATTACCACAAATGAGTGCCTTGAAATTACACGAAGTTACCTTAAATGCCGTGGGTCAGAGGTCTGACGGGGGCCTCACTGGGCTAAACTCGAGATGTCGGCAGTGCTGCGTGCCCCTCTGGAGGATCTAGAGGAGGACTCACCCCCTTGCCTTTTCTGGTTTCTACAGGCCCCCTGCACCCCTCAGCCCTTGGCCCCTTTCCCACGTCTTTAGACCCAGCAGTGGAGGGTCAAGTCCTTCTCACATTGCATCACTGCAACCTCTTCTTATGTCCCCTCTTCCACTTTTAAGACCCTTGTGACCACACTGGGCCCTCCAAGATACTCCAGGAGAACCCTGAAATTTTAAGTTCAGCTGACTAGCCATCTTAATTCCCTTACATTGTATAACCTATATACCAGTTCCAGGGATGAGGACATGGACATTTTTAGGGCCATGGGGACAGATTTTTTTTTGCCTGTACCAGTTAAGCACTTACTCTGTGTCTATTATTGGGTTAAATGTTATAAGAGAAATAGATCTCAAGGGCTTCCCTGTTCAGGAGATAGGCAAAAAGTGATAAAATAATGGGGGAGTGATAAATAATAATAACAGGGAGACAATCATAGGCGAATGATCATTAATGTCAGAGTACCCATCTCAGCCTCTGTTTGAGGCGGGCGGCGGAGTAGAAGGTTTTCTGGAGGAGGTACCCGAGTGCGGTTCCTAATGGATTGGTAGGCATCCTAATGGATTGGTAGGTATCCAGGCAACCACATCCCTAATGTGCCCCAAACATGGCAACTTTCTTCCTCTGTAGCTTGGCTGATAAAATCTCCTGATGATCACAAGGCTGATGGCAGGTGAATGGGGAATGCGTTGAATGTTGATCCATTCGATGAATGAACATTGAGGGCCTACGGTCTGTCAGACATATGCCGGTCATCAAAGCTGCAGTGGCGGACAAGGCATTTGAGGTCTCTGCCTTTTTGGTGCTCACAGGACGGAAGCGGAAGTACGGAAGTGTTCGTGTGAAAAACTGCTCTGAGCTAGACGTGTGAATCTGTCCAGGGAGGTGATGCTTTTCAGATACCGAGTCTCACAGGAAGAGAACAAATTTTCAGTCTCCCGAAGTCCTGATGAACAACAGATGCTACTCCTGAACTTTGTCATCACAGACCAAAGCAATAGAAAGTCTGGGGCTCAATGACTTGGATGTACTTCTGGCTGAAGGGCTCCCATGCCCACAGCCAAGCTGCCGAGATCCACGGGCGCCGCTGTCACACACCCACTGTCCGTGGCCCCACTTCCTGCGCCCCAGCTCCTCCCGTGGGGCCGCCCTGATAAGTGGCCGCGGCTGGCCCTGTTCCTCATTCTGGAGCTAATCCCTCTTCTGTGGTTATCTGAGCTTCATAAGCTTTTGTGGGTTATCACCGAGGCCTCTCATTTTTATGTTGTTTCTGTGAGAAAATGCATTGCTAATGACTTCTAACTGGATTATAATAAAATCCTAGAGTATAGCATTCCACAGGTTATGGAAGGCCAGTGGAGACTTAAACCATATTTTACACTTAACAAAAGTGTTACTGTGTAAGGCAGACATTTGGGTTTCTCCAGTTCTATGGTCCTTATAGCAGTTCTGCAGGTGGGTGTTATTTTTATTTCCATTGAAAAGGTGGGGATACTGAGGCACAGAGGATAAAGTCACCAGGTTCCCATGACATCGCTGAAAGCCAGTCACTTGACTTCAAAACCTGCTTTCCCTTTTCTGGTGTGAGGGGGCCTAAAACCACCTTCCTCCTGAGACGCCAGGGAGCCTATCCCCACAATTCCTGGTTACCGTTATTGGAGAAACGAAGTGGACACAGCTCTTGCCCTACGTTCTAGAACTGAGGCCCTTCAAAGCCCAATTTTGTTTCCATATGTAGCATCACCATCACAGACACCTGTCCATGCCACAGCCTGTGTGTCTTCCTTGCTGCTACTGTTGGCGCTTTGTGGGCAAGAACCTGACCCTCCATTTGGATTCTCCTTGTGAAGATGGTATCCGTGTCTGCCTTGTTCATGGCTATATCCTTAGGGCCTGGCCAACACAGCCTGGGACGACACAGGCATTTAATGCCAAATTTATGAGCAAACAATCCCTCTCAAAATAGTCACCATACCTCACATATTATGAGTAGTACCTTGAGCCTAGCATAGTTCAGGGTTATCCATATTGGGAAGCTGATGTGGATCATTTTAAATGAGTGAATTAATTAATTTATGAGTAATTTAATTAATGAACGAGCAAGTGAGTAAATGTTTGAACAAATGAGTAAGAGGAAAAATAAAGTAGTGTTATTAGTCAGGATTCTCCAAAGAAATAGAACCAATTAGATGATAGATAGATAGATAGATAGATAGATAGATAGATAGATGATAGATAGATAGATAGATAGATAGATAGATAGATAGAAGAGGAGCTTCATTACAGGCATTGGCTCACATGGCTATGGAGGCCTGGAAGTCCCCTAGTCTGCTGTCCACAAGCTGGAGAACGAGGAAAACCAGTGGTGTAATTCAGTCCAGGGTCCTATGGCCTGGATGCCAGGGGAGCAGATGGTGTCGGTCCCGGTCTGAGTCTGAAAGCCCTGGAACCAGGAGCCCAGGTGTCTGAGGAGAGGAGAAGGTAGATGTCTGAGCTCAAACAGAGAAAGCAAATGGGTTCTTCCTGTGCCTTGTATTCTACTCAAGGCCTCAACAGATTGGGTTGGGTGACGCCCGATGGCCCTGTGGAAGGCTGTGTTCTCGCCTCAGTCTACTGATGCAAATGCTTCTCCCCTCCGCACACGCGTTCACAGACACACCCAGAGAGTGTGCTTCACCAGCTCACTGGGCAAGCTTTAGCCCCGTTGACGTAGAGCCATCACAAGAAGGCACTCAGCTTCTGCCGGGGTTGAGGAAGTATTCATGAGTGTTTTCCGAGGGCATGTACACTCACGCAAGGAAGCACAGCCTCCTAAATGCACTAGAATTTAACCCTAATTATGCTCCTTCATTTATTCTATGTGACGTGAAACACTAAATTGTCTGGCATTCTGGAATTTCAGGATTACCTTTTTGTTATAGTGGAAATTCTGCATACAATCGTAAGATATATAATATGTAAATAGCAAATAATACTGAAAATTCTCCAGCTAAAAACTGTGTCTGATTTATCTCCCTTTAACCAGGTCTGAACGTCCTTCATGCGGCTGTCCTGCTTTTATAAACGTATGACCAATTCCCAGATACTGTCTGCGGCACACAGACTGGCAACGGCAAGAGCGTTCACTTTGAAGGCGGTGGATCTTTGCTCATGTCCCACTCTGCCACTTACTGGCTGGGTGTTCTTGGACATGTTACATAATCTCATGAAATGCAGATATCACTGTAAAATCAGCTTAGTGCTAATAAAATGCCTGAAGATGTGCAAACCACTGGGCACTGGGCCTGGGGCAGAAGAGGCACTCAGCGAGCCTTTGCATCAGCAGCCCCTGTGTTTATGTGTCCACACCGTTGTTTGCTTGATGTGTCTCCTATTACTGGGCATCGGTCAGTTCCCACAATCTAGTTCTAAACACTCCTGTTCAAAGCATTGCAATGTGTGTATGTGTGTACGCGCGTGTTAAACTATTGAACCTTGAATGCACAGAAACAGAAACTGGCTCTGAGGGCTTCTACTGAATTGATGGAGATGAGTAGGTCCAGAAGGAGAAAAACACTTCAGTGAACTCTTATCTTTGGGATGCCCTTGTCTCCTGAGGGACTTGGGCCTGGACCCCGAGGGAGCAAAAGCTTTCTCACAGCCAAAAAGGTGCATAGTCATAGCACTGACTGCCGAGCATCTTGGAAATGTTCGTCACTGGGTATCATAATCATGAAACCATCTCGTGCATACCAGCAGGCTAATCTCTGCTGAGCATGAGTTCACATTCCTCCACCGCAGAACTGAAGTCGTTCTGAATAGAAGGAGAGCAGTACCCCAGGTACTGCTGGTTTCTTGAATGATCTTGAGCAAGACCTTTCTGCAGCCCTTTCTGGATCTTCGTGTGTGAGGTTCTAGAACCCAGGCATCCCTGCTCTCCTTCCTGCTCTCAGTCCTGCAGAGCCTTCCGGAGTAAAATGTCTAAATTGGCACAGAAGGACTTCTTTGGCACCAAACGGCTCTTATGAAACAGCACACTGATGAGTTAAATGAAACGATTCAGAAAAATACCGATTAAATTTCCCTTTAAATACTCAGGGGGTTAGAAATTAAGCAAAACTGCTTGGCACTGTGCAGTCTGGATTTTAACAAACTCAAAATGTTTGAAAAAATTGTTCAAGATGTTTTGAGAAACAGAGAATGCCACTATATTCTGCCCTGTCTCCTGAAATCACTTTTATCCTCCAAGAAGAAAGCAGAGTCAGGGTGCCCAGGGTCAAGAGGGCCCCTGCTGTCCGAGAAAGGGCTTTCGCCCTCCAATGGAATGATCCACAGTTCTTGTTTTAACACTCACTAGCTCCTTTGCTCTGCCACACAGGAATAGTGCTAGTTTCCTTGACTTTAAAAAATAAAGCTAAGTAACTGTGAATAGTATACAGTGATGACCTTAAACACTGAGGTCATAGTTTTAAGGGAAAAAAAATTCCAATTATGTGACTTGAATCTGTAATGTTGCCTGGCCTGAGCAGCAAATGCAATAAACGTGAAGCGCTGTTCCCATCAGACCTACAGCCTTCACCACCACCAGCCGTCTGGGACCCTGATCCTCACTGGCCCGCTCGAGGGGCGTTGTGATGTTTGGCAGAAAGTGGAAAGACTCCTGAGAGGGCGTGTGGTTGAGTAAAAAGAGTACTGAGCGAGAAGTCAGAGATCTGGGCTTCAGCCCCAAACCACTGCTGCCTGGATGCATCAGCATGAGCGAGCCGGGACTTAAGCAGAAAGCAGCCTCCTAAAAAGCACATGTGAGTGCAGAACCTTTGGAGGGACCTCCAGTCCTGGGGCATTCTAAGACACAGGTAGGCTCTATTATTGCTCCCTCCACGAGGAGGAATATGGCTTTAAAACTTGTACTGATGGGTACATTTGGGTCACTAATTTGCCAGTTTAATATAATTTTTCCAACAAATATTATCCCCTGTCCCAAAGGAAGAATATATATATTATATATAATATTATATATACATTAGCCTTTCTGCTAATAGAACTATACTAATATTACTCAGCCAATCCATCCATTCATTTGATTTTTCTCAGCGTCTTGCAATTTATAAAGTATAAATTTTCATTATCCCTCTGCCTCTCACAACCCTGAAATGGGTCAATTATCTATGTCCCCCAAATTATGCTCAAGGAAACCGATACTTCTCAAGGTGAATTCCTCAAGGTGACATAGTTGATTAAGTGGCAAAGCTGGGGCCGAGCCCAAGTCTACTAGTCCCAAAATATTTTCCTTGCAACATGGGCTAGGCTCATCCAATCACATTCTATTCTCTGAGACTGCAGAGAGATTAAAAAAAAAAAAAAGGTCACAGCTGGGACATGGAGGAGCAGCACGCCAGTAGGATCTTTCCTGTGGTTTTGAGGACCCAGAGCCATTTGGATAATTACCAGGCGGAGACTGGTGAGACCCAGGCGTTCTTTGGCAACTTGGTAAAACAATACAGGAGAAACAGTTTCCATTGTCTACTCCCAATTCCCCAATCATGTCAGCAACCAAGCTGGGCTGGTTTGGGTTTTCTCATGGCAATCAGAGTCAATTTCAAGAGTTAAGAGCCAAGTTCATGCTAGAGAACAAGGAGCCACACCTTTTCCCTTGTCATTTTATACGAGTATGTTCTGTAAATTCTTTCTGTAACCGTGAAATCAGCAAGCTGTAAGGCACCCAAATGATATTACCATAGAGCTGGGTCAATGTTTTATAGCACAAAGGGATTGATAACAAAGCCATAGAAATGAACATGTTATTATAATAATCATGAACATTCACCGTATATCCAGATATGTATAATGTATTAGAATCTACACAATCCTTCCTTATTTATTTTATCACTTGGTCATCAAAACAGCTTGTAGAAAAGGCAAAGTTTTGTTTCCACTTTTCAGATGAGGAAAGAATGAAGCCCAGTCGTGGTAAGTGGCACCCACCCAGGTGCCTGGAAAGGAAGGCCAAATGAAATCCTTCATCTTCATCTCCCTCGCTTGCCACAGCTCCATCACCAGCCCCTGGCCTGCCCTTCCCGCAAGTACATTTCAGATCTCCCCCTCCCTGCATCCTCCGCCACAGCTCTAGTCAGCTGTCATCCACCTTTGTCCACGCCCTCGCAGTCACGTCCTCACTGGTCGCCCTGCGCTCGTCCCTGATTTCTGACCATCAGTTCTGCCCTGGAGCCCCTCGGTGGCAGGGCACGGCCTCCAGCGTGAACCCAGACTCTCAGACGTGACCTCGCCTGCCCTCCCCAGAGCCTCGGCTCTGCTGCTCGCCCTGCTTATTCGTCCTGTCTCATTCTCATGTCTCTTTCTCTGGGATTCCCTCAGAGGAGACTGGCATCTGCATAGCTGAAGCCTTACTCAGTACCTGGCACCATGTAGTAAGTGCTCAATAGCCCATCTTTTTAGGGAATGAAGTCACACCAAAGGCTCCAAGCTCAGGTCTTTACACTATCAGTTTATGTTTTGCCCCAACAAACATCCACTTATGTAGAATAACTATGAATACTACCTCTCTGTTTTAAATTGTTAGGGCACCTGATGGTGCATAAACACAGTCAAACTTTCCATCTTCCTTCCCAGACAGAGCAGCTGCCCTAAATCCTGCGTCCTTCTCTGCCTCACTGAAATTGGACTACATTCTGGAAAAGAAATGGGTAGCCCCCTTTTCCTCTCTTCCTTGGGCCAAGAACCACTGTAAAAGAGCCAGCTTTATGACCATTCCTCAAAGCAGAGCTTCTCTTGACAGAGGGCTCCCTGCATCTGAAGGGTACTCAGAACTCTGAGATTCCTGGGCCATGGGTGCTTCCTGACTCACCGTCGCTACACATTTTGGGCATCTAGCCTGTCTAGAGGGGTTCATCGGTTGTAGCTGCATCAAGGCTTTAAGCCACGGACATTCTGGAGCGCCAGATGGCTGAGCTCGGAAGACCCTGGCTCCCCGGCCGCTACACGTGACCAGAGAATAGACACTTTTCTGGCAAAGTAGCCAGAGGCTCTGAGTCAAAGCTGAGTCCATCTAGGAGCATCTAAGTCATCAGCCGGAGCAGCCACACAGCACAATCCAGTCGAAAGCCTTTCTGTTTAATCCCAGGTTTCTCACCTTGAGCATACGGATACTTTGGGCAGGATATCCTGCGTATTGTAGGATCTTCAACAGCACCCTTGGCTCCTACCACTGGATAGCAGTAGCGGCCTGGTCCCCCACCCCCGCCCCCACAAATGTGACAGCTGAAAGTATCTCCAAACATTGCCAAATTCCCTTTGGAAGAAAGGGAGTGAAGATCCGGTTGAAAACCACTGGTGTACCAGCACTTTGTACCTCGGGCACATTCAATGCCTCTAATCTAAATGTCTTCATTGGCCAAAACAAAACAAAGCAAAAACAAACACCAAGACTGCTTTTTGTTTTCAATATTTTGGGGAGGATTCATATTAAGTGTAGTGTCTAGCCCAGTGCCGGTTCAAAGTATATATATATGCTCAGAAAATTAGGCTGAGAGGACAAATTCTGGGCCACGAAGGAGAATAACAGAGATGCAACGAGGAGGTGGCTCTGATGTCACTCCTGGGGACCAGTTGCCCACGAACCAAGGAGGCAGTCACAGAAACCCCAGTGAGGGAACGGGCATCCAAAACTGTGCCAGAGCCCAGGCCCTTGGCAAAGGCAGTTCATTTGGCAACACCGTCAGGGCTTCTCTGGGGCACTGTTGCCACCTGGCCTCCAGGAGAGGTGTGTGGTAGGTGGCAGGGCCGCCGCTGCAAATGGCATTTTAGGAGCAGCTGTCCCAGAATGAGGACCATGCTGGGCCTCCCCTGAGAAAGGCAGCGGCATAGAAGGGGTGCGTAGACTGCGCAGAAAAGGTAAAGAGAGGTGGGTGTGAGTCTCAGTCCTGCTACTAGCTCTGTGGCCTTGGGCACGTTGTCACCCTGAGCCCCACTTGCTTCATTGCAGGGATATGGTAGGAATAAATAGAAGAGTGTATGCAAGTCAGCAGGCACAGTGCTGGAACCCAGTGATCACATAATGAATGGGAGCACTGATAATATTGCCTACTATGCACTGACTTTTCCTACCACGGTTTTCGTTGTCATTATCACTATCTTCGTTACTGGCCACTGCAGTTAAAAGAGCAGTCACCTGTATGTGCTTCAGATCCACCACAGGCTGGAGCCAGCAGAGCGAGCGATCTTCTCCTGGATTCAGAGGCTGGTAAGTGGGCGGGTGAGCTTAGCCCACTTCTCCCTAAGAGGAGCTTGAGGCCCACTTGGGGTAAAAATCTGTGTAGTCTCTGGTCCCAGGACATCAAAGTGGCTTTATCTCTCTTGGCAGGTTAGGCTACTAGGAATACTGAACATTTTTCTGTCACACCCATTGCCAAGGGTGCAATTTGGGAAAACAAATAGGATTTACAGATAGCAACTTTCCTCTTCTTCTATTGATAGCCTGAGATAATTCATGGCTGGGTTTGGACAAATGCAAAAATGTGCATTTAGTTTGTATTTGGATTTGTTCCTCATGAATATTAGTCATCTGAGCCTAAAATGCAAGCCCTTCTCTGTTTCAGCAGATGGGAGGATGCACTGCGCAATCATGCCATATCGCAAGGGGAAAACAAGGTTAAAATTAAATTCAAGGATAGGTCTTGGCATAGTGGGATGCAGTGTGCATCACCATATATTTCCCTGCAAAATAAGGAATGTGCTTTTAGGTGTGGCTTACATTCTTGCAAAAACAATGGGATGGAAATATTTATAAGCCACGTTTGCTTAATGATTTAACTCACTGTAGGAACATTGTTTGCAGGAAACTCTTCATGCAGAATTTCCTCTTACTGAAGGTCTAAGCCGGAGATATACATTATATCCATTATGTACATCCGCATATGTTATGTCCCACTGTCAACAGTGAAAATACGATTCTGGGGCCCTGCTGCCCTCCCTGTCCTCCTCCGCCATTGGCTTTCACTCCTCTGCTTCCCGAGGCCACTGCGGGTGGCTCCTACAACATGGGAGCTGGCAGTCCAGAGCTCCACCAGCTGGTGACACGGCAAGGGGAGGAGGAGAAAGAAGTGGGAAAGAACAGGAGGAAAAGGAGAGAGAAAATGAAAGAGAAGAAAAGAACTGGAGCAGAAGAACTTCAAATAATGCTTTTTCCACTAAATCACACCAATTAATGAAACTCAGCAGAAGAATGAACTTGTTAATTCCTCTGATGAGTTTTTACTGACCCAGTCTATACCTACATACCAGATAGTGGGACGGGGACAAAATTAAACTTTTATGGTAATGAACCCAGAATCCATCTAACACTGAATAGACAGAGAACTTCAGTTTGCATATTTTTTTCCTGAAAATTTCCATTAACTGATACATCAAAATGCCCATTGCACAATGATTCTTGCCACATGAGAATAAACGAAAGGCCATATAAGATCTTGACATTCCTTTTATATCAAAGAAGGAATGGCATTCACTATAGTTTAGTTTAATGTATTTTTATTAACATTAGAATTTTCTAAAGACAAGGAAATCCTATGTACTATAGCTAATAAATCTTTCAATGTGATATTATTGATTACCTAGGGATTTTCATCAACTTCTCAGTGACCAATATAACTTCTCAGAACAGTTCTACTAACCAGAGGTCACACAGGAGGCCTTTCTAGGATAACAAAAGCACAGAACTTCGGCTTTGTAAGAGGTCATGGAGATCATATTACCTCAGTCCACATCCATTTATAGATTCCAAAAAGAAGGAACACAAAGAATAACTGAAGAACCATTTCACTGAGAATCTTTAAAAGTAGGTCAGACATAGGTTAGCTTTGTCGAGGACCTCTTACGTACCTGAGTTGTTAGCTGCAGACATTATGGTCCACATACATAATCTTTTTTAATCCTGCCTAGGATACTAGGAGGCGGATACGATGTTCTACATGTGATATATGAGGAAAGAAAAGGTTGAAGAAGGTGGATACCTCACCCTGGGTCACATGATCCCATGACTTCAAGACAGAAGCTTTACCGTGTTACTGTAGTTAGAATGTGTGTGTGTGTGTGTGTGTGTGTATCTTCCAAATTGTCAAAGTTTTTTATGCATTTAACGGACTTGTTAATTCCTCTGATGAGTTTTATATCATGTATGAAACTATTTTGCCATTTGCCTCTTTTTGCTATAGTATTCAAGAACATTTTTTCCATTTATGTGTTGTTTTAATTGAGAAATTAAAATATAGATTCAAATTTATTTTTCAGGTTCCCAGAATCTATATAACACCATTGGCTAGGCAATGATCTATTTCTTAATTCTTTTTAAAAGAAGGATGTTTTAAATTGTTAGAAGCAAATTCTGGACAATAACTGAATAAAAAATTGTCGGAGAAAGCAGGAGTGGACACAGGGCCGCTTTCTTGGCCTATTAAAGAGGAAGCTCAAAGCCCTTATGCCCCAGCTTAGCTCCCACTGGGTGAGCAATCAGGGCCGGCAACACAGTCTTGCTGTGGAGAGGCCTGTGTGGGGGAAGCAACTGTACCCCGCGGACTTGTCTCCCGCTGCAGGGCTCTTAGCTTGGAACTACTGGAGGTAACATTTTAAATACAGATTGCTGCTCCCAGCCTCAGAGATGCTAAATTCAGCAAATTTGGAGTGCCTCAGAAATATTTATTTTGTTTAAAGCTCCTTTCAATGATTTTTTTTTTTTTTGGTCAACCATGTAGAACCATCCGTTACGTTAAGAATATTTCATTTGCACCAAACATTCTACTCAACTCTGAGCTTTATCTCATGAGGGTGGAAGCTTGGGGACATCTAGCAAAGTTTCTGAGCTTCTTATTCCAAACTACAGATTGAGGGGAAATCAGACCTTGGAGGGGTCTCGGTCACCGCACACGGCCATGATTCACTTGAGATCATGTGGGTGAAGGGTGGGAAACTCTACAGCCATTTACAAATGTCCATCATTTTATATAGTTGCCGCCATGGCAACGCTGTAAGTAAGAGACAGGTTTTGAATGTCTGCTCCATGCCAGGCACTGTTTTTGGGACTTGACCTTCCCAACCTTTAGTTTTCATGACTGCCTATACTGGTCAGGTACAGAACTTTCTCCTAGCTGCATTGGCCAGACTCCCAGGTGCCTCGCTCTAACCCATTGGCTTTACTCCCTGTAACAGGAAGGCAGAGTTGAGCAAGAGAGGGGCTTCACTGAGCCTATACATCCTTGGTTGTGAGGATGGATTGTACCTAAAGGCCACTAACCACAGAAGCAGTGCACTAGGTCCCAGAGGACAGGCAGGGGAAAAACAAAACAAAAGAAGACTTGTAGTTTTTCAGTTAGAAGGCCAGCAGGAATGCAGATCAATGTTATCTAGAATGGCCAGGTAAGGCATTGTTCTCAGAAAGAATAAGCAAAGGGGTGGCAATAGGGATATGCCAGGCTCGTACCAGCTTATAAAGACCTATCTTGTCTATTTGCAGAGTTCTGGTGAGAAAACAAAAACAAGAACAAAAATAAACCTGTGGGATACTGTTTGGGGCATAGACTGAAGCTGAGTTATGAAAGGTGGGTCTTTTAATCATTTGTTGGTTCGGTTATGCAGGGCCAAAGTCCTGAACTTTGGAGCTCAAATTCAATCATTTTATCCCTTTAAGGAGAACTCATTGGTTCTTAGTGGGAACACAGGTGATTTATCTATACATAATTTTCCCTATGTTTAAAAGGTCTCCATGTTCCTTTTGACATCTTAAATTTTCAAAGGGAGGGGGGAAAAGCATGTTTAGTTGCTTAATATTTCTGTATGTCTTAAAGGACCTTTCATATTTATCATCAGAGACACACCAAAGCACATTATAAGTAATGTAAGCCAGCTGCTGTTTTGCAGGCCAAAGTCAGTTGAAGGTTTAATAGTAAAAACCATCTTTTGTTAACATTTTTCTGGAGCACATCACCAAAGAATGCATGGCCCCTTTCTACATTTTTCAGAAAAGAAGTGTCTTATTCGCTTTTTTCTTAGGTTTCCGAATACATCTAGGATACAGAGGATTGGTCTGGTTTCCTTAGAGCTTTCTTTCACAGTCGTCTAAACCACGTTCTGAAATCAGTCACATTCTTTTTAACGTGGATTTGTTGATTCTCCAAATTCACCCACTTAGAGTACATCTAATACCCCCGCACAAGATTAACAAAACCTTCTTATCTGGGACATTAGCTAATCTGTGTCCTCCGTGCGGGTCCAAACTCTGGGGCTTGGAAAAGCAACTCAGGACAGCTATGGAGATCTCGCACTTCCACTGTTCCCTTCCATCTCAGAATCCCGACCCAGTCACAATTCATGGTTCCCAGTGTGGTTCTAGAATGGCCACTGAAATTCCAAGGAGAGACCAACATGATAAACGGTCTGTGCTTCCAGCCAATTATATTTACTGAATATGCCACGCTCCTTCCTGATCCATGTCTTCACAGGTATCGCCCCAAACGTAATTCAAGGCCCGCTTTATCCCGCTTCACCTCTTTCCTCCACCCCACTCCAGGCTAGTTTACAAGCAACTGCACAGGATTTTATTATATCGTATTATCAGACTTGAGCTGCTTAAAGGTGAAACATCTTAACCTCTGTGCCTTCTACAAGAGGGGAAGCTATCACGTGATTGCATAGGGCAAGATGAGCAAAGAAATAGCTCTAGGTCGAGTTTTCATTAGATAGACATCTGTCTTTGCAGCAAGATACTATATTAGAGAAAAATTATCACTCTCATGTATACAGCAGTAGAGTTTGGTACATCTAAAATTTTCCCAGCAAAGTTCCCCTGGAGGAAATCCTTAGACTGAAAATGAACATCGAAGGCTTACCTCCAGGAGAACTTCGGTGGGAAAATTTTACATGCACTAAACTCAATTATCTAATTTCATCTTCTCAACAACCCCGAGGAAGTGGTTACTACTCACATGTTACAGATCTGTAAACTGAAACTCCAAGTAGTTAAATGCTGACTTGGGACTCTATCAGAACTCATAAATTTAAAAGCTCGGCTTTTCTTTCTGTTACAACAAGTAAGCTGAAGAGGAAGAGGGAAAATTATATCACTGAAGGTGCCAGAAACAAAACTCCAAACCACTACCTAGCCCACTGCCTTGTACCCGATGCAAGAGAAATGCTTTGATCAGAGAGGGGTGTAGTATAGTCCCCTTCTAACCTCTAAAAATTTAGCTCCCACAGCATTTCCTTCAAGTTTGGGCTCCTCAAACTCAAAGTCACACACTCCTCAGGGTCCCAAGACTCCTCTTGCTCCTGGTCAGTAGGCATGGCTTTGACCGGAGAAGATGGTGGACAAAACCCCGCTGGCAGAAGAAAAAGATGAGTCATAGTAATGTGATGGTGTCCATGGTGCAGCTGCGGAGAGACTAGGGTTCTGCCAACATCCGCTGATGTCCCTTTGTGCCAACGACCCAAAATAGAAACCCCTGAGAAAAACCAGGAGCATCCCTCAGAAACACAAGAAGTCTGTCTGGGGTTTTAGTTACATGTAAAGATTATACACTGAGCATTCGGGCTTCTGCTGGGTTTGCCCCTGTGATGAATTCTCACCAGGCCTCCCCTCCTTCGGCCTCCCAAGCCACGCTCAGTGGCCAGGAATGCTCTTTATGAGCCGTCTCTTCAGGGGCTCTGTCTATTCTAGAGAAATAAAGGACCACAAACACAAAATTCCTATTTTGCCAAGTCGTAGCATTTGCCATCTTTTATCTTCCCACCGATTTCATTTCTCTTAAATAAAACTTTCCTGATGAATTGGGACTGTGGAGACCCACCAAAGACAAAACCCCAGGCAGAAAGGGTAGCTTGTTTGCTATTCCAAGTGATATTTCCTCAGATGTTTGCTGCCCTGCTGTGCAAACATAGTTACGCATGAAATAAAGTAAAAACAAAAAAAAATTAAACAGCAGTTAGTGGTTGGATGTTATTTCCAGTTTGGAACCACTGACGAGGCTGCTATAGAAAACTCTTCCCTCTGTTATTACAAAATAACAGTTTGTGGATGGTGAAAAGAAAACACAACTGAATTTTCTTTTAACTTCAAATACAGAAGCTAGTGCATCTATCATTACCACCACATTACAATACATTATGGGAGAAGGTCATCGTAACTTTAGATGGGTTATTTCAATCCACGTCTCTCATCCTCTCAAAATTGTTATACAGGAACCAGGCTGATGCCAAATGCTCTGCTAAAGAAAACAGGCCAAGTGGAAGTGAGAGAATTAGAGAGGATGAAACAGAACCAAAAGGTCAATGCACGGGACCCAGGACTGAAGCAGTGTTGGTCCCAATGCACCCTGCGGCAGCAGCGCCAAAACGGCCCCTCTCCTCTGTCACCCCGGCCCTTCTGTCCACGTCTGCTTCTCCATACAGACCATCCTTTATCCAAAGACCAGTGTGGTCCCTGTCAGTATCCATGGGGTCAGTCTAGGTACAAAAAGATTCTTCCAACTCTTTCCTTCAGAATTTTGTCCTTACCTCTTTCCACTGATAACGATGAGGATAACAACAGCAATAATGGAGCTAGTAGTTATTGAAGGTTTTCTGCATGCCATTTCATAGTCTTATTTCAACCGTAATCCTATGAGGCAGTGATTAGAAACTAGCTTTGTGTTTTGATTATGTGTCTAATTGAACTGTCTTCATGTGAGAATCTCCTTGACAGAGGGTCTGAGTTTATTCAATCACCTTACTCCTAGACCCCAGTTCCTGGTTAGTCCTTAGTCAATGCATATGGAACAACTGTCCACAGGAGAGTCACGTGTTCCAGGATATTTGGAGGTATGGTGATCGTATCTACTCTAAATAACTGGTACAGGTCACGCCAAACAGCAGGTATGCCTAAGCACAAGAGAAGGCCAGTACATGAAGCTACTGCCCAAGTTTACCTTCCGGCTCGGCCTCTCGTCTTCAAAGGAAATACAGGTAAACTAATATTTTCAAATGAACATACCTTCATAATTTGCAGTCAATTTATAAATGTGGCTCCTGGATACAAAGTACCTGAATAGCAACTGTGCTAAATGGGGAGCACAGTTCAAAGAGCTCCCTATGTACAGTGTATCTCCATTTAATGTGCCTTAGCACTTGGAAGACATGACCTTGAGTCAGGGTTCTGAGGTTGGCATTGCTCTTAAAGGAGCTACCTCAGCCATTGGACTTGGCATTATCATTTAGAAGATCTCTTAGATTATTTAAATTTTTAGATGGAAAGTAAAATTAACTTTCTTTCTTTCTCTTTAAAATGAACTAAAGTCAACAAGTAGAACATGAAACTGAAAGAGCCATGCTGTCTTTGACCAGTCTACGGAACACAAATGATTTTGATGATTACGGAACCACGATGAATAAATACGGGCTGTTGAGAGAAATAAAATGGGAATGATGGTAAGAGGGAAAACCAAGAAGAGGTAGCTGTCTTCAAGGATCTGGAGCCAGAGCCAGATGATGAGTACAGAGACTCCTTGTTTGAGATGCCACAAGCAAGAACCGTGTGTAGACTCGCCGTACGGAGCTTTCTAGTCCACTTTGAGACTAAGGAATGGCAGGCAAACTCGGGTTGAATACAGCAAAGAAGCACCATTTTTGAATAAGCAGATGGCGAAAAAGAAAGAATGGGAATCAAATCTCTGAAACTTAAAATAAGACCACATGATCCTCCTTCCCCCAGCTGACACACACGTATAGACACACTCATGCACTGGCCTCATGTAGCATCATTAATTTTACAATAATCAGAAGAGCTTTTCTCTTCTCCTGGATCTTATTTTTACCTGCAGGGCAAAGGGTTGAGGATCAAGGCTCTGCAGACAGACACTCAGCCTTCCTGCTTACCTGCAACTTGAATTGCTTCCAATCACAGTTTCCTCTCTCCACTGCTCCCTTGTCCCCCACAAAATCTGTTCATAAATGTCCTTTACAAGAATTCCCTCCATTCAAAGATAATCACAAAGTAAGAACATTACTACTACTATTCATGGTAATAAAATAATAGCAAACCTATGGAACATATTTTTCCATTCAAAAATGAGAAAATGTACAATATGAACAGAAGGCAGATGAAGAGCAACATAGCTTTGTGAGAAGTAAGTTGTTCATACATGTGTGATTTTATGTCTGGAGTCCGTTCTGCTCAATTGGCCTATTTGTCTGTCTTTGTGTTAACACCACTGCACCTTGATTAACAAAACGTTAATATGTCTTAAAATCAGGTATTATACTTCCAACTTAGGTTCTTTTTCACAGATTTTTCACTGCTTTAGGTCCTTTGAATTGACATGAACATCAGAATCATCTTGTCAATTCTACAAAAACTTTCACTGAGATTTTAGTGAGTTCGTCTTGAAATTTTTGAATCATTTGGGGGAGGCTAACGTCTTTACAAGTCTGCGTCTTCTGACCCATCTGTTGCTATCACATCATTTCCTTAGGCCTTAATTTCAATGAGCAGGGTTTGTGATAGTTTTTAGTGTATGTGATTTGTATATCTTTTGTAAGATTCATCTCAGCATTTCCTACTTCTGATACATTTGTAAAGGCATTATTTTTAATTTTTATTTTTATTGTCAATTACTAGTATGTAGAAATACATTAATATTTGTATGTTATTTTGTGACTTTCAACTTTGTTGAACTCAGGTTTTGGTTCTATAGGTTTTTTTTTGTAGATCCTATAGGACTTTCTATAAAAATAACCACTTGTCTATGAATAAAAATGATTTCACTTCTTTCTTCCTTGTCTGTATGCCTTCTTTTTTCTTACTATATTGTCCTGGCTAGAACCTTCAGTAAAATAGCAAGAATGAGACTATGGATGGATGCTGAGAGTAACATACTAAGCTAAATAAGTCAGATGTAAAAGGGCTAGAACCACAGGATTTCACACATATCTGAGATATAAAACAATGCAGCAAACCAACAAAGAAAACAAATAAACTCATAGAAACAGATGACAGTCTGGTGGTCACCAGAGGGGAAGGGAATGGGAGGAGGAGGAAGAGGGAAAAGGGGTCAAATACATGGTGATGGAAGGAGACTAGACTTTGGGTGGTGAGCACACAATCCAGTACACAGATGATGTATCATAACACTGTACACTTGAAACCCGCATAATGTTATTAAGCAATGTTACCCAATAAGTTTACTTTTTAAAAAAGAATGAGAACATTCTTATTTTGTTCTTGATATTAGTAGAAGAGTGTTGGTTGAGCCAATCATCATCAAGAATAAAGGTAGGTGTATGTTTTTCTCAGAGGTTTTTATCAGGGTGAAGAAGTTCCATTTTATCACTTTGCTAAGAGTTGTTTTTATTTTGTTTTAATCGGAAAAGGATGTTGCATTTTGTCTAAAGCTTTACCCACATTCTTCATGAATGTATCTCTTCATTCAGTAAACAACTCCTTGCTGTGAGAGAGTCTGTATGGGTATGTGTATGTGTATGGGTGTGTATACTTTTAATCCATTCTGAACCGCTCTGTATTTCATTTAGTGAGATTAACCAAATGACAATCGGTGTGCATTCCATTCTCTTGGTAATTATTTTTCACACTATTTTATAGTTCTACATTTCTGTATCTGCCTTTTTCTTCTTTTCCGTATCCTGTGTATCATTAGGATTGTCATCTCTGAATAAAATCCTATGTTCTACTTTTATTTCTATGATTTTGGACTTCAATTATGACACCTACTTATGTTTTATTATGACTTCTCATTGTTTCACTTTATTAAATATCTATTTCTTTTCCTTGAAAAAGAGAAGTCTTTTACCTGCTTTCAGGTTTCTTTGGTCTAAAGCGTAAGCTACTTCCTATAGTATCTGGAATAAAATAATAAAAGGAATATTTAAATTCAGTAAAGAAAGAATGATGTGTTTAATAAATGATGTTGGCATAATTACCTAAGCAGCAGGAGAAAAACAAAGTTAAATCCCTATTACACTCCATGTAAAAATAAATTTCATATGGATTAGAAATCTAAGTGTAATGAACACAAAAACACAATTATTTAAACGAAATCATTTAGAAGAATATTGATATAACCTCAGGGTACGGAATGCCTTTTCAGCCAAACAGGAAACCAGAAACCATAAATGAAATCATGGAGTATTTCTTACATTCCATAAATTTTTTTAAATGACACATTTCATTTGCTTCATATTTTCACCATGATTCTTATATGCAAATAAGCAAAACATATATATGCAAATATAAGACATTGCTAATTATCTTTCTTTTATTCTTGTTGAGGAAATATATATGACTATTTTTTGCCACACAAGTAAAACCTTCTTGCTTATCCCATATATCAATTTAAAAGAATCTATTCTTTTGTTCTTCAAAATATTTTTTTGTGGATCACCAGGTTCCTGGACTAGCCCAGATGTCATCGTGGGATTTATTTCCCTTGTACCTCTCAGCTAGTTCCAATGTCTCTTGTACCTCATGTTTTCTTTATTGCACTCAGATTTTTGAAATTTTTGAAATAGATGTTTTCAGTTTTTTAGTTGTATATAGAATTCTAGATTCAAAGTAATTATTCGTAGAGCCTGGAAGGAGTCCTTCCCCTGTCCTCAGCATCCATGGTTGGCGATAAAAATCCTGATGCCAGTTTGATTTCAATCCTCTGAAGTTCTGCGATTTTGCCTTTTAAGGGTTTTCTCTGTATCTTTTGTGTTCTGGAATATTGGAAAAAGAGTAAAAGAATCTGCATGTGTGTGTTTATGCGTTACCTTGAGGTCATTTGGATATTAGTTTTGAACTGAAAAATCTTATTTTTCTACAACTCTGATAAATTCCTACCTTGAGACCACTTAAATGTTCCTTTCAATTTTAAAGACCATATCTTTTTACACCTCTAGGAAACTGTTTTCTATCATTTATTTATTTAAATTATTCTCCCTTTTTTTTGTATTCTCTCTTTTTAGGATTTTATTGAATGTCAATGTTTTTAGTATTCTATATAGTTTACTTATTCTGTCATACATACCTTTTCTTAATCCCTTCTGGAAGAGGTCATCTATTTTGGCACCTAACCATTCTACTAAACACCAGAATTGGGCAAACAATTCTTAATTTCCAAGAGGTCATTTATGGTTTTCTCATTTTTCTTTTATCATCACCGTCAACTCTTATTTCTAGAGGTAACAATATCCTTCTGCATCTTTCTATTATTTTGAATTTCTAACAGTTCACTTATGTCCTATGAATTATCTATTGTTTGCATTAGGTTTCATTGATCTGGGCCTAAATTTTTTTTAACTAGTGCTATTAATTCTCCTCATATTTCTGGTAAAATCTTGGTTGTCCATTATATGCAGGCCAGAAGAACACGGTTGATTTTTTTAGATGGTAGAAACGGGGTTTTTCTCACATGCCTTTCCTCTTGATGAGCTTATTATTCATTGGAAACGACGTCTGGTGTTAAAACTGTGAACGAGAAGGTTTTACCTGAAAGTCTGCCCACAGAGTGGGGCTGCTCACAGGCTGGGGGTGTCCCAAGTGCCGTGTGGACAGGACCCTTCCCAGACCTGGTTTTCCTCTAGAGGAAAGTTAAGTCCTGTCAAAGGGAGTGTGTGCCTGTTTTGCCCTGTTTTGTTTGCTGGGGGGCCCGATGCTCTGCGGGAGGGTGGTGGTGAAGAGGAGAACCGACGGGGATGCTGTTCTAGAGGATGCACCTCTACTCGCTTCCAGGGCTCTGGGCCTGCATTTTATACCTGATAATTCTGAACGGACCCTCTTCCATATTCTACCACATAGACTGGATTTATCTCTTTCTGTGGCTTTCCACGCTAGTGTGGAGAGGCAGAAAAATATGCAGGAAACAAATGAATACACAATATAATTCCACACAGTGATGATCACTATGGGATAAATAAAATAGGGGGATGGCTATGAGCAGAGACAGTGAGAGGTACCTTACTTTTTGTCTCAAAAATGAAGATCATTTTCAGAGTAAATGCTTGGAGAGAAAGAGCAGGGAAATTCTGAAATCTTTGCTTTTGTCAATGTCCCATGTATGTCCTGCCCCAGTGACGGTGGAGGTCAAGTGCTAACAGGCATCATTTTTCAAGGTGCACTCATTTAAAGAGTTGTTTTTGAGATAGGACTTGCAAAAAGCACTATATGTAGAAATGATTTTTAAAGCAAACTAAAGTGGTCCTACAATCATGGTTCTGTAATCACTGTAAATGGGGGAAAAAGAGGGACACTGAAACTTAACACACAACCTGATTTTAAGTTCAGTTAATAGGAGTCTGCGATGTCTGTCTGCACAACAGAAACTCTGCGTATGTCCACAGTCGGCTTCTGGTCCCGTGAGCTTCCAAAAACAGTAAAACTAGAACTGCATCCCTTTTAGATATCCTCTAAAGCAGGCTTCTCACCAAATTAGATTGACCTCTTCCCTTCTTAGTCCAGATCAGAGAGGGTTCACTCCATGTTGGAAATACATACAAAAGACCGATGTCAAAAAGTCAGGGAACTAGCAAAACCTTGAATTTCACATAATCTGGCTCAGCAGCAAAGAAGACTTAAGGGGAGTAGAAGTCTTTCTCTAAGCATGGAAGAAAGAGCCCGCTTGGAAGGTAGGCCCATTTGGCAAGGTGCGTGGGAGGGTGAACGGGGGCCGTAAGTCACCGGTTTCATACCCGAAAGCCAGGTTGAACGGAGTCAGCACATGACTTGGGTTCTGATGAAACAGGGTGTGCACTGCCCATTTCTTTCCTGCAACATTATCTACTGCCACCTGATTCCTTTCCTTCTCAGCTCTGCGGTCTCCAGTCATGAATAAACAGAAGTTTTTTCCAATTTACGTTTCATGGAACACAAGTTGCACAGGAAGTTAATGTCTCTTGGAGTGCTACAGGACACAAGGAGCTCTGTGACCAAATAAGTCAGGAAAGTTTTGTGTCCAACGGATACTTTCTGTTTATTGCAAAAGTTCTCAGAATCTTTAGCACGCTGACAGGCATTGTGACTCTCTACAGTGAGCATAGCGTATGCCCTTGTTTTCTATTGTATCTGGCCCTGAATATTTAGGCAGAACAGTTTTTATGGGCTTGTATTCCAATGAAGACACGTTATGTTCTACTGTATTAAACAGTCAGCTATCAAGGAAGCTAGCGATGTGAGATTCAAATGTGGACGAGCTCAAATGTGAGGGGATGTCTTAGTCCAGTCCGTGGACTGCTGGAACGTTTCAGTCAGGCCAACGCTTCTCAAATCACCTGGAACAGAGGACGCGTTTTGTCTGTGTGTCTAATTCATCTCACTTCAAACTTTTATAAAATCCATAAAAACATATTTCTCAGAAAATAAGAAAATAGACAACAGAGAAAAATATGACACATTTTTTTTCTTATTATATTCAACAGATATAAAATTATTGGTTAAATTGCTACCAAACTTGCTAAGCCCAGACTCTCAATTTCCAGACTTCTGCCTTTGCAAACCAGTAACCCAGCATTTGCTGACGGCCCCGGTTCCCACTGGGAGCCTCCCGGCACTAGGGTGTGTGTCTGCCTGTCAGCCGCATCCACTCTGAGCTGCCCTTCTAAGTTTAGAGGAGATGGATTCCCTCAAGTCACCCCGCTCATCGATGAGTTCATGAGGACCATGGCAAAGTCTTCGCGCTGTGACACATTTTTATCCAAAAGTTGGAACCAACAGTGACCTCAGGAGGCTGTCACACAATGCTTTTCCTCCCCATTCCCTGCCATCCCACACACGAACAGAGCACCGTGAAGACATGCAGAAACCTCAGAGTTCGATGCAGACTTTTTCTTCTTTGTTGTCCCAGGCACACGGTTCCCTTCCTGGACACTGCAGCACATTATCTTGTCGCGGTTGATTTCCAGGTCTCCACATGCCCACGTGGGAATCAGGACTGGTTACATGATTTGGCCACCCTGAAAATAACTCGATGCTAAATGTGAGCAGCTGAAGTCCAAAATTGCAATCAGATTTTTTCCCAAAAATCTGCTATTGCATTATATGTGTGCATGTGTGCAGGGGGTATATTTGTGCCTGTGTGTGTAAATGAGTGCTTATGAATGTCTCTGCTGGGCCACTTTGTAGCCCTGTAACCTCATTTCCTTAAACTCTTCCTCTCTACCTTTCTCTTGGGGTCCCCTCTGCACTGTGGACTCCTCCCTGCCTCACATTCAGCAGACATCCAGGCCCCCCGGTCCTCTTTCTTTCCAAATGCTTATGCACTTCTGTATCTCACAGAAGAGCTGTTCCAATGTTTTATTTGTTCTCTTGATTGAATGAGAGTGTGATTCTGAACTTGACTCCTGCTGTCCTGCCTTCATACTCAGCCTTCTGTGTATTTACTCTGAATTCAAATTATCTTCAGTGGCTTTTCTCAACTTCTGTGCTTTTGGAACAAGAGAAGGCAACAGACCTGCTAAGGGTTGTTAAATAACAGCTTTTGGTGGGGAAATTGTAGACTTTATATGTCACTAGATGATAATTTAAGTCAAAGAAGAAAAGAGTTTCAGAGCTATGGAGAGGCAATTGCTTGTACCCACTTGCTTTTGATCTTTTGATTAGCTCTTATTACTGGCAAAAAAAATCATCTGTTTTTCGAGAAACTTCTATCTGCACATAAAAATCTTGATACTACAATTCCTACATGTAATACAAAATTCTTTGTTTCTCTTTTCACTTGGATTTCCTATTTTGTACCTAATTACTATCAGATATTGAAGGGAATCAGCATTCTCAGAAAATCAGGCCTCTCACAGCTCTTCTTCCATATGAGAGGGTGCCACGTTAGCATTTTCAAAACAATATTCATATACAGCATCTACCCAGACTTAGCATTCCTAACTTGTCTACTTCTTTGCAGGGAGAAGAGACAGGAACAAATAACCAGGCATCAAATGCTGGGCTGAACTGCATTTCTCCTACATAATAATGGGAAACGGCCTGCTAGCCTTTGTTCTTGTTTCACACCTCCACCCTCCAGCCAAATGCAAATGGACCTACAATGGTCATTGCACTAAAATAACAATGGCCAATGGTGAAGAGAGGGCATTGCATAATGGGGAAGGAAGGAGATATGTTTATAATTTGTCCAGATAAAAATACTGGTAAGACTTTTTTGATTTTTCGAAAAACTCAGAGTATTTTAAAGTGAGAACAGAACCCTCTCGTCTCTTGAGAACAAAAAATACTCAGGGAAAGAAGCTCTTTTTTTATCTCCTGCGCCATCAGCTGCCCTGCTCCCTGGAGGTCTTGTTGAGTCACACAGTCTGACCTCATTAGGATGCACAAAGCATCAGGAAGCAGTCACCTAAACTGTCGCCAACCAGGGACCAAAGAGTTTAGACTCATTACCCACCCAATAAACCATGCATAACCTTTAAGTAAAAAAGAACATTTTACTGTCAACAAAAAAAGAATAGCAATTTGACTTCTCTCAGTCATGATAAGGTTGATGAGCTGTGCTCCTTTCTTAGCAAAACACGATAAACAAACACTTTCTGAAAAGACATCCAATACTGTCGCCATGTAATAATTTTCTGCTACCTTAGCACAGAATGTTACAGCAACAATGGATAAAGGAATGCTAAGATCCAGTCAAGTCATGTATGTAAAATAGAGGACCCCCTGATCCTTGGGCCTTTTCTAACTACCTCCCAAAGAACAAATAAAAGTCTGCTAGCCATGCAATGGAAAACAGATCCCCAGCTTGGTCCAGTGATTTGTGACTGAGATACGTTAATTCATCTTACAATTCCAGTAAAATCATTGAAAACCTTGCTCACGCTCAAGGACAAGGTCCAAGAAGCCCATTAGTACTTGAGTACTTAAACAATGACTAACAGTACTCTGTGTTGTGGGGGTGGGGCGGGGTGGAAGCAATAATGGGGTTGCCAGGTTGGTTTGTGTTTCTCAGTGAATTGGGGCCAGCTACCCAGCAGTCTGACCAACTAATGTGCATCTCATTTAATGTAATAATATACATTAAGAGCTGTCAGGCCCTATTGTGGAAAATGAAGAACTACACATTGTACCACTTCATATGGAAGTCTGCATATGGAACCCTTTAAGGGTTCTTAAGAGACCCATTGGGGTTTCTAATTATTGTGAAACATCTCCTGGAATCCAGAGAGAGAAGGCTCTTGGCAGAATTGCTTGTGCCATTTCAAATGTTCACTGTGAAAGTAATTAGATGATGAGATTTAGACAGAAACCGCTAACGAATATTTTCTTAAGTCTCCTTTTTAATGTACAGAAAATGAAAATCTGAAATCGGCAAGCACGAAGGAAAACAATATGGTGCAGTTCATTCTGGGGATGGGACTGGGTTTTTTTTTTTTTTTTTCTGACTGTAATGCTTGGCTTCCTGTGGTTACAAGTGGGGGGGATTTTTTTCATTTTTTGGACATTATACAATCCTGTTGAAAATTGGACCAAGGGTTGTTTTTTTAAACTTCTGTTCTAACTTTCTAAATGCAAGCAAGCCTCCATTGTTCCTTCAGGATTACGTCTGTTTCTTTCGAGGGAACCCTGACATTAGAGAAACTTGCTTTAATCAAGCTTTAAAGTTACCTCCCCCTGCACACACCCGACCAGAACCAGAGAAACTCCATCCTTGGAGACTCTGAGCCAAGCTAGCATGCAACCAATTAGGAGCCATCACTTGTACCCAAGACGCAGAGCATATTTGTTCAATTAAAACAAACAAATATGATTAAGAATTTACAAAGCAATGCTTAAAGGAAGATGGACATTTCAAAAGGAAGGCTGGGTTGAGAAGGACGTGGCTGAGATAAAAGTAAGTTGCATGAAATCAGAAAGGTGAACTTAACAAATGGGGACACAGGAGTCAAACTTCATGCAAAGCCACCAGAGTCTCTGGACTGGACACAGTCCGCTGCCTGGAACCCATCGACTTCTTTCACCTGTTCCAGACACTGCAGCTCAGAGACATCCTCCTCTTCATCCATCCCCAACCTCCTGAGTCATAGGACAGGAACAAGGGAGAGCTGATTCGATGCCACTTTTTCCCCTATTTCCAGCCAGATGAAACTGAGGACCTTATTGTTTACTGCACACTGGGCTGAGGCAGCTGTCCCTTGATCCTGACATCTGTCTGGGCTGGAGAGTGGCTGCCACCGTGTCCTACCAGCCCACACACATCCCCTCCAGTTCAAGATTGGTCAGCGAGCATTAGCCATCAGGTTCTCTCCTCCCTGTGACGCCAACAAAGCAGAATTCACCATGAGACCTGTTTGATTCAACACTGGTCAGAACATCCCCTTCCCTTTCCTGTTTTTTTTTAAATTGGGTTAAAATCCAATGCTGTTCAGATTTCCAAATCTCTCTTTTGGCTCTTAGTGGATTTCTACCAAGTCTGTAGCTGTCAACCAGTAAGACTTTTAGCAGATGTCCAATGAGCAGTATTTCAGGAGTCACACATCTGCCTAAGTCAGAACAAAGGATGTGATAAAATTCCTGTCCACAAGGATTTATTGTTTGTTTCAAGGGGATGCTGGTTGTTAAGAAATGTAAATAGTAATAATACACATTTACTGAATACCTGCAATGTTCACACTGATTATATAGTTCTTGAGAATTTACATCATTTTATTATTCATACAGGTATTTACTCTTTCTACTATGGTGGTGTCATTCTAGGTTTTGGTTTTTGATGCTCACAACCTGTGGAATGTGGGGGAACTGTCAGTCCCAGCAAGCTTATCAGCAGTGTCCTTCTTGTTCCTGTCCCACAGGCCCATGCAAGGGCGATACCCTCAGATGCAATGATGCATCATGGATTTTCTCACCCACATTTCCTGACCCAGTGTCTTCAGCGAGCTGCTGTTTCCAAATAGATCTAGTTGGTGGGATTGCCAGGGCAACAAATATATACTGAGCATTTGCCATATGCCAGGCTCTGTTACAGGTCCTGGGAAAAGAGTAAATAAAACAGGCAACATCCTTGCCTTGGGGTCTGCATCAGGAGAACAGAATTGTGGGATTAAGTATCTTCTTGTCTTTTTCCATGCACTCTTTTTTCACCTTCCTGGTGAAGGCGTTTGGTTTTTATTTTTTCCTTTCCTAATCATCATCTATTCCTTACAGTTAGTGGACATCCTTTTCAGATTCTGGCATGTTTGTCAGTGTCTTTACTCTTTATCATTGCACATATCTTCGAGGGACTTTGACAGGAAGTCGGCGGGCAAGGAGGACGCCACAGAAGTTGCTCACCAAATGACACATTAAACTGTGAGGCCTCTTATTTAATTTTGAAGATAACTTTGCAAAGTTTTCCCTGCAAACTCTAATTTTATAGGTGAAAAAACTGAGACACCCAACTATTAAATGAATCATCCAAGACTGGTCAAATGATTCCATAGATTAATTTATTAAATGCGGGCATTTATCTGACAGCCCAGTTTATGTTTTCCCCAGTATCCCACATGCCTTGTGGCAGAGACTGCTGACTACAGTCCCAATATCCATCTTCTTCCATCTTTCCTACTAGCAAACATTCCTATATTATTGGGTGTACAATGTGGCCAGCTCTGGGGCATTTCCCAGGGTTTCTTGCATCTAGAAAGCAGTCAGTGAGTAATAATATGTTACTGGGTGGGGTGCAGAAAAGCTCTTTAAGGGGTCTGACTCAGCTGGGAGGTGTACTGTTTTGTTCACTCCCCTTTCATTCTTTTTTCTTCCTGCAACATAGATGTGACAGCAAGACTTCCAGCTGACATCTTGTGATCTTGAGGATGGATGCCATGTGTTAAGGATAGTGCAGCAGAAGATAAAAGGTACCCAGAACATTGATGATAGCATACATCTATCACGCTCTCTCTGGACTGTCTCCCTCCTGATTTCTTTTACTCAAGAGAAAGGTAATCTCCCAATTGGTTTAAGACACTATTATTGCACATCATTCTTATCAACAGTCGGATGCACTTTTTAACTCATACAATCTTCTCTATTATAAAATATGCTATCATGGGAAGTGACAGACTTATTTTTCCAGGCCACGTTTATGTAATAATTATTAAAAGCTCTAAGCTTCAAAAGCATATGGAATTCAGGGCTTGGCACATGAAACACATTTTTAGAAAACCATGTCGAATAACTGGAGCGGCTATATTTTACAGAAAAAGATCTCCAAATGATTAGTTCTAGTGTGTGAGCAGGGCCCATTTAAGAACTACTGAGTCCTGGCTGACGAGCGCTGTGAGCACATCTTGCTTGGACAGGACCAAGACACCCGAACTCTCAGCTTTCCTCTCATTTCAGTGTTCTTTAATTCCCTACCCACTCCATCCTGTTCTAGAGAAAGGAACATCTCCATGATGGAGATACGTCAGCAAGTTCAGTGCTGCTGAAACACACTGGAAGCAGATCAATTCTATGGCATTATGTTTTGGGTGGTTTTCTCTTTTTCACTTTTGCTTTGTAAAAATCACACAACCTTGATGTTTATGGACTGATGTTCACACAAAGCAAACTGACTCAGTAAGATTTCCATTGCTATTTGCTTCTAAATCAATAGGTAACTACTAATGATATGTCTGCCCATGTGGTCTACAGCTCCAGCTGAATGCCCCAGTAAATTTAACTTGGCTGACATGACCCCATAAGACAAAGCAGAGGCTGACATGGCATCACATGCCGGGAGTGAAGAGTCTCCTTAAAGATGTTAAAACCAGAGATCCGTTCAACCTCTGGATAACAGGCATCCTCAGCAAAGGACTATAGTTCAACTCAGTTTGTCCAAAAGTAACTGCTCTTATATTTGCCAACTCTGTCATCTGTATGCCTCAAGTTAATATTGGATGTGTACCAGATCTCTGAGTAGATGCAGGTGGAACACAGCCCTGTTTTCAGCCCAAAGAGTCAACAATATGTTCCACTAAGGCTGAAAGCCTCAGAGTACCTGACGGCCTAAGATCAGATAACAGTCGTGACCTTAGGCTTGAAGGTCAGAAGGGATGGGTAAATCAAAGGGAAGGAATGGAAAGCTGAGGGAAGGAAGGAGGAATGCCTGTGTGCATTTCTACCTATGGACTTTACTTGCAAAGTGTCCTTCCTTGGATCCCCCTTCTATTCAAATTTAATCCAGTTCAGCAAATATATAAAAAGCTCATCATTGAAAAATACTGTCGTAAGTGCCATGGGTGCTATATAAAACTTAACCAGATGTGGACTCTATCCATTCTTCAAGATATACTTTAAAATCTATTCACAATAGCCAAGATAGAAAAACAACCCAAATATCCACAAACAGATAAATGGGTAAAGAAGGCGTGGTATATGCATACAATGGAATATTATTCAGACTTCATAAAGGAGCAGATCCTGTCATTTATGACAACGTGGATAAAACCAGAAGACATTATGCTGAGTGCAATAAGCCAGCCCCTGAAGGACCAATAATTCGTGATTCTATTCACGTGAGATATCTCGACTTAGTAAAACTCACAGAAGCAGAGAATACAGTGCAATTGCCATAGGCTGGGGAAGGGGAAGTGGGGAATGTTTCCCATGGGTATAACATCTCTGTTAGGCAAGATGAAAAAGCTGTAGAGATCACTGTAAAACATGGTACCTAAAGTTAACAAGGAGATATGGTGCACTTTAAAACATATTAAGAGGATAGATTTCATGCTAAGTGTTCTTACCAACAAAATGAAACAACAACAAAAAAACAAACAAAAATAAAAATCACAGAAGAATATAAGGACAGTTTTGCAGGTAGCGCCTTGGCTGTAGAGATGGTATCACAGGTATATGTGTATGTCCACGCTCATCCAGGTGTATACATTGAATGTGTACTGCTTTTTGGTATATCAATTACACCTCCATAAACTAAAAAATGGAGATAAAGATTAAAGAATTAAGTGAAACATCATATAGACCATGTCTGGGGCACAGAAGGTATTTAATGGTCTTAAACAGGACCTCTGTCAGAAGGCCACTGAGCCCTCACTGTTCATGCATACTTAAACACTTCCTCTGGTGGAGAACACACAGGTTTAGATTATAAAATTTAATTACAAGAAATATGCCTTCTCTGAGTGATTTTAGACATTCTCTAATGGAAGACTCTTCCTAATTCAAAAGGATGTATTATGGCCTCTTGTTTGCTATTGGACTTGTATGTGTGTGTGCTATAATTATTTTTAAAACTTGCTGGTTAGACTTCTTAAATATCAAGTTTACTTTACATTAGTTATATACATATATATATGCACACCATAGATATGCACATACGAAGTTCACGATGTCAAAAAGTATAAAATGTGTGTATATGTGGTATATGCATATATCTGTTTATGTCTAGCTATATATGTAAATCTGGACACACATGTACAGTCTCCTCTGTCCCCTTCCTCAGTCCATGCCCAGGGCCTTCCAGGGACAGCCACTTTCAAATCTGAGAACTGTTTACTCAGCCATTTACCTCCTATGTTTAACAATATACATATAATTAGTCGCTGGAGTCACTGTCTCAGACATTCTCTCTCATCTTCCTGTCACGGATGAGAATTTTCACTCTCCTACACCTCCCTTTCCATCCCTCCTCCCTTGTTAAACTTTAACCTGAGGGTTGTACTTACTGACTTAATTAGCGTTTTAATTTTCAGCCTCTCTGTGATTCCTTACAGGGCTCATATTTAGACGGTTTTGCTCTGTGAGGAGTTACTTTGAATGGATTTGATTTCAAGTCGTTTCTAGTCACAGAAGGTCGAAATGACACTTTACTTTGTACAAATGCATAAAACAGACAAAAACGTCGTGAAAATATTTATTAATAGATGCATATGAATATAAGTGAGGTTTTTAGAATTTTTCAGTACTATATTCCAAATGGACAAGTCAAGCCATTTTTTATTTAATGACTCTGCAATGGTGGAATTTACACCTTTCCATATCATAAAATTAAAAATCCAGCCTGGAATAGAATGTTGCTTTATCTCTTTTCATACCGATTCTCCAGGGAGCAAAATCCCTAATGCACGCACAGAAATCTGGGTGCATATTATTTGACAGATGAATGCACATCTTTTTCACTTAATACTTACAATAGCCCTTTAAGGTTGCTATTATCTCCATTTTATAGAAGAAGAATGAAAGATGAAGGCACGTAACTAATTTCCTAAGGGCACTGCAAATCTCAGGCCTAGGATTTGGATGGACTTCTGTTTTTTGGACCAGTGCTCTATCTACTCCATCACAGTTGACTTCTCTGGGTTCTGCTTAATATCTCCAGGTCATCATCATGACAATGTGACCTCCATGTGACACAATCCAGCTAACTCCATGGAGGGGGAGTACAGCAAAAACTCCTACAGAAAGCATTGTGTTTTAGGGACAGTGACAGGTCAATTCACCATATCTTTCCTGGTCACTCGTTTGCTCTCAGAGATGCCCAGGGCCCTGTTGTCAAAAGTGCTCTCTCGTGGCCACCCCACCACCCACCCGTGCTCACCATAAGGAAATCCCTACTGCTTGGTTAAAGTAATCCTGCCTCCTTGCGCCATACCCTTAGAAGCAAAGGAAATGATAGCTCACACTATTTGTGCCAGAATAACTTAAGACACAAATATTTCTTATCTCATAACACTTCTCACACCTCTAGGATAGAATCTCATCCTTGTTTACATCACTTGGGAAATCTTTGTCCACACACACTGCTTCTTCATGCTCTTTGACTGCCTGGATTCCGCACTTCTGTCTACCTTGACATTCCATCCACAGTTCAACAGCTTTGCTTTCTGGACATAAACCATGCCCCAAGCCCTGTTCTAAACTCTGAGAGGTAATATGATGGAAGAGAAATGGATCCTGCCCTCAGGAAGTTCATTGTCCGATGGAAGATGAGAGTACACAGACATTTTTTATGAACAGTGCTAACTGCATTGACACAGATATGGGGAGACTGTGGAGACACTCAGGTGAGCCTGGGGCCTGGGACAGAGGTCAACTGATGTCAGTCTTGCAGAACAGGTAGGCACTGGCCATGGGAGGAAGCAAGCGGTGCAGAGAGCATTCCAAACACAGAGACATTGGGCTTAGTGATGTAAAGACAACTGCCTTGTTACAGCCTGAGATGAGAAGTGAGGGCTTAGAGATAAGATGGAGGCAGGAGAGGACCCTGTCATTTAGCAAATTGCCCTGTCAGTCCTGGGAAACCACCAAAACGTTTCACCGGGGAAGCAGCAACGTCGGAGTTGCCTCATGGAAAGGTCGCAATGGGGGGCAGCTGTGTAAGACTGACTGGATCAAAAGACTAGAACGGAGAAGGAAGACCAGTCAAGAGACTGTTGTGAGGATCTAGACTGATGGCCGGGACTAATGCAAAAACTGTGGAATAAGAGAAGCCTTTGCATTTACGAGGTGTTTAAATTCTTCCCTTCCTTCCAAGTGTCATCTGCATTCCCAGACCTCTGTCCCTCCCTGCTGGCCACTGCTGACTTTGCCTAGTTTGGACTTTATGTGCATGTCCAATCCCCGCCTTCCAGCCTTCTCCACTTACGTGGACTCCTGGCTCCCCACCTTGCTACAGACTGGGTCATTTGGGGTCTAAGTGGATCCTTAAATTATTCTGTATTGTATACACCCTTGAGTTTCTCTCAGCTTTAATGGCTCATAATCACTCATTTGTAATACAAAAAGTCAACAACGCTCTTCAAGCCCCAGTGTTGTCCTCAGTTTCAGCAAACTCACTTGATCAGAGTTGGGTGTGAGAACTTAGCACGCACGCTAAAATGTTGTCACACGAATGTTAGTGATTTTGATTATGAGGCGCTGGCCCGGACCCTTCTGGGGATATGTGCCCTGGATTACCACTTGGAAACCCAAAAGACTCTGAATCTGACTGACAGCGGAGCTAACTGGGAGAGCGGACCCATGCGGGCTTTCTCGCACGTGCTTGCTGAGGCATCGCTGGCTGCATTTGTGGCACGTACAGAGCTGACTTATCTGGTTGAGTCTCTCTCTGCTAGTTCCACGCTCCAGTTGTGCTGTGAGTGTTCCTTCCTGGGTGATTTTAAACCCCATCAAGGAACTCCACTGAGACAGCAGCTGCTCCACTTAAAAATGCTCAGAAATATCTCTGTCAGTGGGAAAAAAATATATATATGTATATGATTTCAAAGACCTATTTAACCTTTGCACTGATATTTCAAAGCAACAGTTTATTCAATTAAAAAGAAACATTTAAAAACAGATAATATTTTTTGCAGTATCTTAGCAACAGGTGATTGAAACCATGCCTAGAACTAGGAGTTGAGATGTTGCCAAAAGGGCCACATACTAGTGATATCTTCCTTTTAACAAATGGAATAAATCTAATATTGTTTTGGACAAGCTGTACTGGATTACATCATAACACGAAGTCCTGACAACAGAGCCACGGCGGAGGACAAGCCCGGAGTGGAGGTTCAGCCCCACAGCCCCTAACGGTTTCTGAGGGGGGAAAGCAAACACCGGGAGCTCCGTCCTGCCTCAGCCCCAACTCTGGCGCCTACAGCGAGAGCCCCTGGGTCCCTGGTCCTTCAGACCTCGATGGACCAGCCAGGGCCTCGGAGGCAGAGACATCTGACCCCACTCTTTACAGTCCACCCCGAGACGGTGATTCACATAGACTCAGAATCGGGGATTCTTAAACCATTGGAGGATTTGATATAAAACTTACCCTAGAAACTGCACCTCTGAAATACAAAATGTTTCCACGATTTCAGAAGATTTATGACCAGGGTAAACCCAACTTTGAATCTCGTAATTGTCTGCCGTGCCCTGGTTGCAAATCCATCTGCTACATCTTGCTGAGTTCCTTAAGTTCCTTAACCTCCGTGGAACTGTGGAGATGCAAGTGACACAGGGGACCGGTTCTGTGGGCCTGAGTCCACGGCACAATGTGGCTGCATGTCCACGTGGGCAAGAGTGAAGTCAGAGTGTGAGATACAAAGTCGTCTTTGTCAATGGAGGATGAAGTGAGCTGCTTTTTGTTCTCGTTTTGTTTTATGCACACAGTTCTGCCATCGGGTATTTGTGTGCCAGTTGGTAGATGTTTGTAGACACTGTATTAACCACAAAGAGAAATCCCATTTTAAAAACTATAGTTAAAAAACCTCTCATATACTCTCAAGAAAGCCTTCAGTCAAGACCAGTTGCCCAGTTATATGTTCAGAAAGTCCCAAGGATATAATGACATGTTTACTGCGATGAGATTATGTATGTAACATATCTAATAGCAGGGTAGCACATAGGTGCCAAGTTTATTGTAGTTATTTTTCATAAAAATTAGTGGATATAATTATAATCTTGTACCATGATGCAATTTCTAGCATCATCCCCGACTCAAGAGAGGTGAAGCCAAAAGAGACCACACATTGAAATAGCAAACCATTTAAAATATTCCTTAGCTCTGCTGGAATCTCTCTCTGATCAGAGAAAATCTAGCTCTCTTTTATGGCCAGTCATCTGGCAAATATTTACTATTTTCCGAATAGTAATTTATGCCAGGTGCTACGCTAGGTGCCAGAGATTCAAAATATACAGTGTGATCTCCGCCTTCAAGAGATGCGAAATCCAGGAGAAATAGACCCATAGACATACTTTCGGTGTCGTGTGGAGGGAGAGGGGATGTGCACAGGACATTATCGGCACAGAAAAGGCCAATCTAACCTGCGTCGGCCAGCAGGGTGTCGTGGCTCGGGTTCCCTCAAAGACAGACACTGAGACCAAAGCTTGTCACTAACGCTGGGAGGCCACCCCAGGGAACTGGGACAGAAGAGGAGAAGTTAGGGGACAGCAAATGCAAAGGTGAGGGTGTGCAGTGCCCATTTAGGCACAGCTTCATGACAACGTGGGCGGGTGTTCTTTTTCTCACATCATTTTGAGAGAAACACGTACTATGAACTGCCTTGTCCCAAAATAATACGCGGGGTAGGGAAGAAAGAGCAGTTTTTCCAGTGGCTTTCCCTGTCCATTGCCTACCCCTGGTAAACACGGACGAGCTCCTGGGTTGTGTCTGCTGGCTCCCCTGGTCCGTGGCACCCAGGGGTTGTGTCCACCCCCTTTGTCAGCAGGCCTAGCGCCCAGGGGCCCGCAAACGGTGGTGGAGACAGCATGGACCATGACTGTAGGGCCAGCTCCAGCCCCTGCTCAGACCTTTTAATCTAGTGGATGGCCAGAACCCAGAGGAAAGGCTGAATGGCTGCAGACGTGTGGGGTGGTATGAGAACCACATCTTGTACGGAGAGGAAAGAAATGGCCTACCAGAGATTGTCAGAAGATGCTACACATTATGACTTGAGAGGGGACGGAGGATTTTCGAGTAAGAAACTCCACGTTTTAACAGGTTGAGGCTAACAGGGCTTGAACCATAAGCACCGAATGAGGAGCGTATGAATCTGAGAAGGAGGGAAGCCTGTAACTGGAGAGAGCAGATGCCCCCCCGCACCTCCAGCAGCTGTAGACATGTGGAAAATGGGAGCAACCAGAAGACCGGGAGATATTACCTCCTGCAGAGACATGCCTGCACCAAGGGAAGTGCTTTCCCTCCGAGGAGGCAGACAACCCTCTGTCCCTTTCATCTACCTGTTCTCTCGTGCGTGCACTCATTTACCTAATGTCTACTCAGCTCTGCCTGCCAGGTGCTATAATAGGCATCTGGAGACCAGAGTGAAGAGGTCACCCTCGAGGCGCTGACGTGTAACAGTGACACACGCATAAACAACGGCTGGTGGTAAACACTCCCGTAAAATGTTAACAATGGAATCACAGAGGCAGGGGCAGATGACTCTTTTAAGGGAGCACGAAGATGCACACTGCATCAGGAAGGAGGCTCCTGTCAGCAGAGCCTCGGCGACAGAGGCTCCTGCAGGGACGACAGAGCAGATGATCCCCATCCTGAGGGGCTGTGATCTGTGCAAAGACTGGTTGAGGGGTCAGGACGACTGGAGCGTGGGTCTCAGCCCACATAAGAAGGCAGACCAGTGGCAGACGTAGGATGATAATACAGACCACCTCGCTCCCACCAGGCGAGTCTTTCTACAGATTGACACACTTCCCTTCCTGTTGATCAAACACCGGTTTCAAAGCACTCCAAGCTTTTTAAGGTGAGGCATACTGAGGCTAGAGGAAAGGAAGGGACAGAAGCTCTGCTCTTCAAACACTATCGTCCATGAGCCCACACCCAGACAGCTGTCCTCGGAGGACTCTTTCCCACCCCAGCTCACCTAGGGGTCAGCCCACCTCAATGGTGCTTAGAGTCACAGCACAGCCGGCAGCAAGATAACACCTCGCTTTGCCTTTGATCCGCGGGCATGGTGACTGTCAGACTGTACATTTCCGCGAGTGATGAAAACACTAACAATATCCCAGCCCCAACCCTTAACCCTGAACCAGGGGGTTGATAATGTTCTCCAGAGCAAGCAAGGTCAGGCCTGGAGCCCCAGCTCTGGTGCTGGCGGAACACCCTCAGTGCAGCCCCTCCGGGTTTTGGCATGAGGAGATGTGCCTGTGGTGCCAGGGATTTGGTCCTTGGCAGGCAGATGTCACAGTCAACTGAAAGTTGTTTTACACGGGGTCTGAATAAACCCCGAGAATGTTTGCTATTAAACGCAGGCAGCCCGGCCCACCCCGAGCCCCGAGACAATCTGGGAAGGGAATTTGGACGGATGTCTCTAGACCTTGGCACCACGTAGGCTTTCTGGGCCTCGGTGACATATAGGTGCTCTGTAATACAGCACATTTGTTATGCTGTTTAAATATGTATATGCTGGGTACAGAAAGCTAATATCTGGAACAATAAGGTAATTCTATATGCTTTTCAATGAAAAACACGAGCAGAGGGCTCCTTGCTGCCAGAATTCTGCCATCCTTGCCTAATTCTGTCTTTCAGTTACGTGATATCTTTGAAGGCTCCCTTTGTTAAAACTGCTTGGAGAAAATGAGCCACGAACAATATGCACTCGGCCTTTGAGAACCAGGAGGCCAATTAAACATAGTTTCACTTGGAACTCAAAGAAACGAGCAAGCACTCCCCGTCCTCCTGGCTGTCTCTCCCCGGCCCGACTGGCCCGCTACCCTGTCTCTAGAAGATGGTGAGTGCAGAAGATGGAAAGAGGTGGGACAGGAGAGGGGAGCTACGCTTTCCCAAATATTTTGAGAAGTACTTCATAGGGGAGAGAGATCAGACTCTTCGGCACGTTGGAGGCAGAAGCCTCCTTTTGGCCTAGGAGCTTAGTTTCCTGGACCCACAGCTTTTGGCAATGTGCTCCAGGCAGAGTGGAACAAATAGCTAAATCAAAAATGAGATCGGCGGGGGTGAGGCCGAGGTGGGAGCTAGTAAATTCATAGATAAGCAGGTGCCCATTAGAGTTTTGAAGATAAGAGTCTGGTTCACCATCAAGGGCTGCTGGCTGGGGAGAGGGAGGCACGCAGGCCCAGCCAGGCTCCACGGGCAGGGCTGGCTGCTCTCGAGTTCTCAGTTCATTTCCTGCTCCTTGGAGAGGCAGCATGGGCCATGGACCGAGCCTGTGCTTTCAAGTCGGGAAGCCCCAGTAGGACACCCTGGCCCAGTGTGCACATCGGGGTGAATTATTTGTCCACCCCAAACTGCCGTTCCTTTATGAAAATTTCAATATGGCCTTGAGTTTACAGAGTTGCTGTAAGAAATCAAAATAACTTACATAAAATTGCCACGCATGGTGTCTAATATAAACTGGGTTGTCAACAAGTAGGCAGCTCTCTCAGGAGACACACGGGCCCCCACGGAAACAATCCTCTAGGAAATACGTGAGAGGAAGCCCCACCGGACACTTGACGAGCGGGACTCCTTCACTTTTCCCTTGCCCTCCACATCCCCACGGGCCTCAGGAGGATCTGATTAGCTCGGTTTAGTTCTCCCGGTCTAGCCTCCCACACCGTTGCTCTGAGCAGCTTCTCCGACTCTCCGGGACTGGAGGCTTTGAGAGGCTCTCCACGTTCCTATCCCCACAGAACATGTACTTCCTTATGATTTCATGGGTCAGTTTCTGTTTCCTCCACCAGCCTGTGAACTCCTGGGACTTTCATTTCATTTATCTCTGGGCTCCCCACTCCCATGGCCATTATGCGTCGATACAGAGATAAACATTCAAATCTGTCTGATGAATGAATGAATGAAGGGTCAGATGATTAAGATTAAGTGAATAACCATTTCCTCCATCTTCCATCTAGAAGTTCAAACAGATTTCTCAGTCTTGAACAGGCTTCCCCGGCCTCATTGCTAACCCTGGGAACCCAGATGGGGAAGCCCTAAGTAAACCACAGCTCCAAGAAATGATAGTCTGTGAGCTTCCTTTCTCTGGGTGAACGTCTACCCCACAGAATCATGCAGCCCTGTGAGCCTCCGTCGGCCTCGGAGGGGAGCCCGCTGCCTGGAGGGGGGCAGTGGGAAAGAGTTCTGCAGCTGCAGCTTGCTCAATAGAGCGGGCATCCTCTCCCCTTCTCTCAATGTTTACAGCATCGTTCAGCGGGACTTTCACGGGCCACTTCTAGTTCTGAGCAAAGCATGATTCAGAGCCACTCTTGTACTTGCTGTCCCAGCTACTTTCCCAAGAAGATAATTTTTCAGAGTAAACATCAAGGCCCATCTATATTTGGAGGCAGCTAAAGGCATGCACCCAAATGATGACTGTGTCCAGTGGCTCCAAAGGGGCCCCCTATCCCTTTCTTTCTGGTCTCAGGACAACCCAGGAACAGGCTAGGATGTCCTGTTCTCTTGCTCACCCCATCTGAGGGGAGCCTCGATTGGAAGGAAATAGGATGCTGGGAAGATACAGACCCACATTGGAGGTATGGATGGAAGCATGGTGGGTAAGAACAGGACATGAAATCACAGAACCTATTTTGCCTTGTTAAACAAATAAACACCAGACAATAATCAGAAGAAGTCTTCCGATCTCTGTTCAGTTCTCACCAGTCACATCCTTGCTGGGCCCTGGATGGTTCAGGTGTCCACGCAGGAGTCTGGAGCTGCTGCATCAGACTCTGAGCAGCAGGATTCCCACGTGCTCCTCCGGGGTTTGACAGGGGGACCAATGAGTGACTGAATGCCCCTTTCATCCTGAATTAATTCACAGGTTACTTAAAGAGTATAACTTCAGATTCACAAATAAGTGGGTGTGTGAATATTTTACCCCAGATACTTAGAGAATGTAACACCCAGGAACAGGCAGTTCTTAAGAAGTCTCCAAGTCCCTGAAGGAGTCCAATCCAAACTCGCTCTCTAAACAATTCAGAGCCACCTAGGTGGCACTCTCTCTGTACAAGGGGACAGTTGAAGCTGATTCAATTTCTTTTCCCAACTCACCAACTGGGTAACTCCCTCCTCCTCCAAAGGAATGAAGGGTAGAGAGGGCTGGAGTGTTACACTGGCCGGAAGTCCCTCCGTATGGAGAGAGGCAGTCTCCCCTCGAGGGTGTTGCCAATGCTCACCCACCGCAGCTTGTGCTGAGAATGGCCCGCTGCTCCCCAGGCTAGAGAACGGTCAGTCCCTACTCTGTCCACTGGAATGGAGCATAATCCTGATGAAACAGAACTCGGCAGGGATTACACTTCCCTCAGAGTCCACTCATGAAAACCACACTAACCAGGATTCAGGTGAGTGCTCCTCTCTCTCAGTCAGATCTTACTCCTTGTAGTCCACTGCAGGAGAGGAAGCAATCACCGCAAAGCTGAGGAGTGCCTGAAATTTGTTCAGAATCAAAGCAGCTAGTTCTGGCCCAGGTCAGCAAAGATTTGCCCACATTCTCAGACCTTCTGCAGCTGACATGAGATGCCATGAGATCTGATGGTCGAAATAATTGTGCTCTAATAAGAAGCCTAACACCGATTTAAGAATGTTTCTTTGAGACCACTTATTAAAACTAGGTAATTAGCAAACATTTCAGATATATGTTCAATGCTTAAGATGGAGTTGATGGAACTCATTATTTCTCACAAAGATTAATTTTTTAAAAAAACAATTAGTCGAAATTTTCGATTTTCCAAGCCTTATAGCTAGTCTGGCTTTTACTGCATTGTCATTTAAAACAAATAAAACTGAGTCATGATTTCTGTCAGTTAAATAAATATATTCTGCCAAAGCCTAAATTATAATACATCTTAGCAAAAGGACTATATATTACATTAACAGTCAGTGACTGATTAGTTATTTATTCTTTTAAGGAGCAACTGAAGGAGATTAATATTCTGATAAGCTTGTCACTGAACTCTGGGGAGTGCAGGACTTTCTTTCATCACATGAACTATAATGTGTCAGACATAAATTCCATTGTAATTACAATTAGTACTAATGCCTCCCAAATTAGATTTAATGAAAAGGTAATTATTTTAACTACAAAAATTTCTTTCTTAAAAGTTTTAAATGGATTTCCATGAAAAGTTATAGATAGTTGAATTAATGTTGAGGAAATAACAGTAAGTAAATCAGAGGGACATATGTTGTTGTTGTTTTTTTTTTAAGACAGTGTATTTTGCTTATTTTTCCAGCTGGGTTACATTTCTCACTCATGTTATGCCAGCGCCAGTTTTTAGATGATAGTGGGAGGGGCGGGGAGCGGGTGAAGAGAGGGACAAGGAGAAGATGGGAAGGACGAGCCCTTGGTAGGTTCTGGACACAGTGCGAGAGGCTTAAAAAGTACTCTTCACGTTTCTACAATCACCCTGTGAAATGGATATGTCTCCTACTTTTCAGAGCAGCAAACTGAGTCTCCCTGAGGTTAAATCCCTCTGGCAGTTTTACTCCACCAGGGACGTGAGAAAGTGAAAAGTAACCCGAGGCCTGTCCAGCTCCAAGCCCCCGCCCCCACAGTCAGCCGTGGTTGTTTCTCAGGCGTCTGGGTAATGACAGCCCCGGACCAGAGCTGCGCATGCCCGCCAGCGTGGATGGGGAAGGGCCCGACCCAGGCTCTTCTGGGTTAAGCGATGGGCAGACCACGCCTGCCCTGTGGTACCGAGTCCCTCTCTGTGTGCCGGTGAGCCGGGCTCCCCTATGCATTTCTCCCCAGATATGGCTAAAAGCATCAATAAATCTAAGGGATACGAGAGACAAATACAGATAGTAACTGAGCCAGCGTCTTGGCAGCCTGACTGGTGCTTCTTAACACGAAAGCCGCGGGTTGTGAAACGGCCCTGTTGTGAAACGGCCATGAGATTCAGAATTCAAAGACCCGAGTCTGAAGCTTTAAGAAGCCAGTCATAGATTAACAACAAACAAAAAGACTGTTTTCCTCTACATTTCAACACACACACACACACACACACACACACACACACACCTCCCATAGGAGGCAGAGTTTGCCCTGATAAACTCTTAGAAATAAGAACATACTGTCTCTGACTAATTATATGAACGTGCACAAGCCACTTCCCCAACTGGAGACTCAGTTTCCCCATCTATAATAGGAAGAGTGGATTATGTCAGTGCTTCTCAACGTGGGAATGTAAATTCTTGGGCCCCACCCCAGAACACGATGGTGGGTCATCTACTTGGGTCCCCATGAAGCTCTGAAGGCTCCGTGTCCAATAAGAAATACCAGCCCCTCCCACTGGACTCGGCAGGTCCTGTCAGTAGACAGCACTTTACTCATTGTGGACAAGAAACACTTATTTAGCATCAAGTATCAGCTGTGTATCAGGTGGAGGCGTCCTTTGATACACAGAGCTTCCGCCCCCTATGCTTTGAGGATTTAACTATTTATTGGGAAGGAAAACGCAAGTGAAGAGAAAATCAGGCATGAAAAGCTAGATGCTAGTGGGAACCCCCAAGAGCTCTGAGAATGCAGAAAAGGGGGCAGTGACTCGGGATGGAGGTGCTTTAACTTGGGTAGGGAGGGGGAAGGGGAAGGAAGAGAACTCAGGGTATAATAGAAGGCCTCTATGAGAGGGGAACTTTGATATCTGCATCTTAAGTCCAATGAAAAAGTATTAATTTACATATTTTACAAGGGAAACTGAAGATCATAACAAAATTTTTTAAGTTCACTCAGCTATTGAGTGGAAGAAAGGAAATATAAAGGCAGAACTTTGGACTTAGAAACTCCTATTTTAGTTGGTTCTGTTCTCATAGTAATGCAACTGTTAGGAGACAATAGAGCGTTCTCCCCAAGCCCCACACCCCCAACGCCCCAGGAATAAAGTGCAATCCCTGTAGGTCTGGGGGGAGGGGACCCTTCAGTAGTCAGTGAGGCAGCAGTGGCAGGGAGCTGGGGCCCAAGCAGTCACCAGCGAGCCTATTAAATGTATCAGATGTCATCGGTACCTCCTTTATCCCTCTCACTTTGGACCTCACAGACTGCTAAGAAGGGGAAAGCGTTATAACCCAGAAGTAAAACTGTTGCGTGATTATAACCCTGACAGCTTCCTTCTAATGAGCTTCCCTGCAGATAGGGAGAGGGGAGAGTGCTTTGATCTCCAGGAGCAGGAGGCTGAAAGGACCACTGTTTGGAGCGAAGCTGTCTGATGGGGTCCAGTCTCCCAGTAATCAAAGTCACAAGCTACCATCCGAGCCATTTGTGAACCGCAGATAAGATTAGCTGCTCATTTGATAGATCAACCACCACCCTCAATGGAGGCTAATTGCATCTGAAATATGACCCGGGAAGTGTCAGCTCCTGGAGACAAGCATTTCCTTTACCCAGGGTTTGAAGTCAGGACAACATATCTGGTTGAAAACTTGAGCAAAATGTTAGTGGGAGCACTTTTCTCCTTCCCCCTCACCCCAGTCGTATGAGAAGTGAAGTTCTTTGAATTAGACATCAATCTGCACTAGGTTTTTGCAAAGAGTCTGCATTATCGTGTCAGAAAATAGGTACTTTCTGGGTGCAAGGCTGTAGGTCCAGGTATTCTTGCAACATAAAATTACTTCATAGCTTCAAATTTAAAAAAGGAAAATGTCTGAGCTTTGGGAAATCATGTCCAGGGAGAGGAGCTTTGAAATTCCAGAGTGTTGTGTGCTGTAGGGAAAACCGGGGTGGTCAGTCATTTGGAACCTGCAGGCATGCCTAAGGGTGGCCCTTTGCCTCAGGGGCTGATGTCGCTGATGCGACAGCCTGACTTTCTGCGAACTCATTCCCACGTCAGGAGACCTGGAGCTCGACAGGAAGGCGACCAGGCAACCTGGACAGCCCCTTCTCTGGACTAATGAGGAAAGCCCGTTGTTCCAACATCCACTGAAACTGGTTCTTTGCTGCTGCAGAGATCATCCGTCCTTTTGTATTCCCCAGGCACAGTGTGCTACAGAAATAAGGAAATTTACTTGCTCACCTCCGTGCACATTTCCGTGTGTGACTGTGAGCCATTTTAGGCTTCCTCTTTTATGAAGGGGAGAACACAAAACCCCCTCTCCCACCTCGCCCTGCTGCAGCTTCGGCCTCTATTTCCAGCCTCGTCCACTATAGCTCTTAAATTACTAGGTTGTCCCCGTGTCCAGGCGGCTAGTGAAAGCTGCCTGAAAATGGCAAGGTGTGATGAGAAGCACCTCATTATGGCTCCCAAAATACAGAGGCCCAGAATAGCGCTGCACAGTTGGGGTAAGAAAAGTAAAAGGGGGCCAAGAACGGAAACATCCCAAGTCGCTCCTCCCCGCCCTCGGTGAAAGTTAGAGGAAAGTTCCATCGCTTTCTCGCTAACTCTCAAGCTATGAAGATTCTACAGGAACCACGTTCATAAACTCTCTCCTGCGTCCCGGCTGGGGTCGACGTCCTGTCCTACCACAGACGGACGACTCACGTTTAGGAAGCACCTAACCCTCGCAGGAGATTGCGACCAGGCCCAGTTCTCAGAAGCACTGACCGCTGCAGGTGGCAGAGCTTTTATGAGTAATAGCGCCTTCAAATGCGCCCGGTGCCTGTGCAAACACGCTCCGTACCACAGCCCATTTGATCCTCACTTCAGAGGCAGTTACGGTTATTATTTCTGCTTTAAAGACGAAGAAACGAAAACTTGGAAAGGTTAATCCAATTGCCCCAGGAACACAGCTAGTAAGGAGCCGCCCTGCTATACAAAAGCAGATTTGTCCGACTGATGACAGAATCCCCATTTTTAATGCCATGCAATAGGGCGCTTGGATCATTATTCCAACCTTTTTGTTTTTAATATTGCGCAACAAAAGATTTCACTGAATGTTCTTCAACAACGCTATCGCCACCAGGGCGACCCCTAAAGTTCCTTCTTATTACCCAGGTTAGGAACCGCCAATCAAGCTGAACTCTGTAAGAGCACGGCTGGAAGAAACTCTGAAACAGAGGTGCAGCCTTTTCTCCAAAGTGCCAGGATCGCTCGGTGGGGCCGCTGGCACTAGAAGCCAGGACGGTTAATGCCCAGGCCATTTTCCTGCTTGCTCTGCATCGACTCCAAAGCAGAAGGTGAATTCCCTCTGCTGCACCTGGTTGGTACACGCTGGAACAATGCCGGCAGAGGGGACCAGGAGAAAGTCCTTCTACGTCCAAGGGGACTGCACAGAACATTGAGAACCAAGTGTACATTTCTGATCAATAATCATAAAGTGCATACTTGCTTTCTGGAACATTCTGTGATGCGGTTACCCAGCACTCTGGATGGGTAAGGATGACACTATCAGACCCAAGTATTAACTCCACATATCAAAACCCTGAGGTTGGAGGGTAATGGTGCTTTGCTCAGCCCTGTCTGGCCCTTAGCAGGCGGTGCATAACACTGGGGAGACTGAGCTGAGATACAGGGGGTGAGAACTCCAGGTGGCCACATCCTGTGCCCTCCGGCCTCAGGAATCAAGATGGGCAGAGAGTGCTCTGAGGTCAAGGGACAGATAGGTCCTTTCCTGCAGGGTCGTGAGTAAAGGAAAGTGCTTGCCACAGGAGGGGAAACATCACCCACTATTGGAGGAGCTCCTGCAGGCCTATCACCCAATAGCTACAGCTCTACTACAAACAAGGGTTGCTACAGGGTATCTGGCCTTATGTGCTTTTTTCCTGACCTCACTCACACTTTCTCAGTGTCTACTTCTTTGTGCAACTTTAGCTGTTATCTTAGAGACTATTCTTTATCCTTCCCAGCATTTTCATTCTCTGGAGCACAATTTAATTAAACTCAACAGCATTTGCTAAGCAGGCTCTGTGCTAGGGGCTCTGGGAAGCACGTGGAGCCCAGTCCCTGGGCTTCAGTGGGCACCTGGAAGTCACGCTGCCCCAGGAAGTGGTTTCCCAGGTTTCCAAGTAGGAAAAAAGGATCACTCTAACATTGCTCGGAAGTCGGGAGGTCTGGGTTGCTTCTAATCCTGCCTCTGTCAGCTATCTGAGTTAGGGTGAGTTCGTTTTTTCTTCTCCAGACCTTATTTTCTACATTTCAAAAATGAGGGGTCCCTTTGGCTTTTGCTCTAAGTCCATATGATTCTAAATCTTACACATGGTCTCCTCAGACCACTATGAAAGAGGCCGAGTCTCTGTAGGCACCAAAAGGATGAGTACAGAGGGACATTCCCACCAACCTGACCACTCCCCTTCAAATGTGTCAAGGTCATAGAAGGCAAGAAGGGACCAAGATGTCACAGATTGGAGATCAAGGAGACGTGACATCTAAATGAGATCTGTGAGATCCTGACTGCATCTTGGAACAGAGAGGAGGAATGGGTAGAAAACTTGGTTAAAATCTGTAAGTCTGTAGTTCTGTTAGTGGTATTATGTTATCCATTTATTTTTTGGATAGCATGGTTTTATAAGATGTTAGTGTAGAGGAAGGTGGGTGAAGGGGGATATGGGAACACTCTGTGGTATCTTTGCAAATCTTATTGAAATGAAACATTGTTTCCGAGTGAAAAACTTAAGAATAATACAAAGGTAAGCACTGCGGGACTGTGAATTCCTCAGGGCCAGGGCCCTTCTGTCCTCTTCCTGTCCGTGCTGTAAGGCCTGGCATAAAGGAGACTTGCAGCCAGTTACCAAATTCTTATTAGAATTAAGTCGGCCCAAAATTATGCACAACCAAACACTAAACTGGGACAGAACAACATGCAACCTTGTCATTGTTGCAAGAAGTTAATATCGCAATTGTAGTATTTCTACGGCTAACACACATACACAGAGAGAGAGTCCAGAAAAATGCCATTGTTTCCTGGCACCAAGGAAAAGAAATCTCTCCGCATTCGAGTCAGATAGCCAGACTGATTTGGGAAAATAAAAAGGAAAGAAAAAAAAAATAACAGCACAAAAGATCAAGTGCCTCTTTTGAAAAAACCATCCCCTTTGCTATTTGGATGGAGCCAGAAGCTCCAGATAAGTGTAACCACTAAAGAAGTGAAAGAACAAAAAAACCCTTGGGGCTTTCGATTTGTTTTTCACAATAAATGAATTGCCCCCACCAAAATGCAGCCTTGAGGGGTTAATTAAACAGCTGCCCCCATGGCTGATCCTGAGATGCTGGGAGGCCCTTGACAGGCTGCTAAACAAATGGGGCAATAAAGGTGTGGGGCTGTGGGGCTTGATTGAAGAGCTTGAGTTTTTCACCCCTCGGTCTCCAAACCATCTGGAAGCGAGTTTGTGGAATGTGGGATGGCAGCCTCTCTGCTCTTATCTGCTGATAAGATTCTCAGCCTCAAACGCGTGTGCCCGAAAAGCAGGGAGCAAATATTTTAGACCTTAAACAACTGGCAAATCCTCCCTCTAAAGTCCATGGCGTGCTATAGCACAGAAGGACAGGCATGCATCTCATACCTCCCCCCTCCGAATCTGGGGCTTTTGACATCAAAATGAGCCAAGACTGAAATGCGGGTCTGAAGGAAAACCACGTCTCGGTCTGGACTCGGGACTGTCACCCACCTTCTCTGAGTCTCCACTGATGTGAGGGCATAAGTAGAGATGAGGACTCTGGGAGTCGCCTAGGAGGAGACTGCCATGCAAAGGAGGTTTAATTGAGCAAAGCATTTTAATTGAGCAGAGGGCCAATACCTTTCTATGTTTACGACTGCTGGTCAAGCTGAGTCCTGAAAAAACAGAATACTGAGGATGACCCACTGGCTGCAGCTTGACTGACAGAGGGGTCAGGTGTCTGACATTAGAGGCTTCACTGTTGGGAATGAAACAAATGTATGGAGGTTGTTCTTTTAGCTTTTAAAGTCTGAAAATTAGAGACTATATGTGGCACGTGTAGCTGCTGTATGGGTGTGTGTCTGGTGGGTAGGAGGTATGAGGTTGTATGTGGGTGTCAGTGTAAAATTAAATTTACACTGATACATTATGGAGAAGCACAATTAGGTGAATGCGGTAATATCCTGGGTAAGACACACACACACAGAGACATACGTAGAGACACAAGGATGGAAGGTTTTCCATATTTTTGAAAAAGCTCTCATAACTCTGTCATTTAATCAGTCATTCTGTCCTAGTGTATTACAGGCATCAAGTAGACTCTAGGAATGTAAAGTCAGGTGACATTTTTAGGGCTTGCTCTCAAGGAGTGTGCAATACTCTGGGAGAGACAGAGTAACCCAACAATTCTAGGACAGAGTGATAAGAGACATACTGAAAGCAAGTTCTGATTGCTCTGTGCGGCCAGATGCAGAGCGGCAGTGATCGGAACATTTATCCGTCATCTGTTTTACCTAACAGAAGAGGCTTCCCCCATGCTTGCACCAGCTTCGGACTCATCCTTAAACTCAAAGAAACAGCAAGGCTTTAATACTTGTGTGTGAGGTTGGAGAAATATAATGGTGAACTTGCTCAAAATGTTTCACTGCTCTAGTCTTAAAAGTCTCAAGTTCGAGCTGTTTTAATGATCAACAAAATTATTTTTAAAAAATAGAAGATCATTATTTAATATTGTTTACTCACTCAAATATTTTTTAAAGGATCTGTTCTGTGCCAAGCACTGGTGCCTAGGAGAGGGAGCATGGCTTCCTCATCCTCACTCTTTCAAAAGGGAGCCGCTCTGGTCTTAACTTCTTAGAAAATGTAATCGGTCTCACGGTAGAAAAATGATCCTATTTCCCTTTCTTGACAAAAAGCAAAGTGATCATTTTATCAACACGATCTCACTAGGGTCCGAGGTTGTCCAAAGGCATTGTAACTAATTGCAGAGCAACACAAAGATAACGGTAGTCAAGTGGGCAAGGTAATCTGATGTGGTTTAGCTCGGGTCAGGCCCACCAGCAGAATTCCTTTATGCACAGCTGTGACACTAACACAGGGCTCTTGTGAGACAAACACCAGGCAAATAAACATGCAAGCACAATGAAAGATCTACTTTCATAAGCTGATGCTGAAATCTGTGGTTCCTCTGGAGATATCACAGCTCTCTAAGAGCCCCATGTCTGTACTCACACACAAAACCCAGCTAACTTTGTCTTCTGAGTTAATAACTTTTTATATTATATTCTTAAAATACCCTCCAAATGCTCCAAGTAGATATTCTAAGTTCCCTCCAGAGCTCTTCAAATATGAACTCTGTTGACTTTACCAACTGTGCTCCTGGGTTGAGTTTCTCTGACGAAGTGAGGAAAAGGCTTCTGTTTCCAGACTCCAGCATTATCTTGATTTAGCAGGTTGGGCCCCTGAATCACTGCTACGCTCAGTAGCAAAGAATGCAGGCTGCGAAGGATTAATTACCAAAGCCAGCAATCCTGACTCCAACCTCCAAAAATATGGGGAAGTCCAAAAAAAATCTTGAAAGTGATTTGCAACATTCTGTTCAAATCGGTCTCATGAGTAATGTCACTCTGACACCTCTTACCCGTGTAAACAGAATTATCACAGGCACATCAGCCATTCTTTCTGAACCTTCTCCTTTTCACCCTGTGGCTCAGTTTTCCCTCCTCTGCAAGAAGATCAACATGGTTTTACTAAAAGCTTCTTCCTCAGTCTTTCCAGTGAAACTAATATCCTCAGAGCGTAAGAATGCCAGTAGCCTGCTTTATGACAACACGTGTGCACTCCCGTGGGCCTGGGCAAAAATTAATTATGCCCTCTGGTCTCGAGCCCAGGGCACACAGATTCTCTTGGCAAAATCTGGTAAAGAGGACCAACCCCTGCAATTCTTGTCATTTTGAATCTGCAAAATCCCAGTTTACTGGGAAGTAACTAAAGAGGAAATTCCCGGTTGACCCTTAAAACTCCTAAACAGATACCACTTTCTTTCATGGACTTAGATCTGGGCTTAGTCAGCTCAAAATTTGCCACAAGACCACATGCCTATTTTATCACAAGAGTAAGTCTAGTGACAAAAATATTTACAGTTGAGGTTATTTATCTATTGTACTTAAATAAAAGACCTCGCTGATTTATACATAAAACACAGTTACAGTACATACCCATACAAAGCCATGCCAGCTGCTGGAGTGTGATAATTGTCTAAGTGAGGAAGCTGGGTTAATAATGCTAAAGGTATCTTAATATGCCTCCTCCATCAATGAAATTATTGGAAAAAGTAATAGGAATTGAGTAACAGCATCTTACTATAAATGGCACAAACAAGTCTTATTTAAAATTCGGAACCCAATGCCATATGCTAGGGAGTGTCTGGAAATAAATGCAATGAAAACCCAAGTAACTAAGAAGAAAATGTGTTAAAACAGCTGATATAGCAAGAAATGTAATCGTCGAGGGGTGCTAAAACCCCCACATTTATTACACACATGTACCCAATATGTGATACATAGGGGAATTCTTCTCCTTCACAATAAACCATGAGGAAATTTTGAAAATAAAATCGTACCAAAATAAGGGCTTAATGAACTGCAGATTGGGAAACTCACATCCGCACCCAGTGGAGTGGAGCTGGAGATTCGGAGGGAGGCGCTCCTGAGTCTTGACGGACAGGAGGCGGTTCTGGGGGCTGCGCGTTCGCTCTGCTGGTCCCTCCGAGGTATCTGGCAATGAACGTGAGATGATTGTTGTGGTAAGCACATGTTTTCCTCCGTTGAGCCAGCATCTCACATATCTAAGATTATCTTTTCATCCATCGCTCCTTTGGACAAGGTAATGTGGGAAGACAGATTTGTTCTACAACCGCAAGGGAATGAGAGAATCAGAATGGAGGAGGTGGTATGGGGTGTGTCGAGTCACCCCCCTCTGAAGTGCTGTGCTCAGAGCTTGGATTCTCTAAACACAGTGTGTGTTTGGTGGGGGGTGGGGGGGGGCTGTTACAGGATCACTGGGATCTGGGACTGTCTTGTGAACATTCTTTCACGCCTTCATTGTCTCTCCAGGGGTGACCTACTGCTTTCAGATTGTGTTCCAACCCTTAACCAGTCATTCGAGACCTTTAGCTCTAGCTGAACACAGCCTCCTCCCTCACAGCTCACTTCTACAGCCCTTCTGTCCTGTCACTGTCCACAAACATGCCCTCATGTGCATATGAGTGTGCGTGTGCGTGTGTGTGCTTGGTACTTGCTGCATGCTTGTCGGGGGGCCGACGCTGACCCAGGTCTTGGGGCTACCGCACTGAACAGAGCAAGTCCTTTGTCTCAAGGAGCTTTATGGAGGGAGGTATGCAGTGAAAGACAATAAAACACAAACTGATGAGTGAGTAAATAAATTTAGGTGGCTATAATTTTTAGGAAGCTAGAGTAAAGAGGAAACGTCAATGAGATGGCAGAGAGTTAGAGAAGAGGCTGTCTAACTAAAATGGTTAGAAAAGCCTTCCTGTGGATGTGACTTCTAAGCAAAACCTTTAACCAACAGAACGAATAGCAAACGCAAAGGCACTGAGGTAGGAGTGAAGCTAGCTTGTTCGGGCACACGGAGCAGCCCAATGTGGCTGGACTAGAGTCATTGGAAAGAGTAAGAAGAGGTTTGAAATGTGATGACAGTCAGCAGAATTTTAAGACGGCCCCCAGATTTCTCACATAAAGTGACCCCTTTTCACGATACCCCACTCTATTCCCTTCTTGTGTGGGAAGCACGAAATGGCCAGAAGAAGGGTTATGTGGACTTTTTTACTCTACATCCAAATAGACTTAGTTTCTTTCCAGTTGTTTTATTTGTTGTTTTTTCTTTTTTCTTTGCCTGTTTAAGATATTTACATAAGCTTGTGTTTCTTTTGACGAGACTCAGTTCTTCCCTCCCTTTTTGTGTTTAACGAAGTGGGCAATAAGTCACCGGCTGAGTCCGAGAATGGGTTAATCCCTTTGCAGTCCATTGTAGCTAAGTTTCCGCCCTTGGTTCAAATGCTAAGTGAACCTGCGTAACCAGCTTCAGGTGCAGTTTAATCTCCCGGCCACTGTTTATTTGTCCAAGGCCTCGCTGTGCACTCCTGTAGGTCAAAAGGCACGGCAATGAGAGGTGGCAGGGAGGTCAGACTCTGGGGAACTGTGGAAACAGCCAGCGCTCCGGTAGGCTTGGCCATTAGCTCCCTGTGTGGCCTGGGCCAGGCCGCAGAGCTCCCTGAGCTTTAGCTGCACTTCTGTGCAGGAGGGCCATGGCCCAGGGAATCCCTAAAGCGCATGCCGGCACACAGGGAGCCCCGGGGAGGGGGCGGCCGATCCAGCTCCTAGGCACAGTGACCCCTGGCTTGATCTCACGCTGCGTGTTTTCGAAGAGCAGTGGCCTCTAATATTTACTGGCTGAGGCTCTTTGCGAATTACCTTCATACATTATCACATTTAATCTTCACACAACCCCGTGGGATAGTGACTGGTGTTTTGCTCAGCTTTAAATGGTGAAATTTAGAGAAAGAGTTTAGGGATTTCACAAATCACACAATTAGAAAGTGGCAAAGTGTCCTAGCTGATGTGGCTCAGGGGATTGAGCACTGGTCTGTGAAGCAAAGCGTCACAGATTCAATTCCCAGTCCGGGGCACACGCCCAGGTTGTGGGCCGGATCCCCAGTGAAGGGGTGTGTGAAAGGCAGCCACACATTTTGATTTCTTTCCCTCTCTTTCTCCCTCCCTTCCCCTATCTCTCTAAAAATAAATAAATAAAATCTTAAAAAAAGAAAGTAGCAAAGCAAGATTAAGTCAGTTTTCATGCATCCTATGTTTCAGTCTTATTGCTCTGTTCTAGCTGCTATGCTCTCCTGAGGGAGTGGGGGGAGGCTGGGGGGAGGGGGACAAAGGGGGAAAATTGGAACAACTGGAATAGCATGATCAACAAACTATAATTAAAAAAATAAAAGCAAAATTCACCTACCAATGATCTTAAAATAATAAAAATAACATATATGCAACGCCAACCTTGTGGTTAACAGGTGCATAGAAAGGTAGTCAACTTCCCTAATCACTGAGCATATTCAAGTGAACACCATGAGATATCACCTTACATGTGTTAGAATCAACATGAAAAGAAACAACATTATTACTGTTATTAAATACACAACAGACAAGTGGTGAGGGGGAGGAGAAAGGGGAACCCATCTGTACTGCTGGTGCGAACGTACATTAGCACAGTCACTCTGGAAAACGGTATGGGGGTTCCCCAGAAGAACTGAAAATGGAGCTATCATATGATCCAGGGTTCCCACTTCTGGGTGCACATTCAAAGAAAGTGAAATCACTACTTGGAGAGATATTGCACCCTCGTGTTTATTACAGCATTATTCACAATAGTCACGAGGTGGAAACCACCTCAGTGTCCATAGATGCATGAATGGGTAAAAAGGAAAATGTGGTACACACAATGGAATATTATTCAGCCATAAAAATGAAGGGAGTCCTGCCATTTTTAACAACGTGAATGAAACTTTAGGATATTTTGTCAAGTGAAAAAAGTCGGGCAGAGAAATGCAAATACTGTGTGATATCACTTATGTGTGGCATCTAAAAAAGCCAAACTCGTGGAAGGAAGGAGCTGAATGGTGGCTGAGAGGGGCTGGACTGGGGGGCAGTACGAGGGGCAAGAGGTTGGGTGGGGGTGAGGAGTTCTGGTGCAAACGGCTCAGACTCTCAGTTATGAGATGTGTAAGTTCTGGGTGCGAATGTATAGCAATGACGGTCGCTGTGTCATTAAGTACTTGAAAGCTGCCAGCAGAGTGGAGCGCATGCAAATGCTACCTCACACACACACAGCTGGTAACTGAGAGGTGATGGAAGTGTTAACTAACCTCATCTCAGTAATCATTTCCCAGTACGTGAGCATATCAAATCATCACACTGTACACCTTAAACATACACAACGTTACACATCAATTATGTCTCAATAAACCCGGAAAAAAAAGAGCTGTTGCAACACTAACATATTATCATGCTTGACATAAGTACATACTCCATTATCTCACCAAAAATGAGATTGACAGATATAACTTTGATTTATTGTAACAAACCAAATCGCTTACCATTCTATCAAGAATCTAATAAACATATATTTGAAAGAAGTTGGTCCTAAAGTATTCTGATTATTGCATAATCTCTTGATACTTACAGAAAAATAAAAAAATAAGGGATTTAAAACTAATTTGCATTAACTCCCACAAAGGTTGGAATGTCGCAAGTGAGGCTAGCCCCGCCCTACCCAAACTGTGGGCTCCTGGTGAGCGCTGGCATCTCTTGGAGCCTTGTTAGAACTGGAGACTCTGTGCCAACCCCAGACCATGCACAGAAATCTGGGGATTCATGAGGTGCCCAGGCGGTTTCTATGCACATTACTGTCTGGGCGCTGTTGTATCCTAAGCTTTTGCTTTTTCAGCTGTCAAATGGTCAATACTCAGTATTGGTACTGGATCTACTTTGAAAGCATTATTTCCACAGAATGCTCAGGTTTAGAAAGAACCTTTTTTTCCCCACAATGGAATGAGTGGGAGAAAATTAAAACAGAAAAAGTATAAACAGAAATCTCGGTTTTGGATTATAATCTACCAAAATTTTTCAGAGTGCAAGGAACTTGTCAGTATTACCATAGGCTGATGGAAAGGAAGCAGCCTGTGGGTTCCTCTGTGCTCGCGCATGAAGCTAACCCACTTCATCAAATCCCCTTTCTGGTCGCTCGAGTCCCACGTGGGGGTTTGGAACTCCCAGGCCAGGGGAATTCTGGCGCTAGACTGTAAAGGTGGAGAATGAGTGGCATGGTCTACAATCCCAGACAGCGATTCGACTTTTTGATAACAACTCAAGATACATTTGATAGGTTTTTATACACTAGTACATATAAGCCTGCTCATTGCAGCACTGATTCTGATAATAACAATGAAAATTAGATACAACATAAATGTGTATCAATTGTGGTCTGCTTATATTGTAGAATACTACACAGGAGTTTCAATGAATGGATCTCAGAATCGACAGGGATCATTCTCAAAAACACAGAAGAAACCTCTTCATGTAGGATGCATAAAATGTGAAATTCTTCACGTCAAGTTTATAAACCTGAGAAACAATAATTTGCTGTGTTTGAA
>CM052543.1:140213835-140273969 GCA_028533065.1 Trachops cirrhosus
TTTCATATTCATGAAGAATTAACCCATGGGTGTAGTAGGAAATCCCTAGCATTTGAAGTTAATCCTGGAGAGACTCACCAGGCAGATGCACTTCCAAGAGGAGTCCTCATATACATGTGCCAGCGCAGAGTCCTGGGTGGGTGGAGAGATCGTGGCGTTTACCCATCGGGCCATTGTCCATTCATCGATCCATGTGCTGACATCCCCTGTGCTCTCGTCCTCGCACTGAAGGCAGGTGAAATCTCCTGTGTTCCCTGTCCCTGACACATAGAGTCACAGTGATATAGAGGAGGCCCTCAGGCATGAGTCGGCGCCTTTCAGCCATCCATACTCGCCACCTGTAGCCACCTTCCCTGGGGTGGCTTCTCCAGTCTGCCCTTAGGTGAGAGCGTGAAAGAAAAGCAGGCTTTGCCGAGGGTAGCAGCAATTCCTGGAATGGTGGTGTGGTCTGCTAATTCTGTAACTGTACCTGCTTTGCAGAGAAGGTGGTGAGATGTTGACAACCTGCTAATATAATGCAGCGCAGGATTCAGAAAGTCCTGCCTTCCCTCCCTGCCCCACGTTCTCCCAACAGAGAAACAGAAGGACCAGGCCACAGAAGAGGCAGAAAGCAAGCTGCTGAGCCAGCCCCGAGCCCCCAAAAAGGGACTCTCCTGCTTCTTTAGGCTTAAAACATTCCTGGGCCAAATGTTGCTCAATCTTTCCATCAGACTCAGTTCTGCATCTCAAGATAAAGGTGTCACTCGTAAGTCATCAGGCACTGGCGTTCGGCAAAAAGCCAGATAACAATTCTGTGAAACACCGGTTCTGTGCCTTGCATTGGCCCCATCCCCTCCGCTTTTCAAGCAGGAGGCAGTTGGAGACAGACCTCCTTGAACAATGATTCCCCCTTGCCCATACCTTGAAGGATACCAGCCCTGTCCTTCTAAATCCTTTACAAATTCTAAATCTATGCCGTGGTGAGAATATTTTTTATCTTGCCTATTTGCATATTGTATGCCTAGTCATTGTGCGTGCATGTGTGTGTTACTCCAAAGGACCACTGAATATTTTTACAGAGGTGGAAATTGAATGTCAGAAAGGTAAAATTGCCTAGGATTCTAAGACTAGCTGGTGGCTGAGCTGGGCTGTTAGTCCACGGTCACCCATCTGCGGAGCTTGTCCTTTGTCTGCTAGCCATGCTGCCTTCCTTTCCCATGAGGCAAGGTAAGGAAAGATGGGCGCCTGGACAGCTGGGGGCTGCAGAGAGAGGGCAGGGAGAGATGTGGTGAAGACGGGGTTCAGAACAGGGTAATCTCAAGACAGATTTTGGCTAATGAGCAACTTGACTGAATGTGGCTCCAAGGAGTGGAACAGATCTGCTTCTAAGCCATTATGGGGAAAACAGGTGTGTTTGCTCCAGAATCAGTAGAAACTTACCCTCCAAATGTGTTCTTAAAAGCCTATGTTTTAGAAAGAGCCTCTATGTATTTACCTACTTTTGTGGATTTAAAAAAATGCGCCAAGGACCCGTCTCTGCTTCTACCCCATCCCTTTCACTTGGACAACTCTCCTGACTGGTTCTTCTGCAGAAGCTTTATTCCTTGCACACACTTTGTAACACTAACACCGAAGGAGCTTTGCTAAAACATCGGTTGTACCATGCAATGGCTCCATTTAGGAAACTTTGAAAGCATTTTTGTGATGCCACAAACGTTCATGTTTCGGCACTGCCTCACAAACTCTTCCTCCACCTGCGTACCTTCCCCTCACCACCTGCCTCAGTATATAGCCCACTTTCTCAGAAACCCCCTGAATGTTAAAAAACAAAACTGTGAATGGTATCCACCTGGAGCACCACCCTTCATCTTGGGGATGATGTTTTCAGAGGGGCATTGTTTCAAAGGAAACTGGAAAATAAGCAGGGAAAAATGAAACCCGAAGCCAAAAAAACTGGCAAAGAAATAGATTGGGAAGAAGCAGATTACTGGGAGGTTTGCTCAGTGTGGGCCAGAAGTCAGAACTAGGACCTATGGGTAGGAAGTCAGATTTAACATGTTTTTAGTAAAGTGGATTTTGATATTAAAGATTTATTGTACCACACGAGAGCAAACACCTGTAGAAGACTCTGGGCTCCAGGTTTCGAGAGAAGGCTGGGTGATACGCAGAGGAGATTGCTCACCGACATTGGCCATGTGGGGGTGACGCGGAGAAACGGCACAGCAGTGCAGCGGGCAGGGAGCCAGCTCAGCCCACTGGGACTTACAGTCTCCCAGTAACTCCTCTGTGCACCGAGTTCCTGATCGAATTAACCACAGCACAACTTCCTGCACAGGCCAGAGGGTATTCCTTTCCCCAGTCTTGTAACAGCTTAAGAAATGTATATTATTAACAGGAATTTCATACCCTCCACTCTCCAATATTTGTGGGTAAGGAATTTACAAGCAGCATTATTAGGAATATGAGGTTTTTCCGGAAAAATTCCAGCCATTGTCAATATATTGAGAATGGTTTGCACAACATCGATGTAACCTGGCAGCCAAGGAGAGTGGACTGGAATGTGCATGCGTGAACAATGACCACTTCACTGTACTAATAGTCAGCACACTCTCAGTGGCTGAGCAAGTAGAGCAACAAATCTGCCTCAAAATTTGCATTAAGCTTGAACATTCCTTGGCAGAAACTATTTTGATGATTCAGACGGCCACAGCTATGGGCAACTGATGACTGGCAGCTTCATCACAACCAAGTGCCTGCTCATGCATCACATCTCATGCAGAGTTTTTTGGTGAAACATCAAATCATCCAGGTGATTCAGCCTTCCTATGGCCCAGATTTGGTGCTCTGCAACTTCTGGCTTTAACCCAAAGCTAAAATCATCTTTGAAAGGGAAGAGATTTCAGGCCTTCAGTGAGATTCAGGAAAATATGATGGGGCAGCTGATGGAGATTTGGAGAACTGTGTGAGATCCCACAGTGCCTACTTTGAAGGGGACTGAGGTGTCATTGTCCTATGCACAATATATCTTGTATCTTCTTTAATAAATGTCTCTATTTTTCATATTGCATGGCTGGATACCCTCTGGACAGACCTCGTATGCATGAATATTTGGGGTATGGACACATTCAGTAAAGAAATGTTTTCATACAAGGGTGTATTTTAATGTTGGCAGATAAAGATGCCCACGATTTACTCTCTAGTGTTCAGCATGGTTATTGTTATATTTAGGTTAGAACACAGTGACGATGGTTCAGGACTCGTGAAATGTTACTTTCTAAAACAGCACTTTATATACTTCAGTGTCATAAGGCATCTCTTTGCCCAGTTTACTGGTGAGATGCACCACAAGTAATGTGTTATTAATAGCAGGTAAAGTCTCAAATTTGTGAATGATGTAATTTTAGAACACTCTAAATCAGATTCAAGATCGTGCCTCAAATAATGTCATTTTCACTGAACTTTACAATAGCTTTCTTAAAGACAGAGCACTGCATCTCAGCCCTCAGGAAATTGCGTATGACTTCAGGTGTGTCCCATGGGAGTGCGTGACGTGTGCCTTCTGTTTCCTGTTACATGTGTGATGGCTGAGAAGCCAAGAACCCCCTTCTCAAACACTGAGTGTGAAGTGATACGCCGTTTGCCTGTTGTCCTGCCGCTCTCTGCATCTGCGGGAGGTGCACGTGCTGGAACATGCTGTTAAGGTCAATCTTCCAGTTCTCAGTTTCACAAGAGAGCATCTCAATATGTCAAGAACACAAAAATGATGCACTGACTTTCAGAAGAAATCCATGGAACTCCTATCATTTTGGAGCGTGTGCGTGCTTCAGTAACTTGACTATAGCGATTGTCTGAAAAGATAGAACTTCACATGTAATGTCAACTTATGGTCAAATTTCAGGAGGAAATGGGAATATAATTATATGTTTGACTGTAGTAATGTTAGGGTATGTAATGCCTTTGTTCACCCAGTTGACAAATGTATGATTTGTGCTGTATTCCTCTGAATTAAAAACAAAAACAAACAAACAAAAAGAAACACATGAGCGCCACTCTGAGAAAGCCAGAGACAGAGTGGTTGGTGCAAGATGATACTAGGGAGGTGAGTAGGGACTAGACTAGACTCAAGGCAGAATATGAAAGTCATATTACAACTTATCTTTCTCCTTATATCTATGTGGAAACAAAGCATTTTAAGCAAGGTTTAACAAAAATTTCATTTAAAAATATACCGTGGAGGTAGTTGAGAGTAGATGTGGGTTAATGAGTTTAGGGAACTTTTACGGAAGTCCAGGCAGCAGATACTAGAATGGGGTGGAGGGTATGCAGAAGTGTGGATGAAGTCAAAGTACATTTAGGAGACAAGACGGAAAGCTCCTAGTAAGGAATCAGTAACAGGGAAGATCAAAGAGTCGGAGAGGCGGGGGATTACTCTTGAGTTTCTGGTTTGTACAACCAGCAGGGGAATCTAAACGAAGGGGCTGGAAAACAGAGTCGGGGATGAGGTTTAGGGGGAAAGATAACGGGTTGGGTTTCAGATGCAGGGAGCTTATGATGTCTTTTTGACGTTCAAAAAGAGATGTGAAATTATTATTTAAAAAATGCTGTGAAGCTCAAAGGAGAATGCTGAGTGGGAGATGAGCATCAGTTTCCCTGCTCTTTTTTGTCTCTCCTTACTCCAAGCTCACTCTGCTCTGATTACTACAACTTGACAGTAAGTCTTGATATCAGATATAAGGACCTCAACTGCTTCGAATTTTTAAAACCCATTTTTGATATTCTAGATCCTTTTCATATTCATATGATTTTTAGAGTCACCTTCTCAATGTTTTCAAATAAAGAAAATCTGGATGGGATTTTGGTTGGGATTGCATCGAATATACAGGTCATCTTGAGGAAAATTGATATTTTAACACAAATGAATTTTCCAATTAAGTATAATGTTATATCTTGTCATTTATTTAGGTCTTTTTTTTCAGCAATGTTTTATAGTTTTCACTGTATAGGTCTTGCTCATATTTTTTAAAAAATTTATTCTTAAGTATTTCATGTTTTTGATGCTACTGTAAGTAGAATTTTTAAAATTTCACTTTCTAGTTTTTATTTACTAGTACAAAGAAATAAAACTAGTTTTATATGTTAATTTTATATCCTGAGTTCTTGTTTATTTGTTTGAGTAGTTTTATTTTTTGGTTGCTTCTTTAAAATCTTATAAACACATGATCATATTTTCTGTAAAAGAAAGTTTTACTTTTTCTTTCTCTTAAATGTACCTTTTGTTTTTCTCTCCTGCCTTAACTGCACTAGCTAGGATCTCCGGTAAAATGCTGAGTTGGCGTGGTCAGAAGGGACAGCACCCTGACCTTGCCCCTGACTTTGGGAGGAAGTACTCAGTGTTTCATAATTAAACAGAATGTGAGCTACAGGTTTTCCCCATAGATTTCCTAAACCTAATTACCTTCCCAAGACTCCATCTCTAAATCCCCCCATGTTGGGAGTTAGGGCTTCAGCATATGAATTGTGGGGGGTGGGGGGCATAAGTCAGTCCATAGCAGTTTGTTTAGCTTTCTCAGCTCTAGGATCCTGCTCTACAAATTCCAATGGCCTCAGGCTCTCGGAGTTCTTTCATTTCCCCTCTTCTTCTCAGTGAAGATGCTGTGCTTGAGTTTCGGCCCTCTGTATCCTGGTACCAAACTGGACAATCATTGGTGAATCACAGCGCTGTACTTCCTGTTGTGCATTGTCTGAAAACAGTCGGTTAATATAATTTGTTCAGTTTTTATAGTGCTTACAGAAAGAGTTCACATTTAATCAGGCAGAATGTAGAAGCCTAATTGTTTTTTTTTAAATTTTTAAAAAATTAGCTGGTGGAACCAATGACTTTTAGAATGGTGTAGTGCAAATTTTGGGTAGAACAGACGTCAGAAAGGAGGGTGTCAGAATTTGTGATTTTGGATGTAGAGCAGTTACTCGTGGGAAGACAATGTCACATTGTGATAAGGCAACTTCTGCATCCTTAGTTAATCGCCAAACAGTAAGAAAGTAGAAAAATATCAGTGAGCTAATTGGTACTGCTGTACATACATATTTACATATTCACTTACTAAGCAATAGGGATGTTCAATTAGTTATTCGTTCTGTCACCAGCCATTCTCTGGATGTCATCCAAGGTTAAGGCAAAAAAAGTACGGCAATTTGGAATTATAAAGTTTTCCTTGCGGCTTGTATAGAGCTCTTAGGGAGCAAATTAATCTTAGGGGAAGACATCAAAACTGGGTAGACTAGAACTTTGGGAGTGAAAGCACAATGTCACAGTAAATGCAGTCGATGATCTTCACCAGAAAAGTTCTAGATACAACTACTTTACTGAGTTTATTAGCTTTTATACCCTCAGACGGTCGTCAGATTTCACCCTATTGTGGGAAATAAACCAGTCCATCCATCTATTTCTCTGTCAATGCCTCATAAAATAGCTGGTTTAAGTCTCGGAAATAAGACAAAACAAAAGTCCATGGAGTATTTTCCTTCCCAAAGTTTTCCAGAAAATTACAAGTTACATTCTTTGGAATTGCCTCCCATATTTTCAAAGGATCCCAGTTACTCAAGCATAAGCCAGAAGGGTGATATTACTTAGTGAGTCAGACAGAATGGAGTCCAATCCTGGCTCTGTATCTGAGTGGTTCAGTGACCTTGGGCAAGCTGCTAACTAGAGAAAAGAAATAAGATACAGATTCAAGAGACATGGAGGGAAAACAGTCAGGAAAAGTGGCTGACTGGAGATACATACACACACACACACACACACACACAGAAGGGCCAAACTTCATTTCTTGTTTTCATGTTTGAAGGATTTCAGAACATTGCACCCTAAATAGCAACAGAAGGAGGTTCAAGGGAAGTGAGTTACACGGATTCAAGAGATTCAGAATTTGGACGGTAGGTAGAACTCAATGTTGAACCTGTCGGTGGAACTCTCTAGTAGATATTAAACGATTTGACAGTGAATGTTGGAGCTCAGAAGGGCAGTCAGGCATTCATGCATTTTATTCAACTAATGAAGTCAGATACTTATTTTCTTGAGGTCACTATGCTAGTTGCTGCGGATTCGGAAATAAGACCCAGTGACTGCCTTCAAGGAGAGCACCTCATTGGAGCCGGAGAGTTCATAAGACAATGAAATAACCCAGTCCTGAGGGCTCAGTGGTTATTGGGGCTAGGATAGAGGAAAGGACAAAGCACTTTGGAAATACCCATCTAGGCAATGAGAAGTGAGGAACAAGGTAGGCTTCCAGAGCAACTGAACAAAGTCTCGAGAACAAGTCAACGTTTGGCAGGCAGAGAAGCTGAGTGAGACCTGGTCGGTGGAGGAGGGAGGTTCTGTAAAATTGGAGAAACTCTCACCAGCAAAACAGGTTCAGCACCTCTCTAGGAGTACACACATAATCTCCAATAACACCACATTCCTCATCTGATTCTTACGTCACTGTGCCTTTCTTTTTATTACTCTCTGTCGCCTTCCTCTTTGCTCGGCTCCTGGACGGCAGCACTCTTTCCGGAGCTGCTTCTCCTCTGGCTACGTTTTCACCTAGGGCTGCACGTATCATTTTCATGTCAGCGACTCTTCTCCGAGCTCCAGACTCTCATAGTCTTTAGCCATCTCCACCCTACAATACTCACCCAGAAAAAAAAATACCCACTTAACTTCCATACATTTCCCCATGCCTGCTCCAAGACCATTCTTCTCCATAAACAGCAACACTGCCCACTAATTATTCAAACCAAACACTTAGGAGGCACCATCCAGTATCCCTCTTCCCCTCAGCAATCAGTGTATCCTTACGGCCTTCTTTCCCAAATACCCTGAAGCAATGTAGTTTCTGCATCTTCATTACCGCTATCCCAAGTCCCAGTTACCGACCTCTCTCTCTTGGACTATTGCAAGAGCCTCCTAAGTGATTCCGTACTTTCTGGTTCACGGACAGTCATTTTTCTATTCAATTGTGACCTTTGGGAGGAATGTTTCGGGGCCAGTGGGACAACAACCAGAGCAGGTTTTGAAGTAAATGAGTGATGAAGATTTCTAATCTGTTCATTAATTCATCTGTTTCTGCATTTAGTTTGACAAGAACCTAGGCATTCTTTGAGAAAGACGTCAAATTACTAAGAGAAAGGGAGAGAAAAATTGCAAGAGGATCATGTAGAATGAAAACCCCGAGGCACTGAAGACTGGCAACAGAGCACGGAGGCGTGGAAGACGGGGCCCAAAGCTCGGTGATTCCCTTCGTACAGGAAGCAGCATGACACTGAGCAAATCACGAAACTGGCTGAGCCTCCGTTCTCATGTAAGTTAAATGTTGGTTGCGGGGAGTAAGTGGGCTGGATGCGTGAAGGCAGGGCTGAGACAGAACAGAAGCCGGCACAGAGGAAGCGCCCAGGACATTTTGGACACTTCTTAGAATTAAGTGGTTGTCACACAAAAATGTTTTGAGGTGAAAGAAACACTAAGCCTTCAATCTCCTGTATAAAGTAACAGTCATGGTCAGCTGTAAGGAGTTGAACGGAGGTCTCAGAGAGTGAACAACAGTAATATAAGCTGCCCTTTATTGATGTGGAAGGCATAATGCTAAGTAGCATACATATGGTTTTTTATCCTTCCAAAAATAACCCTCTGAGGTCAAAGCCAACTGTGCTTCCATTTACAGATTATGAAATTAAAGCTTAAAGAGGTAAAATCACTCACCTGAGATAAAAAGATAGTAAATCGAGATTTGAACATAAATCTACCAATCTGTCAATTCCCTATTCTGCAGATTTGAATAAGAGTGTTCCAAACCATACTAAAATCACCGCCCTTTCAATAGAATCAGAATAGAACAAAGTTATTTTATATCGCCTATGTTGCTACTCCCCCTTTACTGAAATATACCCCCATACAACTTAAAACAAAGACAGCTGGACTCTCCCTCTGAATTCCTTTGTCCACAGATTTTGCCATTCACAGACTAAAAACGGAAATACCGCACAGCAGAAGACAAAAGCATCCACCATCTTGAACTGCCACAATGCTGGTGGCCAAGGGAGAAATCGGTCCAGGGACCATGATCCCAAGCAGACAGCAACGAAGTTAAAATTTTTTATAGGGAATTCTGAAATAAAAAAAAATGTGCTTTCAGAAGCCCCTTTCATCCTGAAAGTGTGCTCTAAATATTTGCTCTTCAGGCTTCTGTAATAGAACTACCATGGCTTTGCACACACTACACAGAATAACCCTGGACTGACCTGAAAGGCCGGGGCGCAGTGAGTGATAAATCTGCTACCCCAGTTTGGAGAGCCGAGTATTTTCTAAAGGTCACAGCACTGGCTGTTCACACAGGCCTGCGAATTCTTTCAGCGGTGCCCCCTAGTAAAAATCCTGACCAGCGCTTTGATCTCAGGGTCCCTTTCTTTTTGCAACATGTCCGAATACCTGGGACTAGGAGGCAGGCAGAAGTCAGAGCGCAATTAAATAAACAGTGGAGAGTGACCAGCCAGGGTGGCTTCTAGTACTGAGGTCCTGTGTTTGCCTTCCTACTCGCAGATCAAGGTGAAAAGTGCACCCTGAGCTCTGGCCAAATATGGTCTATAAACAAACATGAAAGAAGGATTAGCTCTCTTCCCTGAGACTAATGGGGACCCCCAAAATCAATAGCTGATTTGTGACAACAAGACTAAGTCAATATTGGAATAAAAGATACTGGCTGTATGCAACTCGCCCTTAATCTCGGGTAAACTTGTAGCAAATTCAACACTACTCATTTTACTGGCTGCAACCCTCCCCGACTCGGAAGGAGTACTGATGTAGGGAGGCACACACAAAAGCCACCACTTGTTTCTTCTAATCAGGTCCCTTTCTTCTCTGCTCATGACAGATTGCAGTGTGCGGACCCTTTTGTGCTAATCCTGGTCCACCCAGCAAGAGCTCTGCATGAACAGAAAACGGTCAGCGAGCTGCCCACTGCATCCTGCCTTGCCAGCAGAGAACCACCTAGAAGAAGAGGGTGCTCTGTAAGGAAAAAGCCTGCTGATGCTCAACTTGCAACATGGGGAGTTCCCTCCATCCAGAATCTAACAGCACCAGGAGAGACGCAAAGCAAACTTTATGGGGATCAGGAGGGATTTCTTTTTAAATTTTTATTGTTGACGCTATTACAGATGGCTATCACCCACTCCCTTTTGTCCCTCCACCAAGCCCCCCCCCACTTCTCCAGACTGTAGTCTGTGTCCATGGGCTTTGCATATATGCATACACTTTCTTTGGCTAATCTCTTCCAGTTCCCCACACTCTCCTCCCCTCTATGATCTGTCAACTGCATCAAAGATTCAAGGGCCCCCACGCCATCAAAGGATTTTATGAGCTAGGGATGGAAAGCAACTAAGTCCCCTGGCCCATGCTCCCCACTCCTGAGTTCACATGATATAAGCATCCCAGACCAGCCCCTCTCATTCATAGCCATTCAGAACACAGGGTGGGGCAGAAGTGGGTTACAGTTGTATCCACCGTCGAACACAATACTTAATAAACAAACACCAATACGAGAATAAACCGTGCTTCACGTATTCACAACTGTAAACCTACTGTGAGCTTGCCCTGTGTTTTGGTTTACTGGCCTCCTGTGCAGAGACTTTCCCAAAAACCACTCAAGGAAAAAGTGACTTACACTCCCTGGCACGTGCACTCTCAGCATCTGCACTTCGCAGATGAGAACACTGCCCGGGACCACAGGATGGATGAAAGGTGAATCCGGCATGCGTGCTCAGGGAGTCTGACTCCGGGGTTGGCACGGTTAGCCGCCTCGCTCCGCGGCTACGTGACCTTAGCGTGCACGTTAATCTCTCCGAAGCTTGGCTCCCTCATCAATAAAAGGCACGTTTTACTACACATCTGGCAGTGTTGTAATGAGCAGTCGATAGAAAATGCATGTCAGATACTTAGTAACGGCTTGGAACAGTAGAGCCCAGTCAATGGCCAGTTCTTCCCTATCGTTTTCTTTGATAAAGGAACAGGAAATAGAAGCGGCACCGGGTCTCTCGACCACTTCTTGGCACTGCTCACTGTCTCGTAAATTTTTCCATCTAGGTTCTTCACCAAAATGAGTTTCTCTTCATTTACATTTTCACCAGCACGCTGTTGTCTTCGATTTGAGCTATTCTGGGGGTGCATGTATCCACACCCATGTTTCATCACCAGGAAGGGGCTCATTATTCCTCTGTCTGTCTCACGGCTTTGGCTTTCCTAATGACCTCGCTCTTAGAGTCTGGATGAAGAATGAAGGGCTAGTGGCCCAGATGGGCTGCGTCCTAGATCTGTAGGACATCCACAGCGGTGACAGGGGGAAATCCTGAGAGCGCTCGGTGAGGACGAAGCAAGTCCAGCGTCAGCGGCTGTGGAGGCGCAACCACCCCTTTGTCTCACGTTTGGGCACATCATGCCAGAAAGAGGAATAAACTTGCCTAAGATGCACAGTACATCAGAACAGCCTCCTATGTACTGTGTTATCCAGGCCGACAGGGAAAGCCCTGCATCCTCACAACCATAATAATAAAATATCCATCCACAGAGTGCTTGTAATTTTCAGGTAGTTGACTATGTACTGCACACTCATCCTGGTGCACCAGTTTTGACCCTGCTGAAATATTAGAATCAATATTTGGCTACAAGCCACGGCAGAAATGGAGTATCACTATTATAGACTGCACTTTTGAGATACAAAAATAAATCTGACACTTTATCAAAAAGTAAATATTATTGCTGCTTCATTTTGAACATTTTATACTCAAATTTTAAAAGACTGATAGAGTGTAAAAAATCATTTCTTAGCACTGTCGGTTGCTGGTTATTCTGGAATTAACAATACTGTGCGATTGCAGTGCTAAAGAGATGTTCATTTGCAGCCAAGGTCAGCAGAGGGGCAAGGTCACAGCTCTGGGTCTCGCTCTGCCAGTAGGAGGTACTTCTGATGCTCCTGGCGCTACCAAGTTACTGAGATTTTAATCCTCTCAAATTGTAACTGACTGAAGTAAATATCGGTCTTCTCTTCACCTTCCCTGAAAATACAGTTACTTTATAAGCCCAAAGTTTGAAGCCACTTTATAAGCCCAAAGTTTGAGGTTGATGGCTTATCCATTATCACATACACTTAAAAACAAACAAAAAAAAAAACCCTTACTTAATCCTTCCAACAACGCTTTAAGCAGGTGTCGTATCTCTATTTTACCATGAGAAAGTAAGGCTTAGGAAGGTCAAATGACCTTCCTAAGTTAGTAGTTAAAGGGGATTTTAACCCAAGCAGTCACAGGTCTATGCACAGTGCTACAGGATGCTCCAAACCACTGATGACCAACTGGTGTGCCACGGCATGCCCGCGCGCTGCGAGAATTTTGAAAACATGCAGTACCTGACTATTTAGTCAGGGGCACTGACCTCTTTTCCCTTAGACTGTCAAATAAAAAAATGACAATGGCCAACACAATCACAGCATTCTGGTGTGACAGAATCAAAATTATACTTATTTTTTGCCAGATCAGCAAAAATGTAGTTTTTTGATGTGCCACCGAATTTTAGTCATCAGTTGATGTGTGCCCTGAGATGAAAAAGGTTGGAAGTCGCTGGCCTCCATGAACACACAGCGATAAACTCAGTTGTTCTCACACGGTTTGAGGTAGTCATTCTTACGCCTACGTTACACATGGCCTGAGACCTAATATGATGACTAGCTGGGCAAAACCAGGGTTTGAACGCAACTGTCTCACTCTTAAATATACACTACAACTCACTGCACAACCCTGCTTCTCACCAGTCCTTCCCAGCCCCTGAAGATCCTTTTAACACTATTCAGTGGCTGTTACTGAGCTCTGACTATATGCCGTGTACTAATGAGGTCTAAAATTCTTTTTGTTTAACATACATATATTAACTTTATTTTAAATTATAGTTTACATATTATATTACTGTCAGTTGTATAATATAGTGATTAGACATTAATGTAACTTACACAGTGATCACCCTGATAACCCTAGTATCCACCTGACATGGTACATCGTCAATATATTATATACAATGTTCCCTATGCTGTATTTTATGTACTGGAAATATATATATATTTTAAAGTATATATATTTATTTTATTATAGTATAAAGCTATTATAGAAATGTATCTGATTTCCACATTTCTGTCCAATTTCAGAAGCATTTTTCCATATTCTGAATATGTTAATTTATAAACAATGATATGAATATAGTTATTAATTACAAATGTTGTTTCAGTCTCAGTTTTTTCCTTTGTGTAAAAAAAGCAATGGTTCGATGCCACGAAGTAGGTGGCAATGCCTTAACCGCATGCATGTTGTTAGGCCCAAGGGCCTCTTCCATCCTTGTCAAGGGCAGTGCTAACTTTCTCTCCTGTCATACAACACCTAACATTCTTAAAAGAAGGAATGAAGGCCTATTCCACATGGAGAAATATGAGGGGGGAACCAAAAAAAATGAGATTATCTCCTGGAGGGTGGGCCCCTTGTAGCACAGGCTTCCCCCATAGGTGAGTGTTCTAGGAGCCCATCTGTATTGGTGTACCAGCTGGCGTTGTTGTGAGAGGCTGCATTCGGCGTCAGTGAATTTTTTTGAAGATTCTTTCCATGCATTTGCCTATTTCCTGATGGGTGATTGACAAGTGCGCCTGCCCTCACCACACTACGTGTTCAGCAGTTTTTGACCAAAAACAGCATGACTCCCGAGCCCCACCCTCCCTATTAACCTGATCTCACCCCGAGAGACATTTGTTTTTGCTTTCCCCAGATGAAAAAAGTTCTCAAAGGGAAACATTTTGTTAATGTGGAAGAGGTGAAACAAAAAACGGCAGTAGCACTGAAATACATCAAAATTGGCAAGCTCAAAAACTATTTTCAGCAGTGGGAAAAATGTCTCCATGGGTGTATCGCATCAAATGGAGAGTACTTTGAAGGTGACTGAAGTTTAAACATGTAAGAATAAACACGCAATGTTTTACAAATAAATTCTGGTGTTTGTTGGGGGTTCCCCCTCGTAGATTTGCATTGCCACTTAGGAAAAGAGATACACAGTAACACAGCATACCTTTAAAAAATTACAGAAAACAGTAGATGTGATTCTGCATAATGAAACAAAAGAAAAGCCAGGGGCGTGAAACCAGTCTGCCCTTTGACATTGTTGCCCAGGGTTTCTCCAATAAGAGGTAATACTTGGTTAGAAGACAGAAAGGCAAGCGTCACAGTGGCAGCTTCTAGCAAGCCAGCCTCCTCTTCTCCACGTGCCCTCTCAGCAGACTTTTCCTCTGGGAACAGCCCGGAGCCACCAACGCAATCCAGGGTTGGGAATAGGCTGGAGCTAATCCCTTCCCAGGGATGTTTGTTTGGACTGACATATTTTCCCCCGATTCCAGTTAGCCCATTTTCCACCGTGTGAGTCAACCTGACAGTTTAAACCAACAGAAATATTACTTTTCCCCCCTAAAGTGTGGGTTAAATGCAACGTTTAACATAATGAGTCCAAGGGGGGAAAAGTTCACAGTAAAGATGAATACTCCCCTTGAAAAAAATTAGAGCCGATTAATAACTAAGTGGCATAAGTTTGCAAACAATGAAAGGGGAAGCAGGGTTTCTTCTTTTCTTTTCTTTTTAAAAAAAAATTAAATCACGAGGGCTATTGTTTTGCTTCAGAGCCTGAATGCTGATATATTTCATACATTATAGCTATTCTCTTAAAGGAAAAATATAAAACTATTTTATTAACCACTATTCCCCTATATTTACTGTTAGGTAAACAGCAGCCCTAGGTAACAGCTCTTTTTCTCCTAAATTACTACTTCCCTTCGCTCCCTGGAGACCCAACTAACTCCAGCCTGACAAAGATTGATCCTGAGCCCGGACGCAGGAAGGCGTGCTTCTCACAATGCGCCCTCACTTCGCAGCTCGCTGCAGCCACTCGGAACCCACCCCTGACCGCTCAGGGTCCGTTTGCTCTCGCTTTTCCCAGAAACACTTGTTTCTTAATAGCGCTCTCGCTAACAAGATGCGTTCTTGAAAATTGCTTTTCTCTTAGCTAATAGCAGGCTGAGGGTTTGAGTCGAAGTGAATCAGAACCATATGTATGACATGCATTTCTCTTACTGTGCTGGGCTTTTATAATTAAAGAACAATGCTACAAGTAAAGCACGCTTTGAGAAGCTACGGAAAGGCGAAGGTTGAATGGGATTGAGGATGGTCTACGAGGGCCACGTGGCCTTGAACTTTGCAATCTTGAGCTACCAGGGAAGATACCAAGCAGTTCACAGAAATCGCTAAAAGAATGTTCCACTTGCACGCTTTCTCACATTTATTTTAATCTCTCAATGCCTATTCCCTCTTGCCTCCCCACCCCTTACCTACCACCTCTGGCTCCTTTACTAAGATCTTCCTTCTTATTAAACTTAATATGCTACAGTTTAGAAACTCCTAGACCATGAGGAGAAGGTAGGTGCTCAATTATTGAATATGTGCCCAAAGCCTGGTCCTGGGATTATATTTAACTAATCTCATTAGTAAGCAATCTTAATGTCAATCTCACTGAAAATCCACAGGGTTTAGTGTCGGCTTACAAGGGTTATCATCACGTCCTTGTTCTCTGCAGGTCTGTGTGTGTGTGTGTATGTGTGTGTGTGTGTTTATGTGAGAGAAAGAGAAGAAAATGTCACTGTAGTAAAATTATCCTCTAAACCAGGCTTGGACATCTCAACCCGCAATTTCCTACCCTGTCACTTGTCCTTTGGAATCAGACTCCAATTTCCTTCTAGAAAGGACTCAGTCTTCCATTGATCAAGTGTCTCTCATGTCATGCACTGAACTACGCCACCTCTGATGTACCATCTCATTTAACTTTATCTCCACCCAAGTTAGGTAAGTGAGTAGGAGTGGAGTCACAGGTCCCCAAACCTAAACTAGGGTTTCTGAGGGGCCCGCGCAGACCCGCTTGGTTTTAGATCCAAAAGGAGATCGGGTATGACAGTGATTAGGGAGCAAGAACCTCGTGGTAGGCTCTGTCTGCTGCCTTGGCACGGGCCTGGGGAGCTGTCCACCGGGGCACAGTTCCTCCTCGAGTGGCCACTTGAGTGTCTGTTGTCAGCACTCTGGGAAGGTCTGGCTCTGGACATGGTTAAGCCTTCTGAGAGGTAAGCCCATTTCAGGCGTTCAGGCCAAGGGTGGGATGGCAGAGACCAGGACAGGGATGGCTCCTTGGAGGGGGTTATAGCACACCACACCGTGGTGAACTGCAGAGCAGGCACTGGGAGCCGGGGTGCAGATCAGAGCACCCCCGTGCATGGCTAAGCGACCTCGCACAAGTCACTGTTCTGGGCCTCATTTTCCTCAGCCGTGAAACAGGGCTGCTGGTGCCAGCCTTTCCCTCCTCACATGGAATTGGGGGAGGTTAAATAGAATAAATGAAAAACACTCGCTGAAAAATAGCCCATGCGCCTGTTGAGCACGGCATGGACGCCATCTCTGACCTTCTGTGTGGCACCCCGGGGTGCCGCCCTTGCTATCCTTCCGGGGGCAGAGGATGGACGATGGCACTGGAGAAAACTCTGCAAGGCTTTCCTCCTCCCGGCCTTTTCCAGGACATTACATTGAGAGCCCTGGGCCCGCGCCACCTTTCTAAACCAGACCGGGGCCTCTCTCCCCGGTCTCCGCTGAGAACCCTGCCAGGGCAGAGCTGAGCGAGAGGCCGAAGGCCCTTCCGAAACTTCTCTCCAAGCAGCAACACGCATCACCCCTCTCCCAGCCTCGCTGTGTCCTCGTGGGGACAGGACTCAGCAGAGGAACAGAGCGATCGGCTAGAGGCCCTGGAAATCTGGAGGAATGGAAATGAAACGCAGCCAGGTGCAGTGGAGGCCGTGGTCGAAGGCGTCCCACGGGAGGAAATTGTGGTTCACTGAAGACAGAGATCGTGGGGAAGCGTCCCCCTGCAAGCCGCATTAGCCAACGCTGCTTTATGCGACTTACAACTGCAAAAGGTTTAGTATCGCCAGGTTCACACCCTCTGGGACAATGTTCCAGATGGGATGCTGCAGACACCCAGAGGAGAGGGGCGGGATGAGAAGAAAAAGAAGGGAAGGGGGGGAAAGACCAAATTTGAGAGTGGAGAAAAACAAGACAAAAGAGAATAGGGAGGGCGACTGGTCCCTGGGAGGGTGAGGTCACACTTTTTGTCCAGAACGCACGTTCAGCTGTGTTTGTCATTCACAGAAAACGAAACATGGAAGCACGGGCCATTTAGTCCCCAATTTCCCTTTGCCCCCTACCGCAGCGACACTTAACGTTAAGGACTCTGAGTTCAACCAAGTCCCTCCGATCTCCATCTATGCTCCTCTGAAAAGTAACACAGGAAGAAACAGGCGTGCATGCATCTGCCCGTGTGTGCATGTGGACTCGTCTGGGGGCATTTTCTGCAGGAGCCCCTTCGGTGGGGCGGCTGACACAGCAGGCCCGGCTCGGGTCCCACGAGGCTTCACCCTGTCTGAAGGCTGGTCACGGAGCGAGGTCGGGTGTACTGCAGAGGCTGATTACGGCTCTCACAAACGCCAGCTCACATCATTTCCGTGGCTACGAATTTAAAGAAAATATTTGCCTGGCAAAGAAGAAAAACACGGCAAACCGTTTCTGTGTTATCACCAAGGGGTGCCTACTCCCCTCGGGGCCCTTTTCTTTGTCATGAAGTGGGCCCGTCTGACCTGGGCGAAGTTATCGAGGTGGAGCAATTACAGGAACGAGGGCCAGATTCTTCCAATTAGGTGACTGTGCACAGACCTTTGCCATGGCTGTGGCAAAAAAACTACTGTTCTGTCCCCCATTCCCACTGTTCAAGTGATAAATGACCGCCGGCCCGCTCTCCCCAGAGCCGAGCGAGGCCTGTCTCTGGACAAAGGCCAGGGAAAACAGAACAAGATTTATAAGAGCTAAAGGCAGGGTGAAGAAGAGCCGCAGGGCATGGGGGAAAGACCACATGAGAAAATGTGGCGCGTTTTAGTAGCTGCATGGTACTTTACGGTGGTGGGTGGGGGCGGCAGGGGAGGTGGGGGCTGGTGAGGCTGAGTGGCCACCGTCGCAGAGCCAGCCTGCAGTGACTGCGCGGCCCGGGCTTCTCCTCCGTGGGCCCAGCTCTTCGGAAAGAGGGATCACTGGTCCCGAAACCCCGACCTGGCTCCTTCATTCACCCCCGCTCCTTCCAAACAGACACCGTTAAAGGAATGTATTTAAAACTAAGGAGACAAATGGAGACAGAGAAGGGCGGTTATGTGCCGCGGAGATTAAAAGGCATGACGGTACAATTAAAGATATTTACCGGAGAAATTTGAGCCCCATTACACGCTGGCGTACAGTGTGCGAGGAAGAGCTGTTTTATATCATTAAAGACAAAAACCAGGTCTATAGGTAAGCTTTAAGAACAATAAACATCCTGGATTCAAGAATAAGTCTGTCAAATGAAGGGATATTGATTTTGGAACAAGGAATATTATGTCAAACAACATTAGTTTAATTGATCTGAATTTAGTTTAAGTACTAAAAGCATTTATATACAAACAGAAAATGAAAATTAACTGCAGCTGAGTCCGCTGCCGGTTCTCAGGGGCTTCGCCGAGACGAGAACCTGGCACCCAGCAGGCCCTTTGGAGTCGCAAGCACACAGTGGAGCTGGAGTTTCTTCCCCTGCACGACCGTGGGGAAGGCAATGTGCTTTCTCTCAGAGGTAGGAACATTTAACACCGGCGTTTGACTTTTCAAAATACACAAATGCCGTTTCTTGCTCAGAAGGAATTCATGAGAGAACGCGGGGCGAGGCCAGGAGGGAGGAGCCGAGTGGGTACGCGCGTATGCGAAATGCTTCTGGTCCCCAAGTGAATGAGACAGGCCCGGCCCCGCCTCTGTCCACTTGGCCCCATCTGAACCAGGGCGTGATAAAGCTGCTTGTGCTCTGCACAGAGCTGCCCCTTTCAGCGGACGCCAGGCCCCGGGGACAGGCTCCAGGAGAGCCCCTGGGTGTGGAGCCTGGGCAGGACAGGTTCTCAGTGCTCAGTGCCAGCCTTAGTGCCTCCACGGTGAGACCATGGAGGGAGACTTCCAAAGTGCCGCAACCCACTTCCTGCCTGTGCTTGGCTCCTCCTGAGAGAGACCGCAAATCGAGCCCTTTCTCCTTCTTCACCCCGATCCACAGCCACCCCGCAGAACTCACTGGGGTGGAAGAATGCAAGGGAAGGGCACGGCGGTAAAGCCAGGGCAGAGATGAACACTTTCTCTGTCGCTACCAAAGTCTGTGTGCGGGCCGAATGGTGCTTCCACTGAAGGGTCATTCAAGGGGACTCCCGGGGCCCTTCAGAAGGCCGAGGCCCCGGTGATCACTGCACATCCGCCTGCAGAGGGCTCACCGCCCAGATGCGGCGGACCCTGAGATTGGGTGGGAACCGCTCCCTTTCGTCTCAGACTCATAGTTTAAACCGGGTCAGTACAGCAGCCAGCGCATTTCCGCTGTTTTCGGAAGGCCTGACAAAGGCCCGGGGATGTTGGTTTGTTTACATCTTGCCGCCTGTGCTCTCTCTCCCCTGAAAGCCGACTCCACTCCAATATCAAAGGACAGTCGAGTGGGGCCGGAAGATCTCCCCACTTCCAGCCCTCCGCTGGCCCTCTAACTACAGAGTGCCGCACACTGCTGCATTCGTAGCTTCACGTGTGAACACGGTCACAAAAAACGACAACTAGCCCCATGCCACGGTTTTCCATCTGTCCAGACCCTTCGCCACACACAGGAGGGTTAGTTTTGGGGTTTTAGCTATGAAGGGGACCTTGATATGAGCTCTCAAGATACAAGTTACCCTGTCTGTCTTGATTCTTCTTTCATTCCATTTTATACATTTGAAACATTTTCTATCAAAATATTTTCCCCCTCTGATATCCCCAGCCAGCATAGTCGGAGGGGGAGCAGAGTGACCGAGGACCAGGAGAGCAGTGTTCTGGAAAGACATATCTAACTTGCGGAGGATGATGCAATAAGAAAGAGGACATGGGTCAAGGCCTTGGGTGATAGAACATTCTGGAAACATTCACTCTGTGCAAGGTACTGTGTATTAGTGTCTCACAGACTCTAAGGAACTAATATCCCTGGGCTCATATTCATCTTACACTCTCATCATGTGCAAATTGAGTATCTTTCACGTGCCAGGACATGGGTAGAGCACCAAAGCCTTTCACACTATCCCTGCCTTTGGCAAAGGGAGCAGATCACCTCAGCCTAGCCTGGCTTATATACACACAAGCCACTAGAAGAACCTTAAAAACAAAGAGGATTGCTCTTCCAAGGGAGAAGGGTGCTAGGTTCTGAATGTTTGTGTCCCTCCAAATTCATACACTGAAATGCTAACCCTTAACGTGACGGTATTGAGAGTCAGGGACTTTGGGAGATGATTCGGTCATGTGAGCAGGCCCCTCTTGAATGGCATTAGAAACCTTATTAAAGATACTCCTCACCCCTTCCACTGAGTGATGACACAGCAAGAAGTTAACTGGCTGCAACCCAGGAGAGGGTCCTACCAGAACCTGACCGTGCTGGTACCCTGATCTTGAACTTCCACCCTCCAGAACAGCATCCTGAATGAAGACAAGGAGCAGGGCAAGGAAAGTGTTTGGAAAGGGTTAGCCCGCCCAGGAGGCTGCCAGCTGGAGCAGGTGGGCGGGAGAAAGGAGGTCCCATGAAGAACAAGAGCACAGAGGGTGCAGGTGCCGTCTGCACGATGCTGCAGGCCCACGCGGCTGGGTCACAGGGGACTGTGGGGAGAGCCTGGCAAGCATCCTGGACGAGAGCAGTCACGGCTTCCTAACCTCCTTCCTGCTCACCTTTCCCCTCAAGAGACTGTAATGACTGAGAGGCAGATGGTCTTTGGCCTGAGTCGGTCTCCTCCATTTCTTAGACATGGGACCTTGGACAAATCACTTAACCTTTCCAGACCTCAGTTTCTCCTTAGGAAATATGCAGAAAATAACAGCTATCTCCCCACAAAAGTGGAAGCGAGGTTTAAATGGAGACACCCTATGAGAAAGCCCTTATGCATAGTACAAGCTTAGGCTTATGGGGACACTTGGTCATGTGATCCAGAGAGGCCCGCACATTGAAATGCAAAGGGGATCTGGGTTTCTCTGTCCTGAATTTAGGAAAAACTCCCAGTAGTTCTCCTTACGTGATGCTGAGCACATTGCACCCTTTCCCCAGGACTTATTTTCTTCATCTAACAAGAGTAGAAGGCCAGTGTCCATTTCTAAGGTCTCTTCCAGTTTAAATTTTCAAGGGCAGAGTGTAAAGCTCATTGAGCAAAATCTTCAGATTCCTGAAGACCTTGTTTAAATCCACCTCCTGGAGTGTGACTGTTATATGTCTGAACTGTACAAATTATGAAATATGAAATAAATATATGCACATATACGTAAACACATGTGAGTCTATATAGACATGCATGTATATATGTAACTCAATTGTTCCAACCAGGGACATCGGTCCAATGCCTGGAGTTTCTCTTTTCCTTTCAGGATTCAGCATTTGGCTCAGTTCCAGTGTATTCTCGCGTCTCTGAATCTGGTTCCCACAAAGATCTGTCTTCTCTCTCTGGTTAGAAGAAATTCATGCTGGGCATTCTGCCAAGCACTTGGGGCCTTGCAGTGTTCTGCTGTGACCCGTGGGGTTGCCTCCTTCCTGTGTCGTGGCTGTGGGAATGAGGGGAGGCCTACCATGGCCCTGCTGGAGCTGGGGCGGAAGTCTGGGGCATGAGAGGTTCACCCAGCTCAAGGCTGGACTCCCTACATCCACGTCTCAAGCATCCCGGCCAACTATGCCCTGATGTACCAGTGCCCAGTGGAGCGGCCCTCAGGAAGAGAGAGGGGCCTGCCTGTTCTTCTAGAGCCACCATTGCGAATGGTGTCTGTCACACTGAAACAGCCCTTTATGGTTTACAAAACGACTGCACCCTTGACCTGATGGAAGTCAATGCTGGTCATCAGCACCCAAACACGTACTCAGTTTCCAACGCATGGGCCTGTGGAATTGTAGGGGCCATCTTTGGAGGGAGTGCCTTCCTATTTTGACCTCTAGTTATCCTGGAAGGACCCAGATACATCCTGTCTGGGGATAGGGTGTTCTTAAGCTTCAAGGACGGAAGGGACAAAGGTTGGCATTTGGCAAAATGGAGACAAAGTAAATGATGAGGAGACTCTACCCTCCCCTGTCATGCCAGGCTCTCATCAAAGTGTCGTTCCTACTTCTCCCACAGCCTTCCTGTTCCTCCTGGCAATAACCGCTTTCAGGACAGAATTTAGCAGTCTCTAAAGGCCCTTAAAACCCTAACATTTTATGATTCTATTTGAATTTCATCCAATTTCTTTCCATGAGATGAAGCTTGGGTATTAAGGAGCTTCAGAAATGCCGGGGCCCTTTGGGAGGAGAAGTAGGGGTTCCCCCACCTCAGCATTTCTCATGCTGCTATCATCATGGAGCCTGACCGAGGAGCCTGACAAGGTCTCCTCATCTGCAACAGAAGCTTGTCTAGGCCAAGAAGAAGCCCGAGAAACTGAGCCTGCTTCTGGAGAGACACAGCTCTTCTACCGAAGAACTTGAGTGTGGGAAACCAGACATGACCATGAACTTAAGAGCAGAAGCTATGGAGATAGAGACTCCACACCTCCTGGATTTAGGAGCCCATTGTCCATTAGTAGGAATACACATAAGAACATATAAATTCAATTAAATATTTTGAGTGATAAAATGGATGCAAAAGAGGGTATTGTGAGAACACAGAAAAGGGACACTGATCCAATCTATGAATTCAAAAACTATTTCTTGGCAGCAATGAAATCTGTTCACGTTGCATTTTAAAAGTGCTTTGTATATATATATTTTTACAGCATGTTCTTGTCCTTTATCTCTCAATATCCTCACTCTATTCCTGTGAGGGAGCCAGGAAAAGGAGCGTTACCTCTACTGACAGACGAGGACACCAGGGCATTGGCAAAATAAACAAAGTTGTACAGCTCGTTAATGGCAGAGAAAGAGCAAATGTATGTGTTTTATGCACTAGAGTAAAGTAGCAATTGTACAGAGCCTGGATGAAATAATGGTAAGATGTATACAGTATTTCGAACATAGTGGAAGAAAAAAAAAAGGGGGATAATCTGATACATTACAGCAGTATTTGATTTGCTTCAAAGAAAGCTGTCCTCTGAAGAGATGTACACTCTATAGTTCAGAAACACTCCCCGTGGTGGGGGGGCGGGCGTAGAGAAATGGTTGAAGGAGGTAAAAAAAAAGAAACTCTTATAGTACCATTTATAATTGTTCCAAAGAAAATGAAATAATTAGGCTTTAAACGTGTACAGATCTCTATGCTTAAAATTACTAAGTGCTCAGGAAAGAAATCAAAGAAGACCTTAATACATGGAGACATACTATGTTCATGGATTAGAAGACTAACTCAACAAAGAGGTCAATTTTTCCTAAATTGGTTTATAGATTTGATGCAATTCCTATAAAAATCCACAAGTTTTTTTTTTGTAGATATAGAGCACCTTATTCTAAATATATGTGGGAATAAATCTGTGTAAATTGTGTGTTTATGCCTGTCAGGTTTAATGCTGTCTATGTTACTTTGGAACACATGTTAACTTTTCATTTTTCTTCTGAAAGGCTTATTTAAAATGCAATAGTGTAAATAAAGACACAACTTTAAATATGTAAAAAAAAAGTACTATCCTACTTATAGATAGTTCCAAAAAATGTGTGCCTATTTCATGCTTTGTGCTTTGCATATTCTGTTCCCCTCACATGTAATGTACTTCCCCACCTTTCCTACCTGATATATTTTCACAGATTCTTAAGAATAAAACTTAAGCATTACTGGGCTCTGTTCACTTAGACCCCAAAGCACATGGCCCTGGAACCTCATTGTAGAGATAATTGATGGCTCTTTTGTCTAATTACTTCTTATTTCCGCCAGATAGTGAGATTCGTGAGAACAAGGATGTTCTTCTATTTATCTTTATATCCCCCGAATCCAATTGGAAGTTGCTTAGTAAGTGTTTGAATAAGCAAATGGACAAATAAACAAATGAACAATAGTTAATAATTAATCTTAACACAATGGTGTCAGTGGATTGCCTACAACTTCAGCTCCAGGATATAAAGAGCTGGGGAAAAAATAGCATTTCCAACTAACAATGAAAAAAGCGAGGCTAACTTCAAGTTCACAGAATTTTTAAAACCCTCAGGGAATGGAAGTTGCAGAGAGCTGGCTCAAAAATCTAAGACAGTGCAGTGCCTGTCTGAAGGGAGAGAGAAGGTGTGAACATACACTCAACTTGGATAGACAGAGCCAGGCACCGACCATAGGAGTTCAGCTAGAATTGCTAGCAAATTGGGAAAGGCGGAGTGGGAGCTGGTGGGACACCTCCAGAGTGCCGGATCACAGAAATTGTAGGGGTTCACAATATCCTCCCGGCTTGCCCTCTGTACCCCCCCCAGGGTATTCACATGAAAGATCAGAAAGGTGCATCTCAGTGCAGATCTGAGTGAGAGGCAGAGTAGCCCTGTGACAGAGACAAGAACTTCTCCTTAATCCTTCCCCTGCATCTCCACTGTGGAATGGGCAGTTATCTGAAGGGGTGGAGGGGAAGGGCAATGCCACTGACCGCAGGGCAGAGGGGAACATCACTGTAGCTAGGGAAAGGACAATGGCAGGAAAACCTAGTTCTGGGAGGAGAACAGAGTGACGTGCTGACCCCACAGCTAGAGCCAGGGGAGCCGCAGAGACAGAGAAGGTCCCTGGGCTGAGGCCCAGGGACGGGGTATGTACCCAAGACCAAGCTTTAGTTAGAACGGAGATCAGACTGTGCCACCACCACCACCAACTGAAGGAGTTTGAAATGACGTAACAGGAGCACACTGCTAGAGAGGGGAGGAAGAGCGACGGCAGCTTGCCAAGACACCCTCTCTGGGGTCGAACAAATGGGGGAACTAGAATTCAGAGTCACACAGACATTGCTCTGGTGAACCACATGCCACCCCAGCACAAAGCATCTCTACAGGAATGTGAAGGATGTGGTGCAGGGAGTGAAACCAAAGCAAAACGAGTAGCTTTAGAAAACTGTAGAATGTATTTTCTTTTCTAGAGTAGATGGAACATCCACCAAGGTAGGTATTATAGAGGGCCACACTGGCAAACCCTATCAAAGATTTAAGGAAGGAGAAAAACACCGATGCTCCGCAACTTCGCCCACAATAGAAGAGCAGACAGGATACTTTGCAACTCACTGTGTGATGCCAGAATTTTTAACTGTGAAAATCAAACAAAGGCATTATAAGAAAAGAAAGCTACAGAAAATATAGCCCTCATTAAGATAGAGATAAAAATTCTCTCTCCTTCAAATGTGTGTATGTATATTTCTCTCATTTTTTTTCAAAATAGAAATTTTAAAAATGGCATCAGTGTCTTTAGAATTCACTACAAAACTTTCCCTTTACCAGGACTTTCCTAAAACCTTCAGCAGAAATCTTAAACCATGATCTAGATTTGACCTGTCAGCCAAGGTGACACAGGTAATACACAGTAAAGGAAGAAGAAACCTGGGAGGTAAACTGTTGTCAAAACTAATATCATGTGAAATGGTACACATTTTAATCATGTGTCACTTGATAGGTTAGAAATAGAAGAGTGTAACAATACTTCACTGGTATTTTTGCCAAAGATACATGGCCTGAATCTACTCATGAATAAATGGCCCACAAGCCCAAGTTGAAAGGCATTCTGCAAAATCCCTGGCTTGTCATCTTCAAAAGTATCGAAGTCATGATGGTCAAGGGAGTGTTGAAGAGCAAGCCCGTACTGAAGGAGATTAAGATCAATGCACGGTTTTGGGTGGGATCCTGTTTCTAAAAGGAACGCCCTTGACTAACTGGAGAAGCTTGAATATGGTTATAGCACCATGTTTAGGGAAGAATGGTGCATCAGGTCAGCGGTCAGAGATTTACTCTCAAGTGGTTAAAAGAAGCAGTTCTTTCTACTGTCCTTGAAACTTATAGATTTAATCATAATCTAGACAGATGTGCATGAGTTTATTCAGAGAAACACTATTCGTAATTGTAAAATATTGGCACTAACCTATGCACCCACACATAGGAGACTGCTTGAATAAACCACGGCACATCCTGGAACGGGGTCTTTTACAGCTGTTTGCAGAGCGGTTCATGAATGGAACAAATGCATTGGACGGTGTACCGCACTCCCTGTGTTGAGCGTAAAATAATGACATCTGCAGTGGACTTGGAATTTCCGGGATATTTACGGGGAAATTACGATCATTTAAATCAGTGAGAGCTGAACAACGAGACCCCAGCATGTGCATCCTTCGGTTCTGAGTGTCAGGGCAGGTAGACAACTGTGGACTCTGCCTTTGTGCTCATCCCGTTCCTGTGCATTCCCAACGCAAGCGCTGCTCTCACCGGAGCGCTACGGTGTCCTCGACCCCCTCAGCATGCCCTCTGAGGGAAGCGCCTGCACCCGGTTACCAGGGTGGCTTTTTCTTTTTCCTTTTCCTGATACTTCTTTCAGGACACCTCAGGGTAGTCATAAAATCACATTCTCTCCTTGTTCTACTTTGGTCAAGCTGAATATACAACTGAACTTAAAGAGGCCAAGAGTCACCAGCATCTGAAAATCCCCAAAGGTGCTGTTTTCACCAGGGTGACCAAGGAGGGCAAGGGGTTAAGGACCTGGGAGGCCTGAGAGGGGATCTCAGGGTGCTAGCTCAGCCTCGGTCCAAGGTTGGGTGGTACACTGAGGTATGCTAAAAGGCTCTGGGACCACCTACACCAAGACGGAGTTACTGACATTAGCCCTTTTCTGCGTGATATGACAATGCAGCACGCTTTCTGGTATTGGGGAAAGCCATTCACTTGTCATTTTGAAAAAACTCAAACGATTAAGGTTGTTATGGAGTAATACATGGTACAGAAGATTGCCACCTCCGATACTACGGCTCTTACTTAACTGGTGAATTCATTCATTAGATGGCATATACTTGGTCCAAAGCAGAATGTACAAAGACATTAAGTTTGGCTAATTATCCTCACCTGGAAATGCAACCGCTTTAGGAAGGTGTGAGTGTTCTCAGGTGTGTCCTACACCCTCCCCTCATGGTATTTCTGAACATATAAATTCTATGTTTAAGACAACATGGTGAATAATATCTATTTGGGAGTGTTACTTTTATTCATTCACTTCAAAACAAAAAGGTATTATCAAAAATAAGCCCAAACTTTGGAGACTCTCATGAAAACTGTTAAAACACGTATTTCCATAATAAATCAAAACTAGCAAATGACTATTCTTGAAAATAACAAGCTAGAAAACATTTTAACAAGTGCCAAATGGATATAAAATTGTTTTATGTGATGTTTCTGAGATAGTCCTTTTAAAATATGCTGTATGAACTATAAAATACAACTTATTATTGACATGGTAATTCAACAGAATAACCATAGATGCCCAGGGTGCCCATTTCATCACATGTATATCGCAATGATCTGAACACTAAGTCAAGTTTAAAAACCTCCGGCACCAATGACACTGATTAGAATAGCAGTTCTCTTAAATAAACACTTACTATGTGCTTTGCATTGAGTTGAGCATCTAATGTACATTTTTCTCATTTCATCGTTACACCAGGTCAAGCGGTTCCTCTCTAATTTAGCAGTGAGGAAACCATGGCTTAGGAAAGTTCATTATCTCGCCCCAAGCTACATGACAGTATGTAGCCAAGCCAATATTTACAACCAGATGTGTCCAGCATCAAAGCTTCTGCTCACAACAAAACAAAAGCATAATCCAACATATACACATATTCAAGTTCCACTAGCAACACTGAAAAATCAGTCAGGCAGCCTAACTTCTATAGACCCACTATAAGAATAGTAAGAATGACAATCGTTACTTAAGAACTCAAAATTTAGAAGCAGGACAATGCACACACATTTTAAGCCAAATCTGGACTTTATTAGGGGAATGTGTCATCAAAAAAACTAATAATGCCCTCCAAAATAAAGCTCAGTCTTTACATTTAGCGTGGAGATGCTCAAGAGAACATGCCCCAGTCCCACTGTTTACGCTTCTTGGTTTGAATGCCCAGCATTTTTCTGCCGTGTGACAAAGTCGTGAAAATAGAGTTGTGATTCACTTAGGAAATGGATGATATCTCTGCCGTCTGCTTTCCTTCCTGTCCATCCTTTTGGATTCAAATAAAACAACAACCTCGTGTGTGTAGCCCAACTGTGTGAAAACAATGGCCAAGGTGAGTGAAACTTCCTGATGCTGAAAATATCATAAAGGAAGGGAAAGAGAGAAAGCAACGAATGCAGATATGACACTGAAGATCATCCAGCTGGTACAGCCGTGTCATATTCAGGTAGAGTCTGGAGCAGCCCGGCAATTTCAACGGCACCAACGCGCGAAGAGGATATCCTGACAAATGCACGTGAAGACTGGACATTTCCACAAAACAGAAGAGAAGACCGGTATACAGCCATTCGAGGCTTCTATTTGACCTCACTCTTTCTGACTTCCCACAGTGTGACCTATTTGTTTTTTGCAACTATTCGTTGATCATGAGGCTGAAATATAACTTAGCCTAGAGTGGGAAGGAAACACATAGGAAACCAGGGTCAGTGTACTGTCTCTTTCCCCAGATTTATTTGTCTGGATCTCAGTCGATGGCGACTGAGAACTGGAGGACAGAGAAAAGCTTTGATGGAGAAGAGAACATCAGGAGAAATTAACCAGGCTGTTTGTGGATACAATCGTGAAGTTTTGCTCACCATTCATTATGATCTTTGGTTTATTTCAGTGAGGATTATGTATCATTAGATCTAAATATATCAGTACTACAGTCATTATACCTACCCTCAATGTACTGAGAAAGATAACCAAGGGAATATTGTAACTGATTGTGGTTTAAAGCACAAATAAACCACGAACTTGAAACCTGAATGTGTAGCACGAATGTGAAAGAGACGGTACAAATGTTCATTATTGTATGCTGGCATGGATGGCAAGCCCTAGCAAGTCCGAAGCTTCATTTGCACTTTATTGGCAGTTACATTTCCATAATGGAAAGAACCACATCAAATTCTTCAGTTAATAATTGTGGCCGTTAAGTCTTTGAAAAGGCATTTGATAAAGAACTACTGTAGATCCTAGAGGCTTACTGACTTGAAAAGATGTCAAAACATCTCATGTTTCTCACAGTATATTACTTCAAGGGTCGGGCACATAGCTCGCACCAGGCGTTTACTTTTAATTAACATTTTCTCTCATTTCCTTTACCACCTCTCTGGCTCCACTCTTCACCTGAGCCGAGGGGCCAAACACTCACTAATGACACCCGTTAGCTTTGTCTTTACAAACATCAAATCGATGAGCAGACACCCCAAATCCTTCATTAGGTGGGTCATAAACTGAAAGCGCTCTTTGATTATAATATGATGAAAGATTTATTAACAAACATGTATTCAGCTAAATCACAGTATTGGCAGGTTTATGGGATGGTCTCTCCCCAGCTGACAGGTGGGGGCTGGCAGCCGCTGTGGGAATGAAAACGCTCAATCCGGTGTAGCCCCTAATGATCTGATTACTGCCTGGTGGAGGACCGGGCGAGGGGCTAGGGTTTCAGAGTTTCTTTGGGTGTGCTAGGGCCTGACATAGAAAAAAAAAAAAGCATGTACCACACTTTAGAGGACAAAATGAACATATGCTAAATGAAATGGAATAAACTAGGGTCTAACAGAAGGGCTGTGGTCAAGGGACTAAAAAGAGTGAAAACCTAAAGAAGAAAAGATGGAAAGAGGGATGCTGGGAAATGCCAAGTCACTTGCAAGTGGGTTTCCTTCTCCACAGTCCTCTGGCAGAGATTACTTGGAGGACGTTGTAATGTGTAATGATTGTTAGAAATTTAAAATACAGAATAAAGTCAACAGTTTGCTTAAATCACATCATATGATAAATCTATGTAGAAATAATAATAGTGATATATTATGAGCTCCCTGAAAATTAAAAATGGTACATCTCTTGAGAAAGTGATGAGCAAAAATCTTAGTTCTAATACACCATTGGACCAGATGAGACTGTTCACTGCGCATTCACTCATAGTTTTAGAGTTTTCACGTCTGGTCCTGTAGGTGGAGGTGTACTCCTAAACCACGGTGTCTGAGAAACTCTCAGAAACTCTATGAAATTACCAGCATTGTTAAACTGAACCCCCCAAAATGCTGAATTGTATAGTGAAGGATAACCAACTATTGTGAATAATCACAATAATTTTTGGTGGGTTCAGATTTTTGCAAGATCTATTTACCTAAAGTAAATTTTTCTTATCCAAAAGCTTGTTTTCTTTTTGTCATTAGATATACTTTGGACCATACACTTATTTTCCCATTTGATAGCTACTGACGATTGTTGCATCAACTGTAGAAAACTTTTCTAAATTAATAATTATAGGTGAAATTAACGACAAATGCCTTAGTTTGAAATGTGGCTTCAGAAAAAAAATTGCTATTTAAAGAAAATTTATATGTTTCTGTGTAGATGTTAAAACTAAAGAGTGATAAGTAGCATAAAAAGGGATTATGTTCTTAACCCCTGTGTTTAGTGAAGGGCGAATGGGGAAAGGAAATTCCTTGGACTCTTACCACTAGGAAAAACTTTAACTATCTTTTCTTTTAATCCTCTCAGTAAAGATATATTTAGACAAGTTCAGAGGATTTCCTCAAATGTAGTCTCTATAAACACAGTATTGGCTTTCCATCCTATGTACGCAGATGCGAAACCATGGAAACCTCTGAAGGAAGCCCCGGTCTGCTGATGTTAATGAAGGTCTCTGCCACCACCCACTTCCACAGGGAAGGGAAGCACGGAGTTCGTAGTTGACGCAAAATAGAAAGAGGTGTTTGCGTGTGTACACAATAATGCTCCTTCGAGTATACAAATAATCGCAACAGCACCATGGTCCAAGCGCCAGTCACTGTACCTAGCAGCGTGCTGTGTACTTTCACAGAGACAGTATCGCGTGCTGAAAGGCTATGTGTTCCTATGATGATCTTAGAATAAAATGCATGGGATTCGCCATTTCCTCACTTTTATGAATTCAGATTACCAGGGGATATTCACCAGGCTAGAGATACTTCTTCTGTAAGGAAGAAGATGCACTCTGTGCCCCCTTACTTTTAGTTTATCATTAAAACAGCAATCCTTATCATTACTATGGCGTTACAGGCTTGACTACAAAAGAACACGTAGCTTCCGAGCTGCTACAAAAGAACATGGAGCTTCCGAGCTGCTAACAATATATAGGATGGTGACGATTGTTACTCTTATTATGGTTCCTGACAATAAGATCTTCCAACTAACATTTGGAAGGGCTTCTCCTCACACTTTGACCTTTTATGACACCTTCACTGGTCCACATGCCAGGGAATTGAGACTCAGGATTAAAGTGAGCAAGCCCTGTGCTTTTAGCCGCCTCCTATGTCCACTAGTTCATAAGGGCATATTTTACCTCCCTAAAAAAGACCCAGTGCTTCCTGAGGACAGAGAAGACATTCCTCTGTCTCTTCTAGTCCCCACATCTTCCAGACAGGATGGGAGATGGGAATTCTATTCAATGAACACTTAGCAGCTCATATGGCTGTGGAAATTGGGAGACTGTCAGTCTGAGGAGCAGATTTCCTAAAACAAAGCATTCGATATCATTTATGAGTAATTCAAAGTATATTTTATTGGAAACTTACTTTGTGGGAAGTAGCCCTTATGGAGCTATCCTTGGCTGTACCTCTGAGATTTCATCCATCTACAGAAGCTTCAATATCTGTATTTTATTTTCTACAAAATTAGATTATGGAATCCCTTTAGTTACGGAATCCTTCAGCAAATGTTACCTGGACATGCCATTGTGTGGAGGACAATGTGGTCCTTACACTTTAGGAAAGGCAATTGAGACTCATAGAGATGACTGCTACAGTGGCTGGAGCATAGTGAAGCACAATAAGTAACTGATAATAAGTTGTCATAAGTAACAGGATGAAATCCATGCCGTGATGGAATGATCCATCAGCCTCCAGATGAATGAGGAGGTTATTCTAAGGTGGGCAATGGGATTGGGAGGATAAGGTCATTCACAAATACTTATTTTTATTAGGTAAGGTGTATGCTAGGTTCTGGGGATTACAGATGAAAATAAAAGACTTACAGACTAGTAGGAAATAGATAAATAGCACTAAAATGTAACGTAGTCGCCCTACACTGAGGAAACAGAGGGTTCCATGGGAGCCCAAAGGAGGATATTGCACTGTGGCACGGAGAGCTGGTTCCCTGAGTCTTCCCCAGAGTAAGACAAAGGCATGGAGCGAGAATGCTCTAAGCAAGCAAGGCCTCCATAGGAGCACTGAGACATATTTTAATCAATGAAGAATAGGCAAAAGAGACGATCTCGCTATGACTGAAGCAGGGTAGCAGGGGAGACAGTAAGAGATGAAACTAGTGCAGGGACTTATGGACTATATTAAGGAGCTTGGGTCTCATCCAGCAGCCAATGAAAGATCAGCTGAAAAGCTCTTAGTAAGACAATGTGTAAGCTTGTATTTCACAAAAATCACTCTTCTGTTCAGTGAGAAGAATGGTTAGAGGGGTCCATACAGAGGAATAAAAAACAATTCGTTAAGAGACTACTGATAAAAATACATGTGACTGATTATAATAGCCTAATTAGAACCATGAGAATAGGGGTGAATAGAAGAGGATATTATAGCTAGCAAGAAAAATAGATTAGATAGATAGATAGATAGATAGATAGATGATAGATTTAGTTTTAAAATTTAGGTATATATTTAATTTTTTAAAAGATTTTCTTTATTTATTTTAGACAGAGGGGAAGGGAGGGAGAAGGAGAGGGAAAGAAACATCAATGTGTGGTTGCCTTTCATGCGCCCCCTACTGGGGACCTGACCCACAACCCAGGTTTGTGCCCTGACTGGGAATCCAACCAGCAGCCCTTTGGTTCACAGGCTGGCACTCACTCCACTGAGCCACATCAATCAGGGCTATATTTAATTTTTTATGTCTGATTGGATATGGGAAAGAATAATCAAGGATGACAGCAGGCTTTGAATGTGAGACGGTGAATATGATACACCATGGTCTAAGTTTAGCAGCCATGAATGGGGCAGAATCCAGAGTAAAAATAATGACTTCGAGTGAGACATATTGACTTTAAGATGCTTGGGAGATGACCATTGCTTTTTACCCATTAGACAGTTGAAAATATGGATCTCAAGCACAAAATGCAGAGATAGACTGAAAATGTAAATTTAGGAATTATCAATGGATGGGAAGTAATCAAGTATTTGACAGTAGAAGTGATTACCTGAGAAACACAACAAGTTAACGATGGACAGAGGAAGAGATTCTCACAAAGAAGAACAAGAAAAATCAGAGGAAAATTATGACAGAATCCATCATCCTTAGCCAAGGAAAAAGGATTTTAAGAAGGGGGTTACTTAACTGTATCAAATGTTGCTGGGAAGTCAAGACAAACACTAAAAAGTGTTCAGTGGCTTTAATAACAAGGAGGTTGAGGCTAACCTTAATAGGGACAGTTTTGTTGAGATTTTGAGGATGGGACTAGTTGGAGAACTTGCTAAGGAAAGGCATTTTACAAAGGTGGGGAAGCTTCACTAACCAAGTTGTATGTGAAAAATGAGGGGAGTTTCCACTGGGAGAAAAAATAGTAGAAACTTCTGGCAGAGCGAATAGCTAAAAGGCAGGGTATGTGTGGTCAGTAGGGAAGCTAGTGAGGTGCCTGATGTAGTTGAGAACAGCATCCTGGAAGGATGTCGGATACACTAATTCGAGGCAGATCGCCGCATCCTTTGAAAATGGCAGACTGAGTGAGACCTTTGGGCCTTGTTCTGTGGGGCATGTGGGAGCCATTGCGAGGCTTTAAATATGCAGGCATCAAGTTTAGAATTACATTTTAAAAATATCCTAGGCGTAGAATGAACGGCAAATGGGAGAATAAGGACCATTCACCCATCAGTGATAAGGACTAATAGCGATGTCCTTCATCAGCACTAGCACACTGAGCGATGTCAGCACAGTCACTGTAGCCTCCGTAAGGTGTCATCTGTAACATGTCATAACGTGATCACGCTGCGACCACAGTGCTTTTCAAACTTGTGAAGTGCCTGCATGCTTTGCTCTGTTTGTTTGATACATGGCTTTAAAGCAAGACTAAGGAATTCCTAATAGCCAGACTTTCTCTCTCCAAAGGAATATAGATAACAATCCCCATTCAGATTCACTGTTTGTTCTACTTTGGAAACTGCCGGGAGAACTAGCCTGCAAATCACTCACGATAATCTTTTTAAAAGCTGCATTTCTTTTCGGTAAATAAGATTATTTGGCAACAATTATCACCATACCCACTCCCCTGAGTTCCTGGTGACTCAAACTGCCTCTAAAAGTCAACTTCAGGTGCCAAGTTGGAGAGATTGCCTTTCTTGAAAACACTCAAAAGTTTTAAAAGCATATCTAAAACAATCCACAAATATTTGGTACAACAGAAGCCTAGTTTCAAGACGTGCTGGCTGTACATTGTTTTGAGTTACATCTCTCACTTGCCTGGAAAGAAAAAAGCCTGCTAGGCATGGTTCTTGGGCAGGACTTTTAAGTCCCCAAACTGGCTTGAGTCCTATTAACCAATTAACACAGTTGGGTGCCACTTAACAGCCTACACTCTTACTGAGACCTACATCCCCTATTTGACCTTAGCACAACTACCATCCTTCATCAAATGCTTGATTCCAACAATTCAGGCATAGGGACACTGATAAGGGAAAAAAGGGTTTGCATTTCTGAAAGCGGGACGCCTGAGTCAATTTGTCCCAATTGTATCTTCTCAAGGCCTATTATATGGGCTGTGATTTCCAGGGATGAAAGCTGTGAACTCCCAGGTCACTTGTAAACTGATCACTCCCCAGTCTTTCCTCCTCCTGCTTTTAAGTGGTTTGAGGCTGGTAAATTGAAACCTGAAGAAACACAGAGCTCTGATCCCGGGGACCTCCAGAGCAAACCTGGACTTTGGCTGATTTGCTGTAGGAAGTAACTGCTTACTTACCCCATAATTAACACCACAAGCTGATCCTTGGAAGATAAAGTACAGAAGGTCAGACCAGAGATCATCTGGAGAAGGGTTTCACTGAAGCACTACTTTTAGTAGCTCTTGCGACTACTTCACTCGTGAAACAATCAGGTGTCGTTTGGAAAACTCTCCGCAGAAACGGAGGGAAGGGTGAATGACGCACCCCTGAATACCATCTCAGTAAACGGCCCGCGGCTGATGAAGCCCTGGCGCCTGTCGACTGGATACTGTCCTGAGAGGCAAAACATGCAATTTGTTCAGTGGCAAGTTAACTTACTTCTAACTACATTTTACTATTCTACATACAAAAAGAGCTGTCTCCCCTGGTTAGAAGTATTGACTGGCTTACCGTCCTGCATCAAATGAAGTCCCTTTTTTGAGCCTACAGGCCTCCGTGACCTGGTTTCCTGACGATCTTTTGCAGCTGTTCTGCTCCCCTTCACCGCCACGATCTCAGCCACGTGTAGCTCTTACAGGGCAATGAAGGCAATGAGTTCCCGGCTTCCGCACCTCCACACACACTCTTCCTTCACTGGGACGCCCTTTCTGCCTCGTCTCTGAGTCCGACTACTCCTCGTGCTCGAGCTCCTGCTTGAGGATCAGTTCTCTGCGCAGCCTTCCCCAGCTGTATTCGCAACATTCTCCTTCTCTGTGAGAGTACCACAATGTATATTATATATAAAATATTATATAAATAAGTACATAGTAGTTTTGTAATGGAAAATCTCAATCTCGCCTGTAATTTGTTCATCTATAAATATCAAAATATTGGATTTGAATGAAGAGACATGTCAATAGAATACATTGTTTCTGGTATCTTCACTTCCCAAATATCTCTAACCAAGGTCTGTCTTCATCCATGTTAATCAGTATCTGGGAGTCAATGAAATTTGAGGCAGACACTATTTTTAATGGAGAAAAGACCACTAAGGTGCAACCCAGCTCCAGTGAAATAGCTATCCATTCTTCCCTAGTATTCAGACAAAGCCCTCTTATCTGGGAACCATGAGGTTTAGATTTCAGCTGGAGCATGAACAAATGGGAAGTTCCTCCCTCGTATAGAATAGAGGAGTTAGAAAGAATCTTTCTACAGATATTTTCAGCTCCAAAAGTTTATGATTCTATGACACATCCAGGTACACTGTATAACTGTTAATACACATTTTTAAAAATCTACGTTCTGACAGTATAGACAATCAACCACATTGGCTAAATTTTTGTGAGTGCAATGCAATTATAGTCAATGTTTATTACCCATATGGGCAAGTTAGCATGATCAAGGCAAAACCTCCGCTTCTTCTTCGGTTAAGAACTATATTCTTGATCTCAATCAACCTCAAAATATATTCCACTGGTCCCAGGGGAGCCCCAAAGTGAGACTTCTCACACCACATTCACCGAGACCATTCGGAAGTCACGGTGGCCTGTTCGCTGTGCTGGCCCCAGGCCGACAGCCTCAGCCCCGTGCACGGATGCTTATGTTTCGGGACATCCATGATGAAGAAACAGTCTTCAAAGTTTAGCATCACTTTACATCCAACAATATACTTTATAGCACCATTCATATTATTAAAATAGAAAATAAGTTAAATATCCAAAAGTAAGGGCATTGATAGATTAGTAGATCTGGTATAGAAGCATAATGAAATACAACAAAGACATTAAAATTGTTAATAAGGATATATACCATGGAAATGCACTAAGGTTACAAAAAGAATAAAATATCCATTAAAGTTCCATTAACACCCAGAGGAATAATTAATATAAACGCACACTAAAATAATGTGTTACATAATTATAATGAGACATGCATGACTTTTTAAAACTTCCGCTTAATTTTTGGTAGTTTCCAAATTTTGTATAATGGGTATGTATTAATTCAAAGACCAGAAAATTGTGAATGTGTTTTAAAGGGCAAAATTGAAAAAAATACATTTATTATTCAGCCAGTTAACACTTATAAACCATATTAAATAGACTGCTCTAACATTAAAAAATATTCTATTTATGCAATAAACTGAAAAATATTTCATTAGATGAATAAACAAATATAATAAAGTTCAACTGAGCTAGAAGCAATATTTTAAGGCAAGTCTCAGAATGTATTTCTTAATGTATAATGTAAATGCATTTGTAACCAATAACCCATGTTTCATGTTTTAAAAACCCATGATGTATATATTTATGCTATAAATAGAAAGCACGTTTAAACTTACAAGGATTTAGATAATCAAAAGTGCATGAAAGGCGCTGTCTAGTGATGTGACTTTGAACAAGTTCTTTCTTCTCCAAAAACTCAAAATCAGCAAACCCAAGGCATTGCCTGAGATATCCCCTAAATTTCGCTTGAGTTCCAAATGCTGGTTTTCTAAGCTGGTTTTGTAAGGACTGTCACGCAGCAGATGGAAGTGCCAGGTTAAAAGGGGTCTCAGGGAATGCCCAGGAAAGAAATGTACCTTTCAAGCAGGTAAAAATATCCACAGGAAAAGGATCTAAAAGAAAAGAAAAAATGAGAAGGGTGGGGTGGAGGCAGGAAGCAGGGAGGGAGGGAGAGAGGAGACACATCAAAGAGAGTATAGTTTATGGGAAAAAAGCATTAGTGAAATATCTCTCAGGGATGTTCCAGGGTAGAAAAGGAGAACATAGATGAGATTCAGGTCCATGAGGCATCCTAAGGTGCCACAAAGTCCCATACCCATGCCAGAGTCTCTGACTCTGTGGCAGCTCATAAAATGGCATCTCACCGTGTATCAGCTGCATCAGGCCTTAATGCCACATCATCACCCACAGAATGGAAATAAAGCAGGGACAGTAAATGGCCGATATACACTCGATAAACAAATAGGTCAGTTGGTACAGATAAGAGATAATATTTGCACCATATCTTCATATGCACATTTTCCCCTGGGTGACCCACAGAAGCTCAACCTCAATATTACCAAACAGAAGCTCATTTTCATGCCCCACTCCTGCTTCTTTTCCAAGCACCTTTGCTTCAAGGACTGCTACCTCCTTATGCCTAGGTTTCAAAATCAAACGTTTGGTATCATCCCAGATGTTCTTTCTACCTAAAATTTAAGGAATGCCCAGTCTTACTTGTTAACTCCTAAATTCTTTGGGCTCAATTTATTATCTCAAGTCTGGATGACATCAACAGGTCCCTAACTGGTGTTTCCTCTAATATCACCTCTTAACCACAGTCCTGCTGCCTGCTGCTAGGTATCTGTCTAGACTGGAAATGACAGTACCATCTCACAGTTCTAAATCCTTGAATGATTCCCCTTCACTGTGTTTCCTCCAAAATAAGCCCGGACTCATTAGAATGACATAAAAGGCTGATCGGAACCTGCCCTCACCTGCTTGCCCTGACCACTGCATTATAGTAAGTGATCCACGGACTTCCAATGGTGTCTCTACACCACCCTCCCCTTCATTCTCCAACGTCTGCTTCAGGAGTCATCAGCTCTGAGAAATTTTCACTGACTCCCCCAGAGAACATTTCTTTCCTTTGCACCCACAAACATCTTAATGTGCCCCCCTTTATGCTTCTCTAGCACTGATCACACTACATTGTGATTATCTGTGTTCATATCTGTTCTCTCACTGAAATGCGATACCCTTGGGAGCGAGGATCTGCATTGTAGAAGCCTTTGTATCATCTGTATTTGCTCATTTTGTAAATAATCAGCAAATGTTTGCTACATAAATTAAATGAATACAATCCTTTAAGGATATATGGATATACACTTAGCAATTAGAGGTCAGGGAGTAATGTGTGCTATTATTTCAACAGTTATATTTTAACTATTTCCTGGGTCATGTTTCGTCTTTGTGCTACACAAGAAAAGTTCAGTATCTCATATCATTTGACAGTATCTGGCACAATGTACATGTGATTCCTTGAAGAAATAAACTAACCTTTGGGTCACTGGTCATGCAAAGTCACTCTTAAGAAACTAAGATGATAATAAAATAATTGGAGACAATGGATAAAATTAGAAATTTTGACCTAGATTGTTTTAACCAAGTATTGAACAAAACAGAAATAAATATAATATAATACCTCTAGGTAATTTGTTTCATCCTATTATCTTTCCTTGATTGTTTTAACCATTAACTCAATGTGAGAAATACTGGTTATAAATATATTCTTCTATCACAAACTCCAAAATGTGCATTCCAGTCTTCTGGAAACCTCTACTTTGTTCTGCTGCAGAAAACTCCAACCAAGCATTACTAGATTGTACTCATTATTTCAGTATTCTCTGTCACTAGCTCCTCCTTCTTCTCCCCCTCATTTCTGTGGAAGGCACCACTGCCCACTGTCCTAACTCCAGCTGAGATTCCAATGGCCTTTCCTTGTATTACTTTGAGAACATCTTATCAGATACATTGCTTCTTTCCTATCTCCTTATCTCTGTTATCCAAATCCCTCAAACACTTCTTTTTACAGTGGTGTCAGAGTCTAAAATGAAGTGCGATGTGGTCTGATACGTACTTCAGTTTGGATTGAAAAGTGTGCTGTGTGATAGAGCAGGCACTAGCCACATGAGGCTGCCGAGCCGCACTTCAAATATGGCTAGTGCAACTGGGAGATTGAGTTTTAATTTATTTTCATTAACTTAATTTAAATGACTACATGTGGCTAGTAGCTACCTTTTCGACCATGTAGATCTAGATCCAATTTTACAGTAACTAATTCAGAAACATTCAATATTACTCAATAGTATCCTAATGGCAAGAGTGAAATAAACTGAAAACTAATCAGGTTATTCACCATCTGATTCAACCTAAATGTCCATTCTTCTATCCCACTGCATTTTATCATGGCCCCCATGATACAAACATATGGGAATGCCCATAACTTAAAAACAGTCTCTTAGGTTTTCTCTTATGGGAGTTTGTTCAATCTCTTTTGCTCAAATTCCCAGCTTATTATGTTCCTCCTAAAAACCTGCCTATTTTTCAAGTCCCAGGAGATTCTAACATGCCATCTCCTCAAGGAGAATCAGTCCAGTGTCCCTCAGTTGAGGGACTTAACAGACCCACAATGCATTGTTGCAATTACATAGTTTACCTTACATCTCTGCTGGGTTTCTTTACCCCTTATTTCTTATTAGAAAGTTCTCCATTATTGAATTATAAAGTCCTTAGGGTGATTCAAGTTTGTAAATCCGTGACATTCCACAAGATGTCTAGTTTACATAAATATTCATTACATGTAATACTGTGAATCTGTACCACAGATAAAATCTTTCCTGGTAATTTTTAGACTTCAGGCCTTTAGAACAATTGCCCTAACAATGATTGTTTTTTAGACAACTAAAACTGGTTATATGCATACACTGTAACTACAAATATGGCATTAATTGAGAAACATTCCATAGTAAGAACCACAAATTTTACAAAGTTCATAATCCTTCTTTGTTTAAAATTTAACTGGAAATTCATCTATCAGGACCGTGCCTGTCACTCTGAAGAGCAGAGAGGTTCCTGGATGCTGGGACTGAATACGCAATTAGATTTCTCTTCACAAAATTCATTGCAGAGTCAATGAGCCAAGTTCTGGGCCAAGTAATGAAAGGGAGTAGAAAAAATTAGGAAACAGTTTCTATTGCAGATGCTTAAAACAGAGCTGTGTACAAATGGCATGCATGTAACACACTAAAGAAAAGCACAGACTAATCTGGTATAAGTGGTCCTGTTCCTTCAGTGAATGGGATACCTTGAAGCGCTGATGGCAGTGAATGGGATACCTTGCAGCTCTGTGAACATCTGGGAGGGGCCATGAAGAACAAGTTAGGTTGTTTTGGACAAAAGGACAAAGGGGCATAAACAAACACTAGAATGTATGAATAATAACAGAAGATAAGTGAATGACATGTAGGAAATAAATATGAAATGTGGGATGCTGAAGATAAGTAAGGAAAAAAGGCAGAGACTAGATTATAAAGAGTATTATTGGATCTTGAAGTGAATAATGTGGATTCAAGGCAGTGGAGGATATTTGGGAGCATTTGAGTAGGAGAGAAATGAAAGTAAAATCAAAAGCAAATAGAAGTTATTTCTCCCAGTCACCTTTAACCATAAACTGGTTATCTCAGGACTTTCAGAGTGACATAATAAGTAGGGAACTCTCTCCCTCCAACAAAACAACTGTTTAACTGGTGACATTTTTTATTAATCATTTAAGGTCCCTAAATTTTTTCCTAAGGACATACAGGAAATAGAAAAATCTATTTCATTCGAGAAAATTCAAACTTTCAGTAAGAATATTCAGGGTCTGTGGCATTTAGCCACAGTTGACACTATTGGTACTCTCTACCCCCACAGCTCAGTGATATGGGTGCCTCTCTGCTCCCAATCTGGGGCTAAGGTTTTGCCCCAGGAGAAGGAGGATGCTGGAATTTGTAATTCCCCCAGACCCAGGTTGCAGGAGCTGTGTTTCAGGCAGACACCACAGAGAGGACCATGTTTCTTTTCCTTAGCCAGCCCCCATTCATAGAGCAGAAACTCTACCCCATACCCAGTAGGCCAAGAATACTAGACTCTGATTGCCCAGACTCAGCTCATTTATAGGGAAGACGTTCCACAGGAGGAGGAATCCAGAAGACAAGAGGCTGCCTATATGTCTTCCATATACTTATTCGTAAAGCTGTAGCACTCCAAAAACAAAGAGTTTTCTATCCCCATCTTTGCTATAGTGAATATCTTCAGGCAAGCTGTAGAGCTTTTTTCTTCAAGGTCTGATTCCTCTCTGTGTAGAGCCACCTCTATAATAAAATTCAACCAAACAGTTCATAATAAGAATGTGGAAATCCAAAAAAATCTTAAAAGCAGAAAGAGAAAAACAACTCATCACATAAAAAACAACCACAATAAGACTAACAGCTGACACCTCTTCACAAACAAGGTGTCCAGAAGGCAGTGGGATGATGTATTAAAAGTACTGAAAGTTAAATGTCACCCTAGAATCTTCTATACAGCAAAACTATCTTTGAAAAATGAGGGCAAAATAAAGATATTTCCAGATAAACAACAGATAAAAAAATTGAAAGAATTTTTTTGCTAGCATACATTTTATACACGAAATACTAAAAGTTCTTCAGGCTGAAAGCAAGTGACACGAGCCTGTAATTCAAATCCACATGAAAAAGCAAAATAATACTGGTAATGATAATTATGTAGGTAATGAAAAAGACAGTATAATTGCATATTTCTTCTTATTTCTTCTCTTGACTGATTTAAAAAGCAATTACATAAAACAATAGTGCACTGGTACACATGTTCATTGTTGGAGTCATAAATATATAGAAATTCAACCCATCTGACAGTAAGAAAGCTATACTGACATTAGGAAATTGTACCAGATGGTAAGTCAAATCACAGGAAGAATTGAAGAGAACTAGAAAGGGTAAATAAGATAGTCGATATAACATACTCTATAAATACATACCAGCTATATTTCTCTCAATTTATTTAAAAATATGACATTATATAAGTAATAATTATAAAACTATTGTTGTATTGTAATACATAGATATAATATGTATAACAGTAATAGTTTTTAAAGGTGGGAAGAAAATGATGTTATTTGGAGTAAATTTTCTGTTTTACTTGACCTAAATGCATAAACCTAATATAGATTCTGATAAGTTAAGATGTGTATCGTAAGTTCTAGAGCAACCACTGAAAAACAGAATTCAACATATTTACAATCACTAAAGGTATTAAAGTGTTTTAATATAGTCACTTAATAAAAAAATGAAAGCACTGAAAGTCAGAGAAACAAGAACAAAAAACATGAAGCTTATAGAGAAAAAAATAAAGCAAAATGACACATGTAAATCCAACCCTATTAGTAATAAGGTTCGCAGCTCAAAATGGAGTGGAGTTCTAAATTTCAGGAGTACAACTACAAAACACTTACAATTGATTATAGAACTAATTCTATATGACCTTGGGTTAGGCAAGGATTTCTTAAGTGTGACACCAAAGTCACAAAGAAAAATTGGACAAACTGGACTACATAAAATTTAAAACTTGTCTGCTAAAAATATACCACCATGAACCAGAAAAAACAAGCCACAGAATGGGAGAAAACATCTGTATACCTTATATATGGTAAGATATCAATAATATAAACATAAATAATCTATTTTTAAAAACGGTCAAAGGATTTGAATAGCCATTTCTCCAAGGAAGATATACAAGTGGCCAAAAAGCCTCTGAAATGATGCTCAACATAATCAGTTACTAGGGAAATGCAAATAATAACTACAATGAGAAGCTATTCCCACTAGGGTGGCTAAAAGAAAAGTCAGATAATAACAAGTGTCACAGAAGTTCACACATTGTAGATGGGAATGTAAAATGTTGTAGTCACTCTGAACAGGCAGTTTGGAGGTTGCTCAAAAATTTAAACAGTTATCCTGTTGCCCTGCAGTTCTATTCCCCTATTCATACCCCAGATGTCAAATATACATCCACACAAAAAGGTATACACAAATGGTACACCTTACGGTAATTACTCATAATTCCAGAATGGAAATAACACAAGTGTCCATCAACTGATAAGTGAATAAGTAAAATTTAATATATCCATACAAATGAATATTACACAACAATAAAATGAAGTATAGATATCTGCTACAACATAGCTAAACCTTGAAAACTTTATGCTAAGAGAAAGAAACCAATTGCGAAGCAACATATTTGAATCATTCAACTTGTACACAATGCCTAGAATAGGAAAACTTTCATAGACGGAAGTAGATTAGCAGTTTCTTAAGGCCAGAAGGAGTAAAAGGTGAAAGATTTATATGATCTGAAGAGAAACCAGAGTATTCAGAAGGAGTAAAGGAGTGGATTGGGTGATTCATGGTATTGAGTACCTTTTTATGGACTTATTGACCATTTATATATCTTCATTGAAAAAATGTTTATCCAGATCCCTTGCCCACCTTCACATTGGGAGTCCTTTCATTATTGAGTTACAAGTGTTCTTTATATATCCTTGATGCAAGTCTCCTATCAGATTGGTGATTTTCAAATATTTTCTCCCATTCTCTGTGGGTCTTTTCACTTGATGGTTTCCTTGAAACATACATTTTTAAAATGTTTATGAACTTCAATTTATCTGTTTTTTTTCTTTCATTGCTTATATTTTTGGTGGCATGCGCTTATCCTTTTCAAAAGGAAAAAAGAAGAGTCTGGCTCCTGTGTTTCCCTTTGGCTTACAGAGGCAATGTTCAAATACTAGCTGGACTCGAATGGTGTCTTCATGGTGACAGTGGTGTCATGAGGAGGGCACACCATTTTCTTCATAGGGCTCACAGGCTTCCTGTCAGTGGGCCGCGATGTAGTGAACACCTCTCTGGTGTGGGGGAGCCAACACTCTGGGACAAAGAATATTTTCTCCAGTGACAGCTAAGAGATGTGAATGTCACAGAGAGATTTACAATTCTTTCCCTTTCTTGACCCTCTGGGAGCTGATTAATTCATTTACCTCCAGAAGAAGGTTCTCCCACCCCACTTTCTTCTAGAACAAGGACTCAGATGGACAAATCAAGATAGACCCTGCTTCTGCTTTGATGCAAGTCAGGGAAGTCGAAGTCCCCTTGGCACTCCAGTTCTCTATCCTTCAAAGCCAAGCATAAACTATCCAGGTTAGAGTAAGCATTACACGTTTAAAATGTGAAATTTAGTACTTGACAAGGAAGCACTTACACAGCTAACAATGTCTTTACAATTCTAATGGGAAGGAGCATGGGTGTGTGTGGGGCCTTTGCTATTCCTATCAGGGATTCTTCTATTCCCACCCAGGATCTCCTAAAGCCGCCAAGTTAGGAGGAGGGCGGCTAAAGTGTAAGCATCACTCTCACTTCAGCGGAGTTCCAGCAAAAAGACAATGAGCATTTTAGCTGCCTCAGGCGAGAAGCTGTCCACGGACTCGTGGGCGTGCCTGCTCCCTGCACCGCCAACAGCCAGTGACTGTGTCTTACCACCACGGGAGACTCTCATCTTCAAAAAACCGGAATTTCTGCAAAATCCAAAAACGCCCCCAGGAAAACAATTTTCTGTACACTAGGAACTCATCAAATGTGCATCATTTTCCCTTTTTATGTCCATATGCAGTTATCTAGATAGAATCTAGTAGTTGAACCTTGTGTGAATATATGTATGTGTATACTTTCATACATAAATTTATGTATTGTATATTAATTTGAAATATGTATACTTATAAAAGCTGATATTAAGGAAAAGCTGCAGAGCTTGGTGAACTTGAAATGTGTAAAAGAAATGCCTGCACCATGTGAAGTTTTTTTATTTTGTTTAATTCCATCTATTTTATCTATCTATCTGTCTATTTACTTAATCAATATGAGTTTAATATACACCTACTATGTCCTTGGCATACCCTAGCCATTGATGAATACAATATAAAAACAAAATTTATACCCTCATAGAGCTAACACTCCATTAGGACAGTGACCATCAACCTTTTTTATCTCATGGCACACACAAACTAGTTACACCGAAAATATATATATTTTTGTCAATCTGACAAAAAATATGTAAAATTTTGACTCATTCACACTAGGTGGTTATTGTTGTGCTGGCTATTGTCATTTTTTTATTTGATGATCTAAGGGAAAACAGGTCAGGGTATTGCATGTTTTAAAAATTCTTGCAACACAGCGGTTGAAAATCATTGCATTAGGGGAACAACCATAACAAAAACAGATTGTGGTGAGTGCTAGGCTGAGAAATAAAATATAAGGATATGATAAAGAGATCTTGGGAGTATACCTAGTATCACCTAAGTCAGGGAAGGACTCGTTGAGAAGATGGCATTTAGACTGAGACTCAGATCCGACTGACAATAAAACGCCCGTGATGAGACAAGATGGGCAGGGGGAGGAGGCTGCATTCCAAGCCCAGGGAAGAGCCAAGAGCTGGAGACAGGAAATGTCTTGGTATGTCCCAGGATCAAGAAGAAGGCCAACGTGGTAGGAGCAGAGGGAATAATGAGGAGAGTGACAGAAGACAAGGTCAGCCAAGTTAAGTAGCTTGGATTTGAGTTGCATTTTAATGCGTTATTGCTGACATCGTAAGTCTCAGAATCAAGGTTTGGGTGGGTTTTGATCAATGCCCTGCCATTATCTTACTGTATGAGTCTGGAAAACTTATATCCTTTCTCTTGGCCTCAGAGCGACCTCAACGGTGAAACAGAGAGAGTGAACTAAAAAGTAGATGATCTATGAATTCCCTTTGAGTGCTAACATTCTATGATTCTAATCTTTGGCCTCAAAGATGAAGCCGAACACTCCCTTTTCTCAAAAGCACTCCAGCCCCTCTGTGAACTAGGGAAGTGTAGCTCAGCGTACGCTGGTCATTTGCCCTGAACTGTAAAACTGCCAAGATTTCAGATTGGTTGAGGAGCCAAAGACTGCATTTCCTCTGCGTTGCTGACATTTCTTACAAGACGTATTTGCTGTGAGTTTTGTATATTTTGCTCCTGTTCTCATTACTTTTCTAGTTTCTTCTAAGTGCCTGAGTAAAGCCACCTTAATTCTCTATTTTTATATCAATAATGAAAGGGAGAGAAATGAATAAATATAGAAGTCATAATCCCTTCCCAATATCCGCAGGTTCACTGGTTTTCCAAAATCTCCTTTGGGACTAAGATCTAGTGTGAAAAACTCCCTCACTTTTCTCTGCAAAAAAAAAAAAAAAAAAAAGGTGCTTGAAGATCTAACACTAATGTAAGCTTGAGCACTTCAGAGAAATTCTCAATTGGAAATACAATCAATAAGGGTAGCGATTTCCAGAACCAGAAATTCACTGTGACGGTAGATTAGTGGGCTCTCACCATAAAAAAATTTAGAAAGACCACTAAACAAACACTTCAATAGCTTCATAGGGTTACTAAATAAACAAACAATACGTGCACAAGATAAACCTTTTAAAGGAACAGCTAAGAGATTTAGACTTTTAAAGAATATTTACCTTGGAACTGAGATAAAACTCAACGCCGAGTTTAGAGAGAGAGACGGCACAGAGAACACAGGCCCTCTTCCATGGATCAAGGAGGAACCAACCCTGTTTCTGACTTGTGGCATTTTAGGTTTCAAGGCTGCAGTGATAACCACGGCCTTTTTGTAAGAGTCACAAATACTTTAGCAGAAAACACACACACACACACACACTTTTAAACAATGCAGATATTTGTGAATTTGCTATGCTGTGTGATTTTTATCATGTTTTGGGGCCAAAATATATCAGCTACAAAACAACTCTATTTTATTATGGAAAAATATCTGACATACAGAAAATTCCTTTGTAAGAAACATTATATTTTGTAAAGTGATCTTTGGTGAAACTAAGTGAACACTCTAGAAAAAAATGTTGTTTGTTTTTAAGTTGCTAACGATATGAGTCACTTGAAAGGTATTTTATTACGTATGAGCAAGACCACATCTGATGCTTGGGTTTGGACAGAGCTTCTTTAGTAAATTAGCAGTGAAAGTGGGGACAACTTCGCTTTTTTCAGTATCACCTGTAATCTGCCAAATAAGGCAATGGACTTAATGTTCCCAAATTGTCAGTCAATGCTGAAATGCTAGAAATATATTTTACCATTACATATTACATTCGCAAGCAGCACATGACACATATTTAATCAGTTCATCAATAATGATTGATTTTAGATGTCAGTTTTAGTGGAAAACTGACACAGTGAGACACAATGCTTTGCTGATTAGAAAAGGACAATACTTCGTAATGAAATAGCTTGGTTGTGTAGCTTCCTGCACTTATCTTAAAACTCCGGTTTTGTCCCCTACCAGTCATAAAGCCACTTGCGGAAGATTACGTAAACTCTCTTGACCAGTCTATCCTCATTTGTGAAATAGACATAAGAGTACTTTCTTCTTATAAATGTTATGAATAGTTAAGAACACCGGCACTCAAATCGGACATTGCATTTGAAAATCCGGCCTTACCAGTTATGAGCTGTGTGACTAGGGGGTCAACTCATGTAGCTTCTAAGTAACTCAATTTTCCCACCTGTACAATGGAGACAATAACATCTAATTAAAAGAGCTGTAACAATGAGATAAGAGACCATATGCATAACAATTAGAACAGTGCTTAATATTTAGTAAGTGTTAGTATTCATTTACATTAGTTTTTATTATTATTACCATTAGCAGTAGTAGAAGATTCAGTAGCAGTGGCATGTGAAAATCCAGGTACTAAGTAGACAGAAATCAAAATGCTTTAAGGGCAAAGAGAGTGGCCTGTAGAATGGAGATATTAAAGAAGACTTGAGGTGTAGCCATGGCTAGGTTTGGGCCTCCCTGAAGAGAAAAAACGTCGACAGAAAGACATTACAACCTGAGAGGACAAGACAATCAAAGGGATAGAAGCGGAAAGGCTGTGCTGGGTTTCCAGGTGACGGCAGCAAACCCAACACGCGTGCGCTCGTGCTCCTTCGGGAACCCTAAGAAAATGACCTGATGAAAATATGGTTAAGACCTAAAACCATAAGAAAAAACAAACAAACAGAAAACGAAGCAACAAAACTTTGGAATCTGATGAGAAATTGGATTAAATGACTCAGGAAACTTGAGTAATATAAATTCTAAGTTGGCAATAGGAAAATCGCCAACTTTTAAAAGATGACCAAATTTATGGCAGAAAACCCCACAAAATTCAGGAATACACAGCTCTTAGTTAGCACTAATTATGGAAGGGAGGTTAGGGCTAAAAAGTGAAGGATTTCTTGAAGATCTCCTTAAAAACACTTACATCCCCAGATTTTCTTCCCAGGTCCAGTCAGAATGTCACTGGACAGAAACACAACCACAGTGAAGGATGCGGCTGCCTTACTGAAGCTGGTGAGATTATGTTCATATGTATATGCTGAACGCTGAGAGCCATCCTACTGCCCCGTTTGCAGTCTCTCATTGCCGGAATTCTAGAACACTGAAAATCAAACCTCTATCCTGCAAGGAAAAGCCTGGAAATTGTCTCTGGGAATCTGACTAGCCCGAGAAGGAAGATTCAAAGGCACTGGCATGGAGATTCCCCCCACAAAACAGCCCATACAGATCACCTCTCCACTTTGAGACTCTGGTTCACACGTTTCACCAAAGCACTCAGAATTTCCCATTATCCCTTAAGAGCATCACTCTAAAAAGCAATCAGACCATTAAAAAATGCTAATATGAAAGATACAGACCTAAATGCAAGTGAGGAAAAAAGGCAACTTAGAGATAATAGAAAAAATATAATAAAAACATCAACAAAATATTATTAATATATTATATTCATAAAATAAGAACTGGATGTACTTTTCAACACAAATATTCTGACAATTTTAAATGTTCTTGGAAATAAATATAATAACAGAAATAAAAAAGTCAGTAAAAAAGGATTGCAAGATTAAATTAGGGAAATTTCCCAAAAAGAAGAACAAAATGTCTGGGAGATGGAAAATGGGAAAGAACACTAAGAAAACTTAAAAATCAGAGCAGAACTTTTGCCATGTCAATAACAAGAGTTCTAGAAAGAAAGTGCTAATACAAAGGAAGGAAAGTAGCTGGGTTGTCAGTGAAAACCTGTATCAGAAATATTCAGAACTGAAGGACAGGTGATGCCAAACATTTGGTACAGTGAGTAAAAGCAGGCCCATACCAAATGCCATACCATTTTGAAATTTCAAAGATTATATACATTGCCAAAGAGAAACAGTCAAATACAGAAAATAGCTTTGGATTTCACAATAACGGAGCTGAAAGGTAGGAGATAATGAACCAGAGCTTTAAAATCTGAGGGCAAATGGTTTGCAACCTAAAACTCTATACCCAACCAAACTTTCAATCAGAGGTGACACTAGAATAAAGACATATGAAGGCATGCCATAGTCTTTAAAAATATTACTTCCTGCTATTCCTTTTTTTCTGGTAAAGGTACTGAGTGATGGCTCCAGTAAAACACGGAAGTAATCAAAAGAGAAGACGTAGATGCAGTACGAGGACATCCAACACCAGAAATACAAAGTCCCCAAGATACTGAAGGGTGACCTCCGGTGATAGCTGAACACGAGGAGTGGCAGACAATCTAATCTGTTAGAAGAAGATGCTCACAATTTTGATGAGATTTTTTTCTAGAACACAAAATTTAAGGGATACTTGTATATTTTGACAATCAGTAAAGTATTTTGGCTAAACTAGTGATAAGTACATAGGAAACTAAACAAAGAAAAAAATCAAGGCAAGTATTCACTAAAGAAAAATGAAAAAGTTGTACAGCAAAAGAGAAGAAATTATGATTCAGGGTTTACTTGCTAATAATGCAAGAAACACTAAATATTCACACAGCCAAAATTATGAGAAATATATTGGAAGGGTGGGAGAAACAGGAAATGTGGGTGTGTGCATTTGTGTGTGAAGTCAACGGATAATGCCTAAACCGAAACATCTACAAATAGCACTACGTTTATCAGTGCTTTCCAACCTAATTCAAGATATCACACACACACACACACACACACACACACACACACACAGGCACACAGGAATAAGTGAAAAAGAATGACTGAGATTGGAAGAAAGCAGACGGGCTCAGGCCACCCCAGGTGCCACTTGACCCCCCTGAGGGCGGAAAGGACCCGTATCTCCCCACACCTGTAGGCTGTTTGCTGCTTACTGTTTGAGAAGCTTTGATTCAGAGATAGGGAGGTAAATACCAAAAAAAAAAAAAAAAAATGAGCAAAACGAATTGAAAGTGATTTCCTCTGCGGGCAGTGACAGTCAGGGGGCAGAGAAATGTCCTACTATAATATTTTTCATAATAAATCTTATAGAACTAATTAAATCTTTAAACCATGCACATGCATTACTTTATTTTTAAAAATAAAACAAAAACCTATACTATACTATGAAACAGATGCCTAAACTAAATATGATGTTAACACTTTTAATTATTTTCTTTTTTTATTAATTTATTGGGGTGACATAGGTTAATAAAATGATATAAGTTTTAGGTGCACAGTTCTACAATACATTATCTACATATTGCATTGTGTTCACCACCCCCAGTCAAGTGTTTTTCCATCACCATTTATCCCCCCCAAACCCTCTTCTACTTTCCCACACTCCTTTCCCTATGGTAATCACCATACTGCTGTCTGAGTCTATGAGTTTTGTGTTTTTCTTGCTTAATCCCTTCACCCAGCCCTGAAGCCCCGCCCCTCTAACAGCTGTCAGTCTGTTCTCCAGGTCTATGAGTCTGTTCCTGTTGGTGCCAATATGTACTGAGTGCTTTTAAAATGCTAGGCATATATTAAGTTCCCTATTTGATCCTCGTGACAACCAAGCAATAAATATTGCTATCATACATGTTTTAAAGATAAAAATACGCAGTAAGAGAAATTAAGTACATTGCCCATGTTTCCACAGCTAATAAATGACAAAGTTGAAATTCATGTACCAGAGCCCAACCCTTAACCTTTGCTGTGTTGTCTCCCAGGAAGGTCAGTGTCAGTGGCTCCCCGTTCTGAAGGGTCCTGTGTGTCAGTCTAGATGAATACCTCTCACTTAGGCTCTTTGGGAACTGAGATCTTCCAAGACTTTTTCACATATGAGGAATATGGTTATATCAACTTGCTCAATCTAAAAAGCAGAGTACAGGTATGTCCTGACTTACGATGAGGTTACATCCCAGTAAACACATCACAGGTTGAAAATATGCTAAGTCAAAAGTGTATTTAATACGCTAACCTGCGGAACATCATAGTTTAGCCAAGCCTACCTTAAACATGCACGGGACACAACAGCCAAACACCTCCGGCAGCACCGCACACTGGCAGGGGCGTCCAACCTTTTGGCACCTCTGGGCCACCCCGGAAGAAGAGTGTCTTGGGTCATCCATTAAATACATTATGACAGGTAATCACAAAACAATCTCACAATGTTTTAAGTAAATTTATGATTTGTGCTGGGCTGCGTTCACAATCATCCCGGGCTGCATGCAGCCTGCGGGCGCAGGTTGGACACCCCTGCTAGACTATGGGTTGCTTACCCTCCTGATCATGTGGCTGTCTGGGGGCTACAGTTGCTGGGAGATACTCAGTTTGATGGGAGCTACTCAGCCCATCATCTTGAGAGGGCATCATACAGCATATCACTACCCAGGGGGGGAAAAAGTCAAAATTCAAAATTGGAAGCACTGTTTCTACAGAATGAGTATCACTTTCCCACCGTCATAAAGTCACAAATTCTTTAGTTGAAACATCATAAGCTGGGGACCCAGCCCCGTCATCTTCCCGACCCTTCTGCAGGCACTTCCTCATGATAGGATCTCATTGCCACCCCAGTCTATAGGGAAACGGGGCTGCACAGCCCTTGGCCTTCACTCAGGCAAGCTTCCTATGAATTCAGAGGTCATGGTCGCTTTTCTACGGGGCTGCAATACTCCACTGATTTAACGTGAAGGTGGAAACCCAGAAACAAACCTCATTGCGTGTTCCGTAATGATTGTTTTCAATCTCGCCATTTAACTACTTTAACAAGGTCACTGGTGGTTAATCTGTTCTCTAATATTGACCCTGCTTTCTCATCGGCTTTTTTCACATACATGCAAAGCAACATATTCTAGTCCAAAACTCAGGAAAACAAATCTCAAAAATATTTATGGACACTTAAATTTCATATAACCCCTACTTAGTAACCAATAGCATTTGGAGATTTCCTGTCACTAAAAAAAAAAATTAGTTTTTCTGAATATTTACATCTAGAAATGCCTTAAAGCACCTTTGTACAAACATGCACACACACACACGTACATACACAGACAAAGAGAGAGATAAAGAGGCACAGAGTGTGAAGGATGAAGAAGAAGAAATTTTTAAAGGACAATAACAAAGCAGTGTTGGTCTTTAATCAAAATGGTGTTTTACCATAGGGATCTTTTAAATGATTTATGCTAAATTGATCAATGGAATTTGACTAGATATGGTTATTTCTTCCCACTATGTCTCCACCTCTCTCCTGCTGGCAAACCAGACAGGCAGAATTTCATACCACAGATCTTCTCAAGATCTTCCAGACTCCCGGTACTTATCCCACCCCCACACACACACACAACATGCACACACAGACACACATGCACACACACTTCCCCAGGGAATAATGGTGCATCTTTACTGTCCCAAACCTATCGTCCTTTTCAGCACCATGCCTCATTCCACAGCAGGGGCGAGGCCGGTCCACTCCCTAGTCTCTGACTGGATTTGGGCCCCGCCACCCCAAACACTGCCCAGCTGCCTTCTCCCTCCCACACTCACCACCGCCCACTGTGCCCAGGATTCTTTCTCAGGTTTTACAGCTAGGGGGTGCTCTCCTAGAAAGAGTCTGGAAATGAAGATTATAAAATAACTGCCCTTCCTTGACAGTAAGAACAGTCATTTGATTTTCTTTTCTTCAATGAAAGCACTTTATTATTTAGCTATGTGCAGTCCCCTCACCTTTACCTGCTCCACGGGGGCTTTGTGGAGGCTTTGCCACAAACCCCCACCCCCAGCCACACGGAATGCTGTCTAACACACTGCTGACTGTATTGACGAAGTATAAGTGTATTGACAAATACATGCATCCCTTCAGTCAAAAAGTGTTTTGTGTATACCTAGTGAATTTGGTAGCGTTTGGAACTGCCCATTCTTGGATCTTGGATCGGTGCTGAAACGGCGGAGGGCCACACGCTCCGAGGCTCCCTGGAAGTGAGGCGCACCCGATCCGCACTGCGGGACGGAGTGCAGAGAACGTGTGTGTAGGGAGAGGGGTGACTGCTTGTCAGGGAAGAAGAATCCTCTAGGAAGAGAGAATAGTTTGGACAAAGGACCAGAGCCACAGAACACATTTAGGAAATAAAAGATGGTTCTGCTGAAGCACATAAAGAGGAGGGGAGGATTATGGGAAGCGTGGGCAGGGTCGGACCGCAAGGCCTCGGCAGCTGACTTTGGTAGCAATAAACCGCTGCAGAGGTGTCAAAGGGCGGTCAATTGACTAGACTTATTTTCTCAGATTTTCACTCATTCTTAACATCAGCTTGATGCTTTAGAAATCCATTATATATTTTAAAAAAGCAATGACCCTTGATTATAGTAATTCTATTAGCGTTTAACTTGAGTTGGATAATAATTGTATAACATCTAAATATTATTAAACACTTCCAAACGTATTTTCATATTTTATCATCATAACTATCTGCAAAGCTGCTGTGTTATCTCCATTTTTACCGGAGAAGAAACTCGGAATCAGAGAAATGGAGTAGAGTGCTAGGACCGGCCTTGGGCCCAGGCCACCGTCTTCCTGCCACCACGTTGATACCAGCCACCTGTTGTAGGACCACTTCAACCTCCTACACCAGATAATAGACACATAATGTAAACGCAATGGCCACGTGCAGTTGGCTGAAATTTATGACCTAAAGATAATCCAGTAAAAATGAAAAGACGTGAATCTGAAAACTAGGAAACTCAGCGTATAAGTCAAGGTCATTGCTACAGTCCACGTGGAAATTGTGTGGAAAATACTAGATGCTCTTTTACTTAAATATCTGTCTATTTATATAGAATGAAGTCCAATAACATTGTTAAAAAGAAAGCTCAAGTTAAAAGGGGAAGCGTAGTGTATATATCATGGTGCTATTTGTAAATATAGTCCTGGGTAAACACAAACTATCTCTGAAAAGATGTAACAGAACAAGGTATTGGTGACTGCCTCGGGGGGAACTGGGGACTGGAAACAGACTAATTTCCACCGCAAATATATTTACATTGCTTTACTCTTTGCACTGTGCATCCATTCCATTTTCAAAATGGAATTAGTTTGAATTAAAAGGTATTTAGAGGAAAGGGATCATTCTATGCTAACCTGGAGGAAGTATTTTAAAAAGCAAACCCAGAAAAGCAGGCAGAATGTCACTGGTACTTCTCCTTCTGTGTCTGACACATTCGGGAACCAGCTTCCTAAGGCGGAGCAATGTTCTCCGGGACTCCATAGCTCCTGCGGGAGTAGTGTTCGTTCCGACTTAGAAGACCCAGTTTAGGGTTCCTCGTCCCAGGGCTGAGCCAAGACACTCCTGTCCACAGAGCAGCAGGCCCTTCAGCCTCTGTCTACCCTTAGGTGGGCCACCCTGCCCTGTCAGTGTCCACGAATCAGCATTTCATCCTGAAACTCCACTGACTGAGTTCAAGTTCACCAAAAATGTATTCAGAGGGAGAGAAACAGGACGGTGGGAGGAGCCAGGAGCCATTCTTCATATGCCCGAGGCCAGAGTTTTAAAACCCACTTTCTGTGGTGTTAATAGCTGCTTCACAAAGAAAAAGAAGTTTCAAACGCATTTTCAAAATGCATTTTGTCCTCTTCCCCTTCTCCTCATGTGGACTGGGGCCTGGTGCACATTAGCACCTTACAGCTATTGTGCATAATCTTGACCAGAGAAATCTACTCTTCAAGGCAGGCCTTGGGACATTTTTCAGAGATCCACCATCATACGGGACACCATGGGAACAGTGCTGCCGTGACCTGCACGGCGGACTTCTGCAGCACCAGCCCCCACCTGGCCACGCTCCGACGTCCACACCTTTGTGCTCTCCTCTCTCACCTTCATTCTGACTTTGGCCATGTGATTGGCCTTGGCCTGTGGGCCATCAGGAGGCAAAGCTTTGCTAAGGGCCCACGCACGGGGGACTTGCCCTCTCGGATCTCTGCCCTGAGGTCTTCCTGCTGTGCAGAAGGCCAGGTGAAAGCTCAGCAGAGAGAGAGAGAGGCCCAGCCAGGTCAGCTATGCAGGTGAGCCCAGCCGCCACCCAGCCGACTGGCCAGAGGGATGTAGTTGCATGAGTGAGTCTTAGCAAGTGGGGCAGAACTGCTCAACCAGACACAGAGCTGTGACAAATAACGCATTATTCACAGTGGCTAAGACGTGGAAACAACCAGACTGTTCTCCCACGGAGGACTGGATAAAGGAGGTGTGGCATATATATATAATGGGATACTACTCGGCCAGAAGGAAAGATGAAATACTGCCATTTGCAACAACATGGATGGGCCTTGAGAATAACACGCTCAGGGAAATAAGTCAGAAAAAGTCAAGAACCATGTGATGTCACTCATATGTGGCATATGAAACTGAAAGCAACAAGAAAAACAAACAAAAACTCCCAGGCACAGACAACAGTATGGTGGCTATGGGAGGGGAGCAGGCTGGGGGACAGTACGGGGTAAAAAGGGTCGAGTACATGCTGATGAAAGATAGGACTTTGAGTGGTGGGCACACAGTGCAAGAAGTGTGCACTTGAAACCTATATAATTTTATTAACCAATGTCACCCCAGTAAATTAAATTTTAAAAAAAAGCATCATTGTTTTAAGCCACTAATTTCGGGGGTGGTTTGCTACATGGCAAGAAAGAACTCTGCAGGGAGTTAAATGTTGATATAAAACAGTGGTCCAAGAATCAGGGAACTTGAACTCTTTTCTGAGCTCTGTTTTCTGCCTCAGTTTCCTCATATAGAGAAAGAGAAAACTAGAAAAGATAGTTGTCTCAATGAGCCTTCTAGCTCTAACACGCACTTAATGCAAAAGGAGTGTGTTCCGTGTCAAAGTACCATTATTTCGGCACCCATTTGACCCCAAACTGCAGGCTGGAGCTCACGATTCATCTCGTAGGTGAAAAAAAACTCTGCTCGGTAACCGGCAAATCCGGCTCCCAGGCTCTCGGCTGACTTGGCCCAGATGTTAGCATGGAAGTTTCGGAGCCTGGAGTGTGATTCTTTCCAAAATAAGAGGTGAGGCGGTGGACCGCGGGTCACAGACGCTTTGCCTCCTCCCTTCCCTCACTTCCCCGGGCTGGGCTCAATGGGCCTGTCCGCAGCAGCATGACCCTGAGCTTTCTGAGCAACAGGGTTTGTGTTTATAAGGCAGGGGACAGAAAGGCAACAAAAATCACCCCAATTCCCAGCCAAGCTTTCTCCCTGTCCGGGAGGAATAGGAGTGTGGGATCACACGCTTTGTTTATTTCTGGTTCTTTTAAGTGATGTCCAGGGACTCACATTTCATGCTTGTTTGAAAGTGTATACGTAACGGGGGAAGCTGTTAAACAGCAGTTTGCCTCCACTCCAGTTATTTACTTATTTGGTTACACGTCAGCGTGCCGTTGCCCGAGCCATCATTCCTTACTGTGCCCTGAGACGACGAGCATTTGAAGGTGTCAGGAGGAAATCTGCATCTCAGGAAGTAAATATTTCCCTGGACATCATATTTGCCCGCTTATATTTTAGTTATTACAGGATTTTTGTTTGTTTATTCAAAAAGTTTTCCTTGACTGCTGTGATATGTCATAATAAAGGAGAGAGGAAAAAATATCCATTTCAAAGGGAGGAGAAAAATACAAGTCACCCAAATAAATGGAACTGAATTCCTTGAGAATGCTGACGACTTCTTTAAGATGTGCAGAATCTTTAAACGTGGGAGAAAAGCAGTAAATCCGTAATCACTGATCTTAACTGCAAAGGCCTAACCTAATGTAGGAAAGTTTAGTTTAGTTTTGAGGGGAAAATCAAATAAGCTAAACACAAAACACATTGCTGCTATTTTGCATTGTGCATACTGGCAGCAGGAAAAAAAAAACATTTTAAGGACAAATAAAATTCTAAATCAAGTGAAAACAAACCAAAAAGCTAGATGAAGATAACACCTCAAAGATACACAGCCCTGATCAGTTTTCTAAGAGACTTGACAATGGCCATCTCCCAACGACATCTCCCAGCTTGTAAAATGCCCCCCAGAGGTGCAGGCAGGGCCAGGGTCTGACTCCTGTCCCAGTGCCCATAATGCACTCACTCAAAGATGAAGCACTTCCCTTTGAATTCCTGGAGCTTTTCTGTGCCATAATGAAGGCTGAGGCGCAATGGCTTTGCACCGCTGATGCAGCAGAAATGGCTGGCTTAAAACCTGTCCTCTAGGTGGGCCACCATCTCTCCTGCTCAGCTCTGTGTTCTGTGGCTGGCAGAAAGGGGCTGCAAGAGAAGCCGAGGCTGGGCAACGCTCCCCCTTTCGGTCTGCAGGAGAGGTGAGTTACATTCAGGACACAGAGCCCCCTGGCCTTGCTTCCAGGAAAATGCCCAATGAAGACAGAGCTGAAAATCTATCTGGAGGAATCTGAAAGGTGTGGTCACTTCTGTGGCTACATTCCCATGCTCATTTTTATCACCATCACTAGCAATCAGTCTTAAGAGATAAAAGTTTATTTGGAAACTCCGTCAGCATGTTAACTGTGGTTGCAAGCGAATGGCTCCCTCTTCTCCCATTTTAGCTGGAGATTTACATCCCTTCCAAGCCAGGTCTGGTCTTATTTATGTAACTGCGCTGGAGAGTGACTTGAGGTTGCCTCTTACAATAACAAGCTCTATTTATGCCTCGTGGGGCTGGGCCCGGGCCGTTAACGCAACTTAGATCGAAACAGGCACCTTGAAAGCGAAGCAGGCATCATGGAGAGGCTTTACCAAGACTGTCTCTCCTTTAAAACAAACAGTTGGAGCATTCCGGTCCATCGTTTGGACCTCAGAGCTACTTGTGGTGCTACGGGACCTCCACCTACTCTGGGTTCTGAACTGTTTCAGGCAGCAAGTTCCCTAAAGTGTGGGCACAACCTTAATACAAAGCACGTACTGCGACACAAGAAACCAACAGAGACTTATTTTTCTGCTGTTGCTTTTTACCTTGAGAGAAACAGGCATTACAAAATACATGTTGGTTTCAATTTTTATTCAAAGAAAGCCCTCCACCAACTGCAGATGCTGCAGTGCAATACAAACACATAAACATTCACATATAAACGTGTTAATAAATTTTAGTAAGATGAGGAGTTAGCAACCATTATTCATTTTCCTTATCAACATTCTTAACCTTTTGTAAAACTACCTGGAGTTTATAAAAATAATGCTATGCACCAATTTACAGTGGAGCTTAGATGAAGTATCCTGAGCTTCATTATTAATCAAATGTCAGAGGTTAAGTAAATTGACATCAGAGAGAAACATGAAATGCATTTCAGTTTCATATAGAATAGTAATACTAGGTCTTTCTATAAAAGTAAATTATAAAGCTGAAACTTTTTCTCCACAAACTGTTAAATGGCGCCCCCTTCCTGTCAGTGATGAACTTGGTCAAGGAAAAAAATCACTTTGCCTTTTAGCATCTCAGATTAGAGTTGTAAGGATCCTACAGAGATAATCTCCTGTAGACCCTTCTTCAGCCATCTAAAATAGATTGACACAGAAAGGTGAAGATTATTATTCATTTAGTGAATCATTTAAAAATCCTTTCAGTCGGCACCATGTCCCTCTCTGGAGACAAACAAGGTCCTAATTCTCAGGGAACTCAAAAATCTCACAGAGGGCATGTAGAAGAGTACCAAGTATTGCGAGCCGGGTCGGTGAGTGTCGTAGTTGAGACATGTGCCAAGTGCTGCTGGAGACGTAATGAGTTTGCCAGGGTAGTTTAATAAGGGCTTCCTAGAGAAGGTGGCAAGTAAGCTGGGTCAGGAAGGATGGTTCAGTGTTGGCCACACATAAAAGACAGAAAGAGAATCCTAGACAACTAAAATGGAAGTTGGAGTTCTTAAAAGTTTGAAAGAGTGTGTTATAATAAGGATCAAATCCTTAGGGATGGAGCTGCATCAGATCATGTGGACAAGCAGAAGAAGAAGAAGGAGCCGAGGATATAGGGTACCAATTCTATGCCCAAGCCTTGTGGTACTTCAGAA
>CM052543.1:140274469-140302864 GCA_028533065.1 Trachops cirrhosus
CCCACAATGTGAAAGTGTTATAAATGCATAGCACAGACAAGGCAGAGGGTCGAGTTGGATCTATTGTTATATTGAGTCTTTGTAAAAAATAGTGAAAATAACATACATTGTGTGTGCTGCCTTTTGTGTAGGAAAGGAAAACAGAAAATACATATTAGTCTGATTATTTTTTACGTAAGGAAGGATGGGAAGGATTAACGTAAACAACTGAAGTGTTTGCCTAGCGAAGGCCGGAGCAGGGATGGAGGGAGACACTCCTCGGAGTGTGGATGTTGCAGAGTCTGAACTTTTGGAAACATAGTGATGCTCCACATATTCAAACAAAAAAATCAACAAAGATGTTGGGGAAAGCCTCAAACTCAGTGAAAAAAGACGAGACAAATAAATCCACTGACTTTTACATGAAAATATGTCATCACACTGAAGGAAAACATAGATCTAATACAGGTGAGAGTGGAATACAGCACCATGAATGTATACCTTAGGGCCAGAGGAAGTGGAACTGCAAATGAACCTTGTGCTCTTCTGAGTAGGATTTCATTTGTTTTCATAGTATTTCGGGTCCAGCAATTCGAAAATTAATTTTTTGTATTGTAGAAGTTAGTAAACATGTTGATGTTACTGGGGCTGAAGTTCTCACTATGGAAGAAGCAGCCTGGGAGAGAGAGGGAGAGAGAATCATGTGGAGTTGGATTGGAATTTACCTGTTAACTGAATTAGTCATTTGTAAGGATGCATATATATGTATATATACATTTATATATTTTTTATATGTCACTTGTGTATGTACACATAAGTGCATATATGTATGTGTTTTCTCAACCCTGGCTTTGTCCGTGGAGAGTGCGGACAAGCAGAGTGACACCCAGTTGCATCGAGGGCATCTAGCACCCAGATCTTGGTTCCTCGATACCATTTCTTGATAAAAAGAAAACGATCCTTGGAGGAAGGACTGAATCCATGGCTGCAGTGCAAAGCACACAAAGTGAGCCTGAAATATCTCATTGTACCAGAAAGTACATTTCTTAAGAGAATGCAGGGAGAACGTCAAAAAGACACAGGAGAGAGTTTGAAGGGGCAACCGCTGGCATCGAACTAAAGAAGATAATGGGTTATCGCCCAGTGATTACAGTATGAGTTCATGAATATACACTGAAATTGATAGATAATAGAATATTTACAGGTAGGTAGGTAGATAAAGAGATAGACGGACAGATAAACAGAAAAACGGGGCTTTTTCTTACAAGAGGATGCCAACGGATGAACGGCCATAAAGCAGTGTAGCCACCACGGTAAATGTTGGTTTAGGCAAGATCACTAATGAGTGCTAATTGCAAGATGAACATCATAACTGTAAGTTGAGAAAATAAAGAGCCTTTTGACCAGCAATCAAAATTAGCGCCACCAGTGAGAGCAGATAAACATTGCAGATTTGGGATGTGATATCCTAAGAAGGACACAACATCACCTCTCTGGTATTTCCACCAGGGGACAAAGAACCAGAATATAATCGTGAGGGAACATTACATAAACTCTGGTGAGGGAACGTTCTATAAAATAATTAAAAAATAACTCCATACCGTCCCCAAATGCCAATCTCATGAATGGCTTAGCGAAGTCAAGGAACTGTCTCGGACTGACAGACACAAAATGCAACATGTGACCCTGTGACCTGTGCCTGACCTTGGAAACAAAGGGGAAATACTAGCAAGGGCATGACTGGGGCAACTGACAAAACTGGAATATACATGCAGGTTTAATAAACATTTTGTATCAAAGTGTTTTCTAAATTTGATAACTGTGCAGTGACTATGTAACAGAATCTGCTTTTGTTAGAAAATGCGTGTAAAGCACTGAGGAGCAATAGAGCACGGCAGGTGTAGACTCTTCTCCAGTGGCTCAGAGAAGTCACAAAATGTGCGCATGCAAACACACCTATACGGAAAGGGCTTGCGATAAAACAAATGTGGCAAAATGTTAAAAATTAGTTCATCTTGGAAAATGGTATACAGAAGTTCTTGGTAATAGTTTAGCAGGTCTTCTCTTAGCTTGAAGTTATTTGAAAACAAAAAAAAAGTTAAAATAAACAAACAGAGCCATACAAGATGTATGACCAAGTAAGGATGCTCATCACGCCCCACAGTTATTTTGATTAACCATGTAGCAACCAGCCAGGCACCTGCCTGCCACCTGAGCACCGAGTGTGTGCACCACATCCAGCCACTTCCAGGAAAGCACTGAAGCAAATTTCCATACCTCATACAAACCTACCTCAACCCAACTCGATAAGGATCCCCCAGGTGGCCTCGATAAGTGTGATGCCACACTCCCTGCAGGGCCTTGGTGACACCAAGAGCAGCCCAGAGATCGCATCTCATAACAGCCCCTCATAATGCTTAGGCCCGGGGACCCCTGGACAGTTTTCTTCTAGATGCTGCGTGGCCTTGAGAATGAATCCTCTCCCTCCATGGTCATCGGACTCTACCTTAGTGAATGAAGTTTGGGACCTTAAAGAGCAAAGGCAAAGAAGGACACAGCGCTGTAGCTTTGCAGGCTCTGGTCACAAGAGGGTTTATTTGAACAGTCCTTTGAAAGATTTGGAAGAGGCCACATGCTGGGCAGATAGAGTTCTGAGCTTACAGTTATGACGGAGAGTATCACTAATCTTGAATACCTTGAGTCCTGATATTGTTCATTGCCAAGTGGCTCACTCTCATATAAGGCTTTCAATTCAGGCATACTGTCTCCATTGTGACAATAACCATTATTTATAGAGCATTTACTTCTTGTGAGACACTATTAAGTGCTCTACATATATCTCATTTAACCATTAAGATAGCTCCATGAAGTGGTCATTGTTTCTGAATAATAATAACTATTATTATTCTAGGTGAAGATTAGGTGGGTTAAGTAAATTGCTGACACCACAGAGATATAAGTAACAGTGCTGGGATTTAAACACAAAATGACATTAAAATCCAAGCTCTTCATCACAATTATCCCTGTAATGTCCCTTAGGAATATCATTCCTACTCTTAAAATAAAGAAACTGAGACCCAGAAGAGTGAAAGGATTTATCTGAGTTTGGAAGAGCCCTGGTCAGGGTACTCGACTCCAAATTTGGCACCATTCCTGTTCTGGTGGCTACAAGAGTCACATAAGACAATGGATATAAAGTACTTCATAAACTGTGAAATATATGTATATGTGAGGATTAAATACCATTATTGCCTTTCAAAGCTCCCCTAGTGCATCACGAGAGCAAGCTGCAGCAGAAATGAAGGGAGGAGCCGAGGCCCACTGCAAATGAGTTGGGCAATTCCTTATAAAGTTCAACAAACACTTACCATTTGACCTGGTGATCCCACCCCTAGGTATTTACCCAAGAGAAATGAAAATAAATGGTCACATAAAAATCAAGATGGGAAAGTTTATTGCAGCTTTATTCATAATTGCCCCAAACTGGAAACAACCCAAACACCCTTCAAGTGGTGAGTGAATAAACAAACTGGAACATCCCGGGAATGGAACAGGATTCAGCAATAAAATGAAATGAATTACTGTCACATGCACCAAACACGGATGAATCAGAAATGCATGATGCTAAATGCAAAAAAGCCACATTCGAAAAAGCTACATTCTGCATGCTTCCATTTCTATAGCATTCTAGAAAAGGCCCGACTCTAAGGACATAAGACCGCAGTGGGAGCCCCGGGCTGGTGCGGAGGAGCGGGTACAGTGAGCACGGAGGAGCCGGGGAACTTGTTCAGGGGACGTGGGTGTTTTCCGTCTTTGTTGTACCCGTGGTTACCTGGCTGCCTGCGTTTTGTTAGAAATCACTGCGGTCCACCCAGAAGGAGGATCAATTTTATCAGATGTAACTTATCCTCCAATAAACACGATTCAAAATTTCTTTTCTAAAAAAGGAAGCTGAGAAGCTCAAAGAGTTGGCCAAAAAGCTTGACAGACACAGCATCCGACATCCCTCTGGGTCACTGGGAACACCTTCCAGGAAGGCGCCACTCTGTCCTGGAGGTGGCCCTTCAAGGTTTCCCCGGGAAAACCGTGGACACTCAAATCTTACACAGGTGGTTCTCCACGTGGGACTTTTGCTATCCCTAACTTGCTTTCAGTCCTCGGTTTATTGTGCTTGAATAATTGAGCACTACTAAAAATGCAGCCCTGGCTGAGTGGCTCACCTGGAGTGGGCCCGAGGACAGCTCACCTGCTGTGTTCTTTTCTACTACTCCATGCCTCCCTCCTATCAGGAGCTCTGTGCCCTTTCTCCGGCTCCTCTTCATGTTTCCAGGCCCAGCTTAGCTTGGCCCCTCTGTCCACCTCAGCCCACATAAGTCTACATATTGTTTCAGCTCAGTTTGCTCTTCATTTGGTTCTTTGGAGATGCTATTGTTTGGGATTGCTTACAGCCTCTTGCTCAGGCTCTCCACGTAGAGGCAGGGTGGCAGACTTTACTCGTGGCCAGCACTGCCAATTTGTCTTCCTGCTCCTGGGGAGAAGGCAGGCTCTCCCTCCTAGATGCCTTCACAGCCGAGTGGCGTTCTGTGCCAGTGCCCAGGCGACTGCCGGAATTGCCGTGTGCTCCTCGTAGACACAGCTTAGAAGAGAAAGCCTGACTGGTCGTGGATTTGCTTTCTTGATTCCAAATGTAGCAGTCTCACATGGAGATGATAAAGACTGCAGTGTTTTGAATCATGGAGGTACCACAGAGAAGACAGCTTTTGTATAATCATCGGGACCTTTAGTGAACTTTGTGTCGGGAATAAACAAAACTTCCTGTGGCAAGCTGTTGAGAGTTGGGAATTGTTTGTCAGCACAATGTAACCAAAGCTACGCGGACAAAACAAGTGGAGGGCACAGAGACACATCTGGTAGGCTAGAACCCAAGCCCATGGCAACCAGCCGAGAGAGGGGTAAATAAGTATGTCCCCGACTGCAGGGTTTGCCACGCTGCCTGTGACACCCGGCAAGTTCTCAACAAATGCCTATTTTATTGGCATCTGCTCTGGCTACACAGCTAGTCGGTGTGAAGCAGAGCCCTACACTTTAATACAATAGACATTTCAGAGCATGCAACGCGACTCTACACAGTAACACATCTAAAATAATTAAGATCATTCTCATTTTAGCTTTCAATCTCCATCTCCTGAAATAATGGGAACATACCTGAAAGGAACATTGTTTAGAACTCAGCTATTTTTAATTACACTTCATTTAAGCAAATTAGATGTTTACAAACCTATTCAGTGCCTCTTTACTCAAAAGCCAGGCTAGAGTTCCTCCTGATTATACATAACATGACTGAAAACCAAGTCATGTTAAATGTTCCCTGAACACGCATACACATACAGACACACACAGATACACACGCCACCTTTTGTGTCAGAAATAGGCATTTTATTATGTTTTGTTTCAGGAAGGCCTTGGGCTTGGAAACCAGGTAAGTAAAAATAAAAGCGAGGCCACATGGAAAGAACACTAGCTTTGAAGTCGGAAAATGGGCGTGAGGATCCAACTGTGCTGATGATTCTCCTCATGTTTGGTCTTGAGCTTCACAGTTTCCATCCTCTGAAAAACAGACATAACATCACCTTATCTGCTTACTTTATAGAAGAGTTGTGAGATAATAATGACATTTTTTTATATTCAGTATCATTTAAAATTGGTTTATTCCAGGGGGAAAAAATCCTAGGTTCAGCTACCTGTCTTATAATCAAAGCAAATATTCCACTTAGGGCAACAATAGATTTCCTTCCCAGCAGCAGTTCACGTTCTCTCAGATTTCTACACTTGATAATTTCTCAACTCGGGGAGGCGGAGAATGTTTTTAATGCGTCTCATTGTCAGTGCACTACTTCTAGGCTAACTCCTCCAAAGTATGAGCTATCTTCAACTCGCCACTCCAGTCGCAGGTTTTGGCGTTTTCTCTTCTCATCCAGGTGCTGTCCACACTCGCGACCCTGCTCCTTCTCTCCCATCCCTGAGGGTTTTCATCAGCCAACGTGGGAAGTCAGGTGGGACAGCCCTTGCTGGGGGCAGAGCCTTGGGGCTGTGGGGAGCCTCTCGCCCGCAGGGGGAGAGGGAAGGAAACGTGGGAGTGTCGGTCGAGTACATGTTGATAGCACCGTAGGTGGGAAAGCTGGTCTGGGAATCGTTCCGCTCAGGCCAAATAACGTCCACGGCATCTCCGCTCTCCTGGCGTTGCTGGACTTCTTTCTCCGCCACTTGGTGCAGAAGGATGTTGTTCGGATCAACCTTCGTTCAGCAAATCACTTTGGAACTGCAGTTGCTGACTCCGGCTTTCTGCCAGCACGTCGGTCTCAGTAGCTAGTCCTCTCCCGGGCTCGAGCCCCAGTGAAGCCCTAGTCCAGGCTCTCACCGCACACATTAGGAACAGGAAAACCAGTTCGAACTCGGGGCTCTGACAAGCGGGCAGTAGAGCCGTGAGGCCCGCTTTGGCTAAGGCTCTGTCAGCGGCGGGCACAGGACAGCGCGGCCAATCGCTCAGCGGTGCGTTTTCTGTCCCACGGCAGCGGGGCCCCTTGGCGGGCACAGGGCCGCCTGTTTGCAGTGTTTGCAGTGGCTCCGCTCCCAAACCGGGGCAGCGTCCTTGCTGTGCAAGCTCTGAAGAGTAGTAGGAGAGCGTCCTGACCCCAGGGTCTGCGGGGCGCGTGCAGCCTAGGGCCTGGCACCTCACTGGAAGACTCTGTGTCACCATTTGGAAACTCTCTAGTGTGTTCTGCTGTAAAGGGCACGGGAGAGACCCTCCTCGGGATGGCACGTTTTCTACATTTTATGGGAGACACTGACGCTTTCTGTTCCCTTCTCCGCATGCACAGAAGAGGACCTAGCAGGCCTCAGTCCGACAGGGTTCAGCTACCATCCATCATGAAAGAGTGACACCCAGCTCAGCAGTGAGGGCCCAGCAGTGGCGGCAGCGCAGCTGCAGCCCCTCCTCCTCCTGCTCACGGGCCTGTGCTCCGAGCTGCACACGGACCCAAGGCCCCGTTTTCGTTCCTCGGCCCCGGGCCCCTCCTTTCCGGCACTCTGTTTCAAAAACATCACAAGCCGCGCAGGTGGTTTTTGTTGCGGCACAGCTCGTATTCCTGACAGATCCCACATCTGCACGTTAATACTCCTTGATGCGTCCAGCCTGAAACTTTCCCAGACACACTGGCCGAAGAGCCTCAGAAGCCCCGCGTGAGGGGGACGCACGACACAGGAATTCCTTACTGGATCTGAAGGTGGGGGGTCATGGTGTTTTAAACGTGAGAAGCTTCAGGGCCACTTGGCTCTGACCTTCCAGGCATTTGACTGCGTTAGAAATCTACTCACCCTGCAGGACCAGGAGTGTCGTAGCCAGGGCCCTGGGGCAAACGCGCGTTACTATAATCATGAGTTATCACCATCCCCACAGTTGCAATCACAGGATGAATGCTTATTGAGTGAATACACAAATAACAACTATAATCTGAGCCATCATTTGTTGGGTCCTTCCCACTTGTAAGGCACTGGTCTAGATTAGGCAATTCCTCTCCTATGCTCACAACCACTGAACAAGCAAGATACTAATTTACACACTTCATAGATAAGAAAACTAATTAAATAATCTGAACAAGGTCACACAGAATAGTGGCGAAAGGAAACTTAACCTTGATCACAGTCTTCCAAACTCAGACTAATTCTATTTAATCACTTTGAATTTAAACAAAAAGTGGGAGTTTGGGGTACGACAAAGAGACTAAAGGCCTTAGAAACTGATTTCTCTGCTGGGGTCTGCCTTCTAAGAAGCTATTGGGACACTTCATGGGCCAGAAGAAAGACCTGCCTGATTTTACTAGCATGTGGTGAAAAAAAGAATTGGGTACAGTGGCTTGGACTCAGTGAAAAAGATGTTTCCCAGATTCAACAAGAAATAAAGATTAGAAAGAAATGGGGGGGAAAATTCATCTCCCAGGAAGGCTGGAAAAAAGAAAACAGCATCATCCTGGAGGACGGATGAGTGCAATGACTATGAATAAATCAGAGCTTCTGGAGGGGCAGCCAGTAAAAAGAAACCGTGTAGAAGTGGCCTTTGAGTGTCCATTTCCTTCCATCCTTCTGAAATAACACGAATTATGTGTAACACCATAGATTATCTATAATGACTCCAAAATGTTGTTTCTTTAAATCCAGAATTCTTATTTTGAGGCGCACCCTGTGAGATTTGGCAGTTGTAAAAGTTGTCAGGGTGGAGGAAGGGGGGATTTTAGGAAATATGGTGGGTCGACAAAGGGTTCAAGCTATCCAATGGGGCCTGAAATCAAGCTAGAGAAGAGCTAGCAGGGGTAGAAGGAGCCCCATGGATTGTCTGAGGAAGAAAAGTGACTGAGGGTCTGAGCCAGGGGGTTTCTCAGAGCGGGAGGCTGGAGGGCTGCCTAGGTCCCAAGTGTATGACTAACTCATGACTTATGGAGAGCCTGACAGGTCTGACCTTGGAACAATGAAGAATCACACTGGAACTGACCACAGCCCCTTCCCTGGGCTTCATCTCGTGCCCTGAGGAGAGTCTCCATCATTCCCCCAGTATGATTGGGTATGAACACTATCTGTGGGTCTCAACCACAGGGACAGGTCTGGGAACATTCTCAAAACATACATCTTAAATTTCTTCCACTTGATTATCCAGTTTGATTCCATCCACTGTCAGAAAGATGGCTGAGGATAGGAAACCAGAGGGAGGTTTGATTCTGGGAAGTACAACGTTCTGAAACACATAGTTATGAAACTGAACTTGATTTCTCCAGAATTGGAGGCACACAAATACAGAAATGATCAAGCTAGCACATACCAATTATTACCCAAATTCAAGACTTCTGTTCATTTATTTTCACATTTTAATGAACAGATTAGTCATAATGTCAGTATTAATGTTGTTAATTGAATGTGAGAAGCTTCTATGAGCAAAGAAGTAGGTAAATGAGCAAATGAACTATACAGGAAGTCTGAGGCAAAACACAAATAGTACCTCTACTTTACTGGGAGTTTCAGCCTAATTAAGAACAGACTGAAATAAATGTCTCTGAGTTGTAGTGTTCCCAGGATGGTCTCGGGCCAGAAGCATAAAGTAGTATGATGTGAGTGTGGAACAGGTAGAAAGTGTCCAAGGGTTCCAACATACAACTGACCTTCGTCACCTGCCTACTTCAGCTTGCACAAGGTACTTGAAGGAAGAGAAGAAGGAAGGCAAACTTGTTCAGCTTCCAGAATGCAAAGACTTCTTTTATCCTACATAGCTTGAGATCCCATCGTAAAAGCTGTATAGGGCTGGAGGGGTAGGATGAAATGGGACGTGTCTTCTCCAAGTGGGTAGTCTATTGGGATATCCCCGCGTAATGTTAAAATCCCAATGGGCTACCACCTTGTAGAAGGTTGAATGAGAAATAAACTCACAGCCAAAAATAGAAGATCAAGGAATCTTTCCAGTCCCTACCTTGGCACTAGTGGAGAAAAAAATCTCCCCTGAGATTTTATAACCACAACAGACCCTTCACAGGTTTGCCATCCAAGTTTACGCCACTTGTGAGGTCTGAAAAATCTGAAATGGACAATTTAATTTAAAGTGGTCCTAGGTCAGTAGTGCCCCCAGGAAACTGGCAGAAGCAAACACAAGTCATTTCTGGAGGAATACTAATTCATCCCAGGCCTCCGAGAATGCCCACAGATAAAGTTCTGAAGAAAATGAACGACTCACTGGGAAAAAGAAAAATACAAAGAGACAAGGAACCTTGAATTAAATGCAGGAGAATCAGTTTCCTAAATATAACAGCTATTGTACATAGAACTATATAGAAACTATAACTATACTTTCTTTGTTTGAAAAAAAAGGAGGAACATGAAAATATAAACAAAGAATAAGTGATATTTTAAATGTAAGAATATTTTTAAAAGATGCAAATAAAACACTAAAAATAAGAACTAGAAATAAAAACTATAATAAAATTAAAAATTAAATGCATAGGTTAAATACAAGATAAAAGTTGACAAGAAGTAGTAACCCAGAATATAGGTTTAAAACAAAGGTAATATAAAGATGCAACTCAGAAAAACAGAGAGATTGAAAAATACTAAAGAGAAATCGAGTGAAAGCCTAGAGTGAGGAGGACCGACAGATGGTCCTACAGGAAAAGATACAAGAAGAACCAATCAATGTTTAATGACATTACATTTGAGAGTTTTCCAGATCCACTAAAGGACACCAATTCTCAGGTCCAAAAGCCCAGACTATTCCAAAAAGAACAAATAAAAAATAACTTCACAAAAAGATACAGCAGAAACTAGGAACATAAAAGTAAATTAGTCCTGAGTATCAATAAGACAGAGGACTCCTTTTCGTGTTAACACGTAGGGAGATCAGAAAACAAGGCAATGTTCTGGAATGGTCTGCCCAGTAAAATTATTTTCTAAAAGGAGAGTAAAACAAAAACACTTTTTACAGGATGAAAAGTGGAGTTTAAAACAAGTATACCTTTACTGAAGGAAATTCTGAAAGAAGTAAAAGGAGATGCAAGAAGGACTGACAAGCAAAGAAACTGGTAAGTGGGTTCATCTAAATAAATAATTATGTAAATATTTTGAAGTTTAATTTGTGGGGAAATAAAGTAAAAATATAGGACAAAGAGTACTGTGTATGTTTGAAGAGGAGGCAAGCCAAGTTAAATCTGACGGCCTTGCTATACCCAAAGTGTGGTCCAGCTACCCGGAACATTGGTGGCACCCAGGGCTTTGTCTGAAATGCAGAATCCCAGGCCCCACCTCAGGCCTCTTGAATCATACTCTGCATTTTAACAGGATCCTCAGGAGCTTTGAATATACATTAAAATTTGAAAATCTATTCAAAGTACTTTGAATTTCTTAAGCATTCATTCTGAAAAAATGAACTAGGGTAACCACTAAAAGCATAATAGACATAGAGTATGATTTACAAATAGTAGAAAAAAAATGAAGGAAATGGGGAAAAAACTCAAATCAATCTGGCAGTCAATATAGTCTAGTTATTATAGACCCAAAATCCTCATATATCACAGGCTTAAAACAACAAAGGATGATTTCTTATTCATGCTGAACATCCTTTGTGACTTAGAGTTACTCCTCATATATTTGGGTTGAAATCGGTGATTTGACCATGGGTGTTCTGATCATTTCTTTTCGCATGGCTCTGTTGACCACAACTCCTCTTTCTAATTTCCTTATGTTGCCTTCATTTTTGATGTACATGCAGTTGAATGCAGAATTCTAGGTTGTCAGTTATTTTAAGCACTTTAAAGATACCAATTCGCTGTCTCTGGTTCCCTTCATTTCTGATGAGGATTTAGCTGTTAATTTTATATTTTGCTCATTTCAAGATAAAATATCTTTTTCTTATTTGCTTTTAAGATTTTCTTTTTGTCTTTTGTTTTAAGTAGTTTTTATGATGCTAACCACAGGCATTTAAAGATTATTTATCCAATTTAGGGTTTGCAATTTTTCTTGAATTCTGTGACCTGATGGTTTTCATTAGTTTGGGGGAGTTCTTGATCAGTTTCTCTTCAAATCTGTTATCTGCCATAATCCTCTTCCCTCTTCTCCAAGGGCTTCAAATGTATCTTATGTCAGATGTTTTCACCAAGCCCCACATGTTTTTATTGCGTTTTAATCCATCTGATGTAATTTTTTCTCTGTGTGCATGAGTTTGGATATTTGACAGTAATCTCTGTGTTTGAGCTTACTTCTCTTCTGCTGTGATTAACCTGCTATTAAAATTGTACTTTCAGTACTTAATTCTCTTTTATGTGACTTTTGGTTCTTGAATTTCCATTAGATTACTTTATATACCCTTGCTCCCTAGTGAAATTCTCACTGTTGACCTGTTGTTTTTTTTTAACATAGTAATCATAGTCATTTTAAAGTAAAGGTCAAGTAGTAAATGGGTCCCCCGTTGGTCTGATTCTATTGTCTGTGTTTCTTCTTGACTTTTGTCCTTTGGTCCTATTTCCTGAAATGTTTGGTTATTTGTATTAAATGCCGGACATTAGAAATGAAAAATGGAAAAATAATTTGAGCTTTGGCTGATTCGTATTCCTCCAACGAGGAGAGAGTTTTACGCTCTAGTAGGCATTTGGAGCCGGTGCGGATCACCACAGTCCAGTCTGGGACGGACAGAGCCCAAACCCATCCTTCTGTGAGGGATGCCCCATTTCCAGCTTGCCTTTACTCCTAGTGGGTACTCCTTCAGGAGTCATAACTGCAAGTATGAGGCCTTCTTTTACCAAGGGCCCATTTTCCTGCTAGACTGAATCCAATTTCTACCTCCTCAGTCCCACGCGATTGCCAAATGCTTTGCTCAATTAGCTGCTACTTCCTGTTCAACTTCTTCGGCTTTTGGCCACATGCCAAGAACAGCAAATATCTTGAGTGAAAAAAAAAAACAAAAAAAGTTGGGGTTCACCTCAATGTACCTACTTCTTTCTGGGTTCTTTCCCAAAAGGTCTGGCTGCCTTGCTAGACTTCCAGTGCCTACACCATTTTTCCCAGCTCCTGTAAATGTTCTTGGTGGGAGAGCTGGTCTGTGACAAGTTGTCTAATCATTATTGAAAATACAACTTCCAAATTCCCACACTACATTTGTAATTTTATAAGCACTCACTTATGGGAGGGGGCAAAGAATGTGAAAATGTATTTTGTATAAGCAAACCCAGAAATTTTAGTGCCCCCAATATTTTGTAACAATAAATAAATTAACAAAGTACTCTAGCAAAATTCAAAAAGAAAGAACAGCAAAATAATAATAGGGTACCAGGTGCTTTTCTGTGGGCCGTGCATACATTATTTTATTTATCATTCATAACAACACTCTGAGGAAGATGTTTTCATTATCCCTTCCCGTTGAAGAAAACATAAGGCCTAGAAAGACTAAGTAAATTGCATGAGACATAAACAGTGGAATCCGTCAGCTGAAAAGCAGTACTATATTATTTCTCAATCCAAGAGATATAAAGAAATTAGGATGACCAGAAGAAATATGGAAACCTAAAGAAATTAAGATCTATTAAACACTGACACTTGGAATCATCTTTTTTAAAGGACAAAGTCTTAGTGACAAAAAAATTACATCTCTTTTTCTGAGTCCAATCATGCTATTTGATTCCACCATGAAAAATATTTAAATCATCATAATATTATAGATTCTATTTGTTTGATTTTAGAATCAAGCTACCAACAAAAATATGTCATTGTCACAAAACCACATGTAACATTTGTTCAGTGTTTTCTGACTGTTAGGCACACTGCTAAATGCATTATACGGGTTTATCAATTTAGTTCACACAGTTATTTATGAAGGAGGTACCATTGTAACCAAGCAAACTGGGGCTCGTCCATGTGGTACCTTGATGCATGACCCAACAATTAGTGTTGAAGGAAACAGGTTTTTATCTACGGGATTCCAGCCTCCAGGGAGCTGGGAGCACTCCTGTTCAGAGCCCTGCTCTCCCACGAGCCCCAGCACTTATCCTGCTCCCTACCAGGCTATAAGCCACACCATGCCCAGCAGTTCCCCATGTCCTTATCTGTTCCTAAGCTGGTCTCACAAAAAAGTCTCCAGCTCCTCTGGAATGTGAACTTGTGGGTCTCAGAGTCGCCATCCTCTCGAACCAGCTCTCTCCTTCAGGATCTGGGATGCCGTGTTTTCAGCCTGTGTGTGATAGTTCTGGGAAACACGTGCCATGTTACACTGGATCATGGTGGAGTCCAGGGAGGCACACGTCCCAAGAGAGCGGCTTCTCCATACATCCTTCAGAGAAGCAGAAGTCCGAGGCTCAGCTTTCCTGGGCACAGTTCAGTTCAAGCACCTCCTACTTGGTTAGGCCTGTCCCAGCACAGTGCCATCAGCTCTGCCGGGTCTCCACACAACTCTTCCAGCTCTCTCCTTACACTCTTTCCTCCCTCATGGCTACTTCCTCTCTCTCAACCCACATGGCTTCTTCCTCACTATACCAGGCCACATGGCGAATTCCCTTCTCTTTCAGCTTGCCCTTATTTTAAATGTTCAGCCGGAACTTCCTATGTGACCTGATATCCAGCTTCTCCTATGATGTGCTACTTTTGCCAGTTCCCTTATATCTTTTACCTTCTTTCAGGTGCCATCTTTACTCAGGGCAAGAGTTCCTGTGACACAGGGGCATCTGGGTAGGCACCCACCTCTGCTGGCTCTGTCAGGAGTCACACAAGCTCTTAAAGGCAACTATGCTTTTTGCCTGAGGCGGCAGCACAGCTTTTAACTTGCCATTGTTATGCGAAGTACCTTAAATGTCTATCCTCCACTTCCCCCTTCCCCCAACCAAGGCTTGTGGATTTTCTCCTATTTTCAGGGAATCCCCACTCTGTACCCCATTACACCATTATTATCCCCAATTAGAAATGAGTATTTTGAAGTCCTGATAGGCAAAAATATCTTTTTCAAGATTACATAGCTAATAGGTAAATAAGTGATGAAGGGGACTTTAAACTCTAGGAGCTCACTTTTAACTAAGCTCCTTCCTGTAACAGAAGTAAAACAAAAAATATATATACTTAATAAAAATAGAAGGTGAAGGGAAGAGTGGAGGTGGGAGGTAGAGTGAGTGTGCCAAGTCCCTCACCTTTTATAAAAGAGAATCAACAGATACTGTTTAAAGACAAGTTTAGAAGTGGAAATAGAAGTATGTCATTTAAAATGATAATGACAGCGACCAGGGAAAGTAAAAACAGAAACTATTTAAAAGTTGTTGCCTCTTGAGGGTGAGAAGGGGACAGGGAAGGGTAGATAAATGAGGGAAATGATTTCTTTTCATTTTATATCTTTGTCATTTGTTTCACACTTCGTATTACACATAGAAAATTAGCTATATATATAAAGACACGTTATATTATAATAATGTTGAGGGGGCGTTATATTCCACTGAGAGCACACGTTCTTGATCCTTCCCGGCCACATGCAAACAATAACAGCCGTCCCAGTGCAGAAAGCCTGTGGGATTGGCTGATGCCACCTGAGGAAGAGGTGCCGGGAGACTTTCTAATTCAAGTTCAGTGTTTAAAAGCCCAAATGCCCCAAGAAATAAGCCACATTGAACCATATCAAATTTATCCATTATAACGGTTACATTTGGCTCTTTTTGTTCTGATTTCTAATTGGTTTGGAACTTGGGTGGAAAGTGGTGTGCTTTGCTTATGGGTCCCTCGGCGCGCTCTAACACATTTTACAAGAAAAACAAGCGCAAAGTTGGAGAGGAATAGCGCCAAATTGCTTTATGATTTCTTAGCGTATCTAAGCGTAGGATGTCCTGAGAAAATTTAACACCTTCCCTGGACTCAAACACAACAGTTCTATGTGGAGGAAAAGCTCATTTGCAATTTGAACATGATCAGGCTTGCATTTCGATCTTTCTAGGTCATTCTATATCTCTTGACTTAAATTATGAGTGGATAAAATGCAGGCCTTCCTCTCATTGTTATGCAAAGGTTAACCCTTCGCAGGAGGATGTCACGGGATTACCATGCTAAACCATGTTTGGCGGGGAGCACTTGCAAAGAGATGACAATTTTATTGAGATGAGAGCTGAGTTTTCACAGCTCAGTCACAGTTTCAAGCATCCCTGTCGCAGAAGTTTGTCTTCATCATTGTCCTAGGCTATTTCCCAGGGGAAAACAAGCAAAAAAAAAAAAAAAAGAACATTGGAATCCTCGGGTCCCAAAGCAAAGAGCACTTGGAGCTCCTGGTGTTTTTCTTGAACTTGTGTTCCTCTTTCCACATTTCCCACTCCTTGCCAAGGTGCTGAGAAATGGTAAAGCTGGGAAGGGCCAGCTCCGAGCAATCTGGCCTGACAGCCCAGGACCTACTCTTAGGATGTGCATTTTACCCAACAGCTGTTTCTGCTTCGCTCTAATTTGTTCAGGATTTGGTTGGGACCCTAGAGTTCACCTTCTGCAAAATATTTGTTAATTTTTGTTTTTAGCTGAGAAAATACCTTTTCCCCTCCCAAAATGAGAACAATTTGCTCTGGGATTGAAGATGGATTTGTATTATAGTTGCAGTGGAGATTTGTTCAATTGCTTCATAGCCACATACCCAACACTCACTAATTCCTTTTAACAAGAAAATGGTAAACAGGTGGAGCTGAAATCATAGATAAATAAAGAGTCCTCTCCAATTCATTCAACTGGGTCTTTGTAGAAGGAACTCTGCCCAGCTGGCAGTGAACGTGCTTCAACAAATGGAGAATATTTTTAAACCAGTGTTGGGAATGGTAGACATGAAAACAGGCTCAAGATATCTACCCGGCAGACAAAACTTCAAAACAATCAGCATCGCTTTGCTAATTTACCAACTTCACTTAGAAACATTCTTTTCTTTAAGCCATCTCGACCTATTTACGCTGGTCATATAACAAAACCCTAAACCCTGTTGGTAGCAACAATTGCAGGCTTGTGTATTTGAAGTAATTTACATTTTCCCGGTGAAAGTAATGGCCTTTGCAAGACTAATAAAGCCATTTATCTGATATCGATTTCCCCAAGTGCCATAAAATTTCTTTCCTCTAAAGTACATGATTTGCTACATTCTGGAGGAAATGTAACTAGATTTTTGGTTAAGAAGATCCTAGGCAGCTTAAACAGTCCTGAAACACATACATTGAGACCCATAGAGTCACGAGACCAAATAACAAGACCATTACACTTGCCCTATCCCTGTATTCAGTGTCAGTTTGCTGTTTGTGAAGGACACGGACTGAGCACTGTTCTATGAACAGACTCAAACGTACACACACACACACACACACACACACACAGAAATGCACCTTCTCATCATCGCTGTTTTTTGCTTGTCTAGTTTTTAGCCCTGGCAGTGTTTGTTTCATTATTTTTGTTCGTTTTAACTCTTTGTTCTTTGAAGTATGCATTTCTAAGTATCTTGGCTAGTATTCACTTTTTAATAACACTGGAATAAGTTTAAAGGAGGTAGGGTTGAGGGTGGGAGGTAGGGGTGGGTGGGGAGGGGGAGAGTAGAGTGGTGGAGGGGGAAATGGAGACAATTGTACTTGAACAAAATTTAAAAAAAGTAAAAAATAAGACATGCAATACCTGACTATTTAGTCAGGAGCACTGACCTCTTTTCTTTAGATTGTCAAATAAAAACATGATAACAATCAAAAAAGAAAAGAAAGAACAAGCTATAATGAAATCATTCATTCTCCTATTAATCCTACTAGATGCTTCCTAATTTGCTTCCTGCAGCCCTTTAGCGCACTGCTTTCAACGTTTCGGACCCAGAGTCACAGTAAGAAATAAACTTTATATGACTTCACTCTGCCCTCAAAGCTGAAACCAGTTTTATGAAATCCTACTTCACTCTCTGTGATATTATGCTGATATTTTCCATTCCACTCCATTCTGTTCTACTTTGTGTTTCCTACAAATGCTGGTGACAAGCTACCATTTGAAAAATCCTGCCAGGAGCTCCATCTCCTACACTGAATATTTAAGTCGCCCCAGCCTATCCCAATGCATTCTCTCACCAGGCCCTACAGGACTCTGCCAGAGCCCCTGGGCTGAGAGGTGGGTTTGGGGGACATCTCTAGCTCTTGGACATCAGATTTCTAACCTGGTGTCCTGAAGTCAGTCACGCCCATCTTCAGTCCCTTAGTCAGGCCCCGCCCCGCCCCACCCTACCTTATATTAACCTTATAACCGCACAATGTCTGCATTCCTCACTAAACCATAATTTCCACTGAGAGAGAAGTTATCTTTAATTTGGTTTAAATTGTCCTTTCTGGCCTTCTTACTTCTCTTCTAACATAGACTTATTCATCCAGGAGGCACTGTGTATGTTAAATCTAGAAAAATACATTAGGAACAGTTAAAAATGACACCAATGCATCCAAAATACAAAGTGAGGCAAAAGTAGGTTTACAGTTGTGAGCATGCAAAACATAAAGTTCATTCTTGTATTGTTATTTATTATTATATGAACTACATATGAACAACTGTAAACCTACTTGTGCCCCACCCTGCATGTGTATCAGTGTTTCTCTAACTAATATCTTCAATTGAATAATAACTAATTCAGTCTGCTCCCATAAATCCAATTTGACAAACAATTTGTGAGATTGCATTTCCAGCTCTACTGGATCTCCAACAAAACAGACCTGTTTTCACTTTGAATTAAATGCTTCCAAACCTCCAGCTCTGTCTCCTTCTAGACAGCCACTTCCTAGGCAGGCAGATGTAGGGCCAGAATGCCCCCAGTCCTGCGTCAAATCGTCAGTACAGAGCTTGCTGGCCCAGAGGCTGACGCAACTCAAAGGAGGATCCCAGCCTTTTTGTTTGTTTGTCTTTAAATTTTATCTTAAAATAAAATGTGTAATATTTAACACATATATCATGATGATTTAAAATTTGATCAAATCACAAAGTGAAATAATTAGTCAAGCTAATTAACATATCATCTCACATAATTATAATTTTGTATTTCTGTGCCTCCGTGTGTATGTGTGTTATGTGTGCAACAGAAATCTGTTCTCTTAGCTTCTTTCCAGTATTCAGTACGGTATGATTAACTACGGTCATCACTCTGGATTTATTCACCCCACACAGCTGCAACTTCGTACCCTGGGACCAACATCTGTCCGTTCCCCCACCTTCCCACTCCAGTAACTACCAATCTAGTCTCTGTTTCTATGCATTCAGCCTCTTTCAGATTCCACATTTAAGTGAGATCATTCAGGGTTCCTTTTTCATTCTGTATCTGGCTTATTTCACTTCACACGAGGTTTCCTAGGCTCATCTCTATTATTGCAAATGGCAGGATCTCCTCTTCCATTTGCAAAGCTGAACAATGTTCCATTGCATACATATACCCCAATGTCTTTATCTATTCATTCATTTATAGACATTTAGTTTGTGTCCATTTATTGGCCATTGTAAATAATGCTAAAATAAAAACAGGATCACTAATTTCACTTCTTTTGACTATCTACCCAAGAGAGGATTGCTGGATCATATGGCAGTTCTATTTTTAGTTTTTTTGAGAAACCTCCCTACTGTTTTCCCTAATAGATATAGCAATTTACATTCCTGATGACAAGCCCTAGAGTTTCCTTTTCTCCATATCCTAACCAACACTTATCTTGTTTTTTTTTTAATATAATAGTCATCCAAACAGGTGTGAGGTGATATCTCACTGTGATTTTGGTTTGTCTTTCCCTGATAATTTGTGATGCTGAGCATTTTCTCATATACCTGTTAGCATTTATATGTCTTCTTTGGAAAAATATCTATTCAGGTCCTTTGCCCTTTTTAAAAATCTGATTGTTTTGTTGCTGAGTTGTATGAGTTCCTTATATACTATTTTGGATCTAAACACCTTATTAGATATATGGTTTGCCAATATTTTCTCCTAATCTATTAAACTGCCTTTTCATTTGTTTGGTGGTTTCCTTTACTATACAGAACTTTAGTTTGATGGAGTCCCTATTTTTATTTTTGCTTTTGTTGCCTGAGCATTTGGTGTCATATCCAAAAAATCATTGCCAAGGCCAATGCCAACGAATTTTTCCCTTTGTTTTGTTCTATGAATTTTATAATTTCAGGTCTTACATTTAAATCTTTAATTCATTTTGACTTGGTTTTTGTGTGTGATGTAAGATAAGGGTCAAATTTCATCCTTTTGCATGTGAACATCCAGTTTTCCCAGCACCATTTAATAAAATTGCTATTTGTTCCCACGGGTGTTCCTGACTCACTTGTAGGAAATTAGTTGACAATATATGCCTGGTTTTATTTCTGCTCCAAGTGTTTGTTTTTATGCCACTTTTTATGCCAGTCCTGTACTGTTTGATTTTTATAGCTTTGTAGCATAATTTACAATCTGTAAGTGTGCTGCTGTCAACTCTGTTCTTCCCTCTCAAAATTTCTTTGTCTGTCCAGGATGCTTTGTGGTTCCATACAAATTTTAGAATTCCTTTTTTCTATTTCTGTAAAAATACCATTGAAATGTTGACAGGGATTGCATTGAATCTGAAGATCACTTTGGGTAGTATGGATATTTTAACAAAATTAGTTCCTCCAACCCATGAATATATCTTTTCATTTATTTGTATCTTCATTTTCTTGCATCATTGTCTTATAGTTTTCAGTGTACAGAGTATTAACCTCCTAATTAAATTCATTTCTGAGTATTTTATTCTTTTTGATAGTATCATAAATGTGATTGTTTTCTTGATTTTCTTTTTGGATAGATTGTTTTTGTTATAAAAATACAACTGATTTTTGAAAGTATATTTTTTTATCCTGCAACTTTACCAAATTCATTCATTCGGTCTAATAGTTTTTCTTTTCCCCTGTGGAATACAATCATGTCATCCACAAACAGATAAATATACTTCTTCCTTTCTGATTTGGATGTCTTTTATGTATTTTTCTTGTCTTATTGCTCTTACTAGTACTTCCAGTATTATGTTGAAAAGTAGTGATGAGGGTGGGCTTTCTTATCTTGTAATGAAGCTTAAAGGAAAAGCTTTCAGTTTTTCCCCATTGTTTATAATGTTAGCTGTGGGCTTTTTATAAATAGCCTCTATTGTGTGGAGGAATTTCCTTTTATACTATTCTGTTGAGAGTTTTTATAATGAATGGATATTAAACTTTTTCAAGTGTTTTTGTGCACCTATTGAGATGATCATGTGGTTTTATTATTCATTCTGTTAATATGGTGCATCACATTAATGTATTTGTGTATGTGAAACCAAACTTTCATCCCAGGAATAAATTCTGCTTGGTTATGTTGTATACTCTTTTTAATGTGTTCATTGACTCCAGATTGCCAGTATTTTATTGAAATTGTTTGAAATTGTTTGCATCTATATTCATCAGAAATATTTGCTTATAGTTTTCTTTCTTGTGGTATCTTTGTCTGGCTTTGGTATCAGGGTAATGCCAACCTAACAAAATAAGTCTGAAAATATTCCCTCTACTTCTATTTTTTGGAAGAGTTTAAGAAGGGTTGGTTTTAATTCTTCTTTGAATGTTTTGGTAGAATTCAGCCATGAAGCCATCTGTTCCTAGGCTTTTCTTTGTTGAGAGGTTTTTAATATACAACTTCAATCTCCTTATTTGTTATTGACTCATTCAGGGTTTCTATTTCTTCTTGATTCAATTGTATGTTTCTAGAATTTTATCCATTTATTCTAGATTATTTAATTTGCTCATAATAGTCCTTTATGGTCCTTTTTAAAAAAATTTTTGAGACTCTAATGTAATGTCTCCTCATTTACTTCTAATTCTATTTATTTGAATCTTTTTTCTTAGTCTAGCTGTTTATCTTATTAAAAAACAACACTTAGTTTTGTTGATTTTTTCTGTTGTTTTTATTTTGTTATTTCATTTATTTTTGCTTTGATCTTTATTATTTTCTTCTGTCTAATTTTGGGTTTGTTTGCTTTTTCTTTTTTCTAGTTACTTGAAATGTAAAGCTCAGTTGTTTCTTTGCAATCTTTTTTTTTTTTTTAATGTTGGCAGTTATCCCTATAAACTTAGCAGATTGAAGTCCTAATTTCCATGCCTTGTCCTCCCAGTTTCCTCCCTCCTCTCCATGATGACTACCCACCAATTCCCCACATCCTTCTATTGAAGTCCTGGCTGATTTCTTCATAAAGCTTTCCCTGATCTTCAGTCCCCACTTAACAATGGGTGCCCACTTGTATGCACTCTTACCTAACTTTTGTAGTGTCATTTGTAAACTCCATACTCATTTCACTCCTTCCATGAGGGTATAATTTATGAGCAAGCTTATCTTCCCCTAGTCTTCTTTTTTTTAAATACACTCACATACCCCTGAGATTTCCCTAGGATAAAGTATTTATTTCTTACATCACTTATTTTATTTTTCTAGAGTCTTTTTCTAGAACAAGCAATTGTGGTAAAATGTAACATAAAATTTACAATCATAACCATGTTTAAGTATAGAATTCATGGGTATTGAGTATATTAACACTAAAAAATCATTACCACAATCCTTTTTATCTTGAAAACTGAGACTTTATTCTCACTAAACAAAAATTCCCATCTCATCTCTCCCCAACCCCTGACAAGCTCCAGTCTACTTTCTGTTTCTATGGATTTGATCACCGTAGGTGCCTCATCTAAGTGGAATCATACGGCATTTGTTTGTGTTTCTGATGTATCTCACTTCGCATAATGTCCTCAAGATTCATCCATATAGTAGCATGGGTCCAAAGGTCTGTTCTTTTTAAGGCGAAGAAAGTATTCCACCATACATTCATATCATGTTTTGTTTATCCATTTCATCTATCAATGGCAATTAGGTTGCTCCTACCTTTTGTCTACTGTGAATAATGCCACCACGAACATAGGTATACCAACATCTGTTTAAGTTCCTTCTGCCATTTATTTTGGATATATATCAAGAAGTGAAATTGCTAGATCACATGATTTTATTTTTAGTGTTTTTTTTTTAAAGAAACTGCTATACTGTTTTCCAATGTTGTTATACCATTTTATACTTTTCCAGAGTCTTCTGAATGATTCCTAGAATTAATTGGGGCTTAATCACTGTTCATTTAATTTTTATCAGGACAAACCACTAGTCATTCAAATTAAAATCAAAATATACTACCCATGTTCTTTTGAAGTTGTCAGTAAGGCTTGAAGGTTAAAAATCTGCATTGGTGTTTGGACTTGTTTGCCTATAATCATCCATTTGTTTAAATGCCATTTCTATTATTTCAAAATTATAAGTCAAAAAGCATAAAATGGGGATATTCTCATTTTGATAGTTCTTATTGCACCCATATCCAGTAAATCATTTACCTAATCAAATGGCTGGTTAACATAGACTAGATCCAGAGAACACAAAACAACTATCTCGATCCAGGAAGATCAGAAGTCTGGCTAAGACAGTCCCAGACGAGACCTAACACTGATCTCGATGCCTCGACAGACCCTTCATTCTGCTGTTCATCAATTACTGCCAAACAAGGGAGGAATGTCTAGATAAAGTATGGTGCACGTGCACAATACAGAAGTTTGTGTGTTTTTTGCAATAGCATTTGCAATGCCATTTAATGATATGGACAAGTGCTTATATTAATTGTATTAGGTGAAAAGTCAAAGTATATTAGTTTCCATATATTATGATTTCAACAGTGCAAAATACTGAAAATAAAAAAATAACTAGAATAAAATATAGCTGAATGTTAGAGGTGAAGAAAGAAAAATCTTACCTGTTCCTAACCTTCCCCACAGTTGCATCCACTTACTTCCACCTCAGCACTGTCTCTCTCACCTCCCCATCCTTTATTCATACACAGGCAGCAGGCATGAAGACCAGCTTTGGGAGTCACCTTTCCAGAGACTGGTCATCTTAAAAAGAATCAAAGTCTGAATCCAGACTAAGGAACGTCAGAAGATAGAATTCCAGAGCTCACTCAAGTACTTATTGAAAAGTCCACCGCGTGCCAGGCACCTAGCTTGGAGATGAAAGAGTAAATAGAACTCTGTGAAAGAACTCAGAGTCTGTTGATAGAAGCCTCGGTTCCAGGAGCTGGGGACAACCAGAGAACAAGGTGAGGCAGGCGCCTGCCCTCACGGAGCGTGAACTACAGACCTCAGCCCTGGGGGGTCGCACCCATCTGCCTGTGAGCCTCTGTTTAGGTTCTGATAAAGCAAAGTCAGGAGTGTCTGCCTACAGTTTGATTGTGTGTAAGCAGTGGTCATGGTTAAATGAGATTAGCTAATTTGATAGACGAGGAAAACCACAATTCTTATGGCATGATTGGGGAAAGTTTTAAACTTACACTAATATTCCTGCGGTCATGGCTGAAGAAGCCAATGTTCGGAACTGAGAAGCATCTGAAATGTTTTTCTAGGCAGCCAATCTGTTTAAGAGACTTCTCACAGTCATTAAAGCAAACATCAGATTCTCTGCACCACACCCTCAAAGCTGGCAAAGAACTCCCAGCCAGGCCCAGCAGGGCCTGACCCCTGAAAATGATGCTGTTTGAGCCCTGTGATATCAAAAATGCCTCTCAGGCTGAACTCATTTGCCAAATCTTTCAACATGGGCGTACTTAACCTATGGCCTTCCTTATATAAACATTTTCATCCACGGAGCAAAACTAAATAAAAACAGGCATGTGCTATCTGTGATTGTATGTGTGTGGTATGTGGGTGCACATGTGTGTGCATGGGTGGTATGTTTGTATGTGTGGTACGTGTGGATGCATGATGTGTGTGTTTGTATGGCTTGTGCATGTGTGCATGTGTGGTGTGTGGTATGCATGTATGTGAGGTGTGTGAGTGCATGTGTATTATGTATGTGATGTGTATGTGGGGTATTGTGTATGTGTGAGTGTATGCAGTCGCCTGTCTGTGACAGGTCTATAGCTACTGCCATAACTAATAAAGTAACTCGATTCCACGAGATACCCAATCAGAAAAAGTCTCAGCAGGCCAAGGAAAACAACTAGAGGAAAGGACAAAGTAACTTTAAGAGCCATTAGTGCTGCAGAAAGGAGTAGAGGAAGATGAAACGGTTGGTGTTCCCAATATTAAGTCAATCAACTTCCCTCACAGTAGGCTTTTTTCTTGAAGAACCATATATTTTGGTCATGGTTGGCAGGAGCCACAAAAAGAAGGTAAATAGCCTAAAATGCTTGACTCCATTGTGCTAAGGAAGGGTCCAGGGTGTCTGGAATTCCTTGCCTTCTTACCCTATTGAAACTCCTTCAGTGGATCTTCTGAATTGTGTGTTCTCACTGGGCTAAAGCCTGGAGAAGGCAGGCCAGGATCTTAATTATTGTACCTACTGGATAATGGTCCTGAGACATTAACATACGCCAGGCTCTCTGCTAGGGATATATTATGTTTCGGGTACTGTGTTTGTACCTATTTTTACAGACAAGCAAATAACTACAGTTTGAGCAGATTTCTCAGAATTAAGAGTTGTGGAGAATCAGAGCTGGAATTCAAACCCTACGCCTGGCTTCCTACACATTCCTGAGCAAGAAGGTGCACATAATAGGTAATCAATAAATGACTGAATCCTGGCTAGAAATATGAGATGAATCCATCTCCTTCACACTCCAAATTGTACACGCTGAAGGTGGGCCACTGCCCACTGGGATTATAGCAGAACAGAGAGGTTGTGGCAGAAATACTGGACTAGAATCAGTAGGTCTGGGCTCTGGAACTGTACCAGCATCAGTTTTCTGTGTGGTTTGGCAAAGCCAATTTGTCTCCCAGGCCTCCATTTCCTCATTTGCAAACAAAGGAGATTCCCCTTTACCCATAATTCTGTTGGGAGGACCAGAGGAGATAAACATAAGTGCTTCATATAACCCACTTGGGAGGTAGCCATCAGTGGCGAATGGATCTTGATACAGTGGGTCAATTCTATGTTCTTCTAAAGTACCTGTCCTGATGGTTGCTCTTTGCTTTCTGCCACTGTGGAGCTCAAACTATACTACCATTATTTTAAGCAAAATACAACAAATGCATAGGGTGTGCAGAGAAGGGGAGTTGGGAAATATTGGCAGGTCAGATGGAAAGTAGATCTGTGACTCACCAGTCCTTTCAGAAGACTATCCAAATGCTCTCTCCCAGCATCCAAGACCTCTCCCAGTGCTCTTCCATAGACTTCATGCTCCAGTAATAACACATGACATGTAGTCCCTCCAGCACAGCTAGCTCTCCCAGACCTCTGATGTTTCCCATGTGGCTGGACACTGATGTCCCGTCTCCTTCCATGTACCACTTCTGTCAGGAAACTCTGCTCCCTTCTCAGTGCTCACGCACCATGCATACGAGTAACACAATTCCTGAGCGTCCTTTTCTCTGTTACTATCAAGTCCTTCAAAGGCAGATGCCTTGCTTCTTTCATCCTGCTGTTCCAAAGTGCCTGGCATAGGATCTGGAGCTCTGTAGGTACGTGGTGAATTTTGACTAATTAGATAAATTAGTATGTGCTTACAGTGCCTTGTATGGTCAGGAGAAGGGACAGGCTAACAAGTTTGATAATGTGTGCCCTCAAGCACACAGCATTATCATTTGCAAAGTACTTCTCTAGCATCTGTGATCACTTACATTAATTTCACAACTAACCCGAAGGACCTCAATTAATTTATTAGGGGGCTTCCTGCAACCACACTGTGAGTTTACTCCAGATGGGAATCATATTTTATTAGCCTGTCTAAGCACAGTTTCTCAGTAATGTTCATCGACTGACTGACTATACGAATAAATAAATAAGTTTACTATACTCATTTCCAGATCACCTATATTTTGTGATCCTAGAAATGATTCTCGGGATATAATGTATGCTCAAAAATGAGTTCTAAATGAATGAGTGAACAAATACATGTCTTTTCATCTATTTTTATAACTCAGTGATTAAAGAATGTGGCATATAGCATTCAAACATCCCTGCTTGATACATGAAGAAATTTAAAGGTTCAAGAACTATCAAGTGAGAATCTGGCTACTTTTCCAGTTTTATGACCTTTTTACAACACAAAGTCAAATATGAAAATATCTGCCAAATGTTCACACTGCGAAGTAGAAAGCTGCTGGCAAAAACATCATTAAAAACAGCACCCAATGAATGGCTGGTAAATTTCAAGATTTTCATGGTTACATATGGGGTGACATTATTGGCTATGGTCAGGGTAGTGTTCTTAAGCTGATGTATTTAATGAAGAGTGTATTCAGATGTAACATAGTTACTATAGAAATGACAAAACATTGCATTATACTAAACATCTACCTAATATGTCATGTGTTCTAAAAGCATTCCTTCTAAACAGCCTCCCTCTCCCCCAAGAGTCCAATTGGCACCCATTAGAGTTCATGACATAAAATCCTCTCTGTGATGTTTCCCACATAAAATGATTAGGCCTTAAGGACCAACAGAATCTGATGAGTTTGCCTCATCAGGGCATTTTCCTAACCAAACAGTCAAACTAGCTCTCTCTTCCAGAAAACCCATGACTGGACTTTCTTTGGGGCAAAGACAGACTCTTCCAAGCTGGGCCTCCTTGGCTAGACAGTGCATTGCTCACCCACTGGGGATCATGGGGTGAAATGAATAGTAAATTGGATCTTTGAGGAATCCAGGTTCAAAGGCAAAGTCAAGGCAGGGCTTTGCGTAGGGATAAAGTTAGTTCCCAAAATGTTAAATCACCAAATAAAACCATTCAAGTCCCCAAACCAAAGGTGCATGACCCAGCCCCTCAGTTCTTGTTTGAATGGAGACCATAAAGACAGATAACAATTTATCACTCCGTAGACTTACATGAAACTCCAATAAATGGCAATTGAGATAGACAAAATGCTAAAAATGAGGAAAGCAATCCCTTCTCACAACAATTTGGTCCCCAATTCAGACTTAGTTCAATATTAAACACAAATTATAAAATGAAACTGAACTCACAGTCAGTGAAAGATTAATACATTAACAATATGGTTTATCACCTTATAAAAGTTTTCAAGTAAATTTACAAAGACAAAGCAATGGATCAAACACAGAGAAATGGACATCACTTAAATTGCTGGCACATTCTGTCAGGATGCACAAATAAGATGAAAGTAAATGGAAGATCATAGAAAAGAGAAGGAAGAGATGACCCTAGATCCATCACCAGAAAAATAAAATTCCAAACAACGGGCACTCAACAGCTGATATATATTAGCTTCCCCCCACCCCCACCATGACCCTCTTTCCCTTTCCTTTCCTCTTCCCTGTCCATTTCCCGTCCATTATCATTATCAGTATCAGTATCATCCTTATCATCATCATCATCATCATTAGTAATAAAGGGCAGGTACAAGTCCTCTGGGTCTCTTCATAGGGACATCAGCATAAATCTAAATATGGTTTCTATGGGAGAGAGACTTCTGGAAACTGTGAGGTAGTTGATTGCTTTGCCATGTTGTGTTTATCATTTAATGTTTACTGATACTGTTTCACTTATGGCTTTTTAAAAACTTATTATCTGACGATCTCTGTCCACCCCCCTCTCTTTCTCTCTCTTTCACCCACATGCATATATTCACACACAATAAACCCTACAATCTCTTTATACCGTTCCCAATTAACTTAGTTCTTCTAAAAAGTAAAATTTTACAGAGGCAAAATGTATATATTTTTTAAAAATAGTATCAATTATTGTTTTAAATCTGATATTTAAAAAGTCTCCATTAAAGGGCCAAGCTAGTTAGCTCAACACAACCACACACAGGAAAGAGTGTGACAGACGAGTAGAAGAGGCAGAGGAAGGTGGAAAAGAACTGCCATGTACGATATATGAA